>SZWC01001163.1:254054-291300 GCA_023375785.1 Penium margaritaceum | reverse complement strand
GCGCTTGAGTGCGCCTGAATGCGCCTGAGTGAACCTGAGTGCGCCTGAATGCGCCTGAGTATGCCTCAGTGGGCCTGATTGCTCCTCAGTGCGCCTGACTGCGCCTTTGTGCACCAGAGTACGCCTGAGTGCGCCTGAGTGCGCCTCAGTACGCCTAAGTGCACGTGAGTGCGCCTGACTGTGCCTCAGTGCGCCTGACTGCGCCTGACTGCGTATGACTTTGCCTGACTGTGCCTGACTGTGCCCAACTGCCCCTGATTGCGTCTAAGTGCGCATGAGTGTGCCTGAGTGCGCCTGATTGCGTCTGAGTGCGCCTGAGTACGCCTGAGTGTGCGCCTGAATGCGCCTGATTGCGTCTGACTGTGTCTGACTGTGCGTGAGTATGTCTGAGTGCGCCTGAGTGCGCTTAACTACGCTTGAGTGCGCCTCAATGCGCCTGATTGAACCTGAGTGCGCCTAAAGGCGCCTGAGTATGCGTGAGTGTGCCTGAGTGTTCCTGAGTGTGCATGACCGCGCCTCACTGCGCCTGTTTGCGCCTGAGAACCCCTGAGTGTGCCTCAGTACGCCTGAGTGCGCGTGTGTGCACCTGACTGCGCCTGAGTGCGCCTGACTGCGCCAGACTGCGTCGGACAGTCCCTGACTACGCATGACTGTGCCAGACTGCCCCTGATTGCGTCTGAGTGCGCCTGAGTGCGCCTGAATAAGCCTGAGTGAGCCTGAGTACGCCTAAGGGTGCACACCGGGTAAGATTCCCGAATCTAAGATTGGATTCGGGATCCAAGTATGGCTCGGATTCACTTGAATGAGCCTGAGTGCGCCTGAGTGCGCCTGACTGAATAAGCCTGAGTGCGCCTGACTGCGCCTGACTGCGCCTGATTGCGCCTGAGTGCACCTGAGTGTGCCAGCTTGCGCCTGAGTGCGCCTGAGTGCGCGTGAGTGCGCCTGACTACGCCTAACTCCACCTGACTCTGCCTGAGTGCGCCTGAGTGTGTCCGAGTCCCCCTGAGTGCGCCTGAGTGCGCCTGTGTACGCCTGGCTGCGTCTGACTGCGTCTGACTGCGCCTAACTGCGCTTGACTCCGCCTGAGTGCGCCTGAGTGTGCCGGAGTGTGCGTGAGTGCGCCAGAGTACGCCAGAGTGCGCCTGGGTGTGCCTGACTGCGCTTGACTGCGCCTTACTGTGCCTAAGTGCGCCTGACTGCACCCGACTTTGCCTGAGTGCTCCTGAATGAGCCTGAGTGCGCCTTAGTGCGCCTGAGTGGGCCTGAGTGGGCCTAACTGTGCCTGAGTGTGCCTGAGTGCGCCTGAGTGTGCCTGAGTGCACCAGAGTGCGCCTGAGAGCACCTTAATGCGCCTGAGTGTGCTTGAGTGCGCCTCAGGTTGACAAACTGAGCCTGACAACGCCTAACTATGCCTGAGTGTGCATGCGTGCGACTGACTACGCCTGACCGCACCTGACTGCGCCTAAGTGCACCTGAGTGCGCCTGAGTGCGCCTGAGTGCGCTTGAGTGTGCTTGACTGGGCCTGAGTACGCCTGAGTGCCCCTGAGTGCGCCTGAGTGCGCCTAAGTGCACCTGAGAGCACCTGAGTACGTGTGAGTATGCGTGAATATGCCTGAGTGCACCTGATTGCGCCTGACTGCGCTTAACTGCGCCTGAGTACGCCTGACTGCGCAAGACTGTCCCTGATTGCGTCTGAGTGCGCCTGCATGCGCCTGAGTGCGCCTGAGTGTGCCTGAGTGCACCTGAGTGCGCATGAGTGCGCTTGAGTGCGCCTGAGTGCGCCTGAGCGTACCTAAGTGCGCCTTAGAGCGACTGAGTGCGCCTGACGGCACCTGACTGCGTCTGACTGCCCATGAGTGCGCCTGAGTGGGCCTGAGTGTGCCGGAGTGCGCCCGAGTGCGCCTAAGTGCACCTGAGTTTGCTTAAGTGCTTCTATGTGCGCGTGAGTGCGCTTGAGTGCGCGTGAGTGCGCCTAAGTGCACCTGAGTGCGCCTGAGTGCGTTTGAGTATGCCTGAGTGCGCCTGACTACGCCTGACTGCTTGTGACTCCGCCTGACTGCGCTTGACTGCGCCTGACTGTGTGTGAGTGTGCCTGAGTGCGCTTGAGTACGCCGAAGTGCACCTGAGTGCGCCTGAGTGCGCGTCACTATGCCTAACTCCACCTGACTCGGCCTGTGTGCACCTTAGTGCTCCTGAGTCCACCTGAGTGTGCCTGAGTGCCTGAGTGCGCCTGACTGCACCTGACTGCGCCTGACTTCGCCTAACTGCGCCTGATTCCGCCTGTGTGCGCCTGAGTGCGCCAGAGTGCGCCTGAGTGCACCAGAATGTGCCTGAGTACGCCTGACTGCGCCCTACTGCGCCTGACTGCACCTGACTACGCTTGACTGCGCCTGAATGCTCCTTGCTATGCCTAACTGCACCTTACTCCGCACGACTGCCCCTGAGTGCGCCTGAATGCGCCTGAGTGCGCCTAAGTGCGCCTGAGTGCGCCTGAGTGAGCCTGAGTGCGCCTGAGTGTGCCTGAGTGTGCCTGAGTGCGCCAGGTGAACCTGAGTGCGCCTGAGTGAGCTTGAATGCGCCTGAGTGTGCCTTACTGCGCCTGAGGTCGCCAGACTACGCCAAACAACGCCTGTCTGCGCCTGAGTGCGCGTGAGTGGACCTGACTACGCCTGACTGCGTCTGACTGCGCCTAAGTGCGCCTGAGTGCGCGTGAGTGCGCCTGAGTGCGCCTTGAGAAGAGCAGCACGAAGCCAGAGCAACTTACAGTGCAAAGAATGGTTAAGTATAGTGAGAGCTAGGTCCAGTTTAGAGGGGGGGCCATCGCAAAAGTAACACAAGTGTGCGAGTAACAAGGCACAGCCTTGTTACGGGTGGAAGCTCGCTACTCGAGCTCCACCCATCGGCCGGCGAGCGAGGCTCGCCGGCGAGACAAACCAAACGGGGGCGAAAACCCCCGAAGCCCCCAAAAGGCGCACGCGAGTACTCGTGCTGCCTTGGGGTCACCTAACCAGGGTCACTTCACAAGTGACCTATTATTTTCCTGTCCACATGTACGAATGTAGGTCTCAAGCAGGTTTAGCATCCTAAGGCCTAAACTATGCCACTTCCAGCAAGATACCAGAAATAGTACGAATATGAAAGACTACGCATAAAGTGGTGTTGCCAAGCTCTAGCGGTGAAGATGATGATGGGCCATGCGGGCAGGATGGAGGCGACCACTCGTGGTGAACTTGATCACATGCTGTCACGGTGCGTCGCCTCCACTCCTTGCACCAGCATGCCCTGCGCACTCACGGCCAGCACAAGAGGAGTAAATACAGTGAGCCCAGTTAAGCGCACTCTGCCTGAGTGCGCTTAACTGGGCTTGAGTACGCCTGAGTACGCGTGAGTACCCCTGAGTGCGCCTGAGAGCGCCTAAGAGCGGCTGAGTGTGCTTGAGTGTGCCTGAGCGCTCCTGAGTGCGCCTTAGTGCGCGTGAGTGCACCTAAGTGCGCCTGAGTGCGCCTGAGTGCGCATGAGCATGCCTGAGTGCGCCTGAGTGCGCCTGTTGCCGCCTGAGTGCGCCTGACTGCGCCTTACTGCCCGTGATTGCGTCTGAGTGCCCTTTAGTGTGCCTAAGTGTGCTTGAGTGCACGTGAATGCGCCTGAGTGAACCTAGGTGCGCCTGAATGTCCCTGAGTGCACCTGAGTGGGCCTGAGTGCGCCTGAGTACGCCTGACTACGCCTGTCCGCGCCTAAGTGCGCCTGAGTGCGCCTGAGTGTGCCTCAATACGCATGAGTGCGCGTGAGTACGCCTGACTGCCTGTGAGTGCGCCTGAGTGCGTTTGACTGCGCCTGACGGCGCTTGACTTCGCCTGACTGCCCCTTTCTGTGCCTAACTGCCCCTGACTGCGCCTGACTGCACCTGAGAGCGCCTGAATGCGCCTGAGTGCGCCTGAGTGCACCTGAGTGCGCCTGAGTGGGCTTGAGTGCGCCTGAGTGTGCCTCAGTGCGCATGAGTGCGCCTGAATGCGCCTGAGTGCGTCTGAGTGCGCCTGAATGCGCCTGAGTGTGCCTGAGTGCGCCTGAGGTCACCAGACTGCGCTTGACAATGCAAGACTGTACCTGACTGTGCCTGAGTGCACCTGACTGCGCCTGACTACGCCTCACTGCGCCTAAGTGCGCCTGAGTGCACCTGGGTGCGCCTGAGTGCGCCTGACTGCGCTTGACTAAGCCTGGGTACGCCCGAGTGCACCTGAGTGCGCCTCAGTACCCCTGAGTGCGCCTGAGAGAGCCTGAGAGCGCTTGAGTATGCTTGAGTGCGCCTCACTGCGCCTGAGTGTGCCTGAATGCACCTGAGTGCGCCTGAGTGCGCTTGAGTGCGACTAAGTGCGCCTGAATGCGCCTGAGTGCGCCTGAATGCGCCTTAGTGCGCGTGAGTATGTCTGAGTGCCCGTGAGTGCACTTGAGTGCGCTTGAATGCGCCTGAGTGAACCTGAGTGCGTTTGAATGCGCCTGAGTGAGCCTGAGTGGGCCTGAGTGTTCTTGAGTGCGCCTAACTGCACCTGACTGCGCCTAAGTGCGCTTGAGTACCCGTGAGTGCGCCTCAGTACGCCTGAGTGCGCGTGAATCCGCCTGACTGCGCCTGACTGCACCTGACTGCGCCTGAATGCACTTGAGTGTGCCTGAGTGCATTTGAGTGCGCCTGGGTGCGCCTGAGTGCGCTTGAGTGTGCCTGAGTGCGCCTGAGTGTACCTAAGCGCGCCTGAGTGCGCCTGAGTGCGCCTGACGGCGCCTGACTGCGCCTGATTTCCCCTGAGTGCGCCTAAGTGGGCCTGAGTGTGCCGGAGTGCACCTGAGTGCGCCTGAGTGTGCTTGAGTGTGCCTAAGTGATTCTATGTGGGCCTGAGTGCACCTAAGTGCGCCTGAGTGCACCTAAGTGAACGTGAGTGCGCCTGAGTGCGCTTGAGTACACCTGAGTGCGTCTGACTGCACGTGACTATGTCTGACTGCGCCTGACTGCACCTGAATGCGCCTGAGTGCGCTTGAGTGTGCCTGCTTGCGCCTGACTGCGCCTGAGAGCGCCTGAGTGCGGCTTCCTACGCCTAACTCCACCTGACTCCGCCTGAGTTCGCCTGAGTGCGCCTGAGTCCGCCCGAGTACGCCTCAGAGCACCTGAGTATGCCTGAGTGCGCCAGACTGCGTCTGACTGCGCCTAACTGCGCCTAACTCCGCCTGAGTGCGCCAAAGTGCGCCAGAGTGCGCCTGAGTGGGCGAGAGTGCGCCTCAATGTGCCTCTGTGAGCCTGACTGTGCCCGGCTGTGCTTGATTGCGCTTGAGTGCGCCTGATTGCGCCTTACTGTGCCTAAGCGCGCCTGACTATGCCCGACTTCGCCTGAGTGCGCCTGAGTGGGCCTGAGTGTGCCTGAGTGCGCCTGAGTGCGCCTGAGTGCACCTGAGTGGGCCTGAGTGTGCCTGAGTGTGCCTGAGTCCGCCTGAGTGTGCCTGAGTCCGCCTGAGTGTGCCTGAGTGCACTTGAGTGCGCCTGAGTGCGCCTGAATGTGCATGATTGCGCCTCAGTGCGCCTGAGGTCGACAGACTGCGCCTGACAACGCCTGACTGCGCCTCAGTCCGCCTGAGTGCGCCTAAATGCGCATGACCGCGCCTAACTGCACCTAAGTGCGCCTGAGTACACCTGAGTGCGCCTGAGTGTGCCTGAGTACCCCTAAGTGCGCCTGAGAGCGCTTGAGAGCGCTTGAGTGTGCTTGAGTGCGCTTAAGTGCACCTGAGTGCGCCTAACTGCGCCTGAGTACGCCTGAGTGGGCCTAAGTGCGCCTGAGAGCGCCTGAGTGCGCGTGAGTATGCCTGAGTGCGCCTGAGTGCGCCTGATGATGCCTGACTGCGCCTGACTGCACCTCACTTTCCCTAATTGCGTCTGAGTGCGCCTAAGTGCGCCTAACTAAGCTTGAGTGTCCCTAACTGCGCTTGAGCGTGCCTAAATGCGCCTGAGTGAACCTGAGTGGGCCAGAGTGTTCCTGAGTGCGCCTGACTGTGTCTTACTGCGCATGAGTGCGCCTGAGTGCCCCTGAGTGCGCCTCAGTATGCCCTAGTGCGCATGAGTGAACCTGATTGGGCCTGAGTGCACCTGACTGCGCCTGACTGCGTCTCACTGTGCCTGACTGTGCCTCACTACGCGAGACTATCCCTGAGTGCGTCTGAGTGCGCCTGAGTCCGCCTGAGTGCGCCTGATTGTGCTTGAGTGCGCCTGAGTGCGCCTGAGTGCGCATGAGTGTGCTTAGTGCGCCTGAGTGAGTCTGAGTGTACCTAAGTGCGCCTGAGTGCGCCTGAGTGAGCCTGACGGCACCTGACTGCGCCTGACTGCCCCTGAGTGTGCCTGAGTGGACGTGAGTACGCCGGAGTGCGCCCGAGTGCGCCTAAGTGCGCCTGAGTGTGCGTAAGTGCTTCTATGTGCGCCTGAGTGCGCATGAGTGCGCGTGAGTGCGCCTAAGTGCACCTGAGTGCGCTTTACTCGGTCTGACTGCACCTTACTGTGCCTAACTGCGCCTGACTGCGCCCGAGTGCGCCTGAGTGCGCCTGAATGTGCCTGAGTGCGCCTGAGTGCGCCTGAGTGGGCTTGAGTGAGCCTGAGTGCGTCTGAGTGTGCCTGAGTGCGCCTGAGTGCGCCTGAGTGCACCTGAGTGCGCCTGAGTCCGCCTGAATGCGCCTTAATGCGCCTGAGTGCGCTTGAGGTTGCCAGACAACGCCTTACAATGCCTGTCGGTGCCTGAGTGCGCGTGAGTGCGCCTGACAGCGCCTGACTGCGCTTGACTGCGCCTAAGTGCGCCTGAGTGCGCCTGAGTGCGCCTAAGTGCGCTTGACTGGGCCTGAGTACGCCTGAGTACACGTGAGTGCACGTGAGTACCCCTAAGTGCGCCTGAGAACGCTTGAGAGCACCTGAGTGTGCTTGAGAGCACCTGAGTGCGCCTGAGTGCGCCTTAGTGCGCGTGAGTGCGCTTGAGTGCACCTAAGTGCGCCTGAGTGCGCCTGAGTGCCTGTGAGTATGCCTGAGTGCGCGTGAGTGCGCCTGTTGGCGCCAGACTGCGCCTGACTGCGCCTAATTGCGTCTAAATGCGCTTGAGTGCGCCTAGGTGCGCTTGAGTGTGCCTGAATGCGCCTGAGTGAACCTAGGTGCGCCTGAATGTGCCTGAGTGCGCCTGAGTGGGCGTGAGTGCGCCTAAGTGCGCCTGACTAGGCCTAACTGCGCCTGAGTGCGCCTGAGTACGCCTGAGCGCGCCTCAGTATGCATGAGTGCCTCTGAATGTACCTAAGTGCGCCTGAGAGCGACTGAGTGCGCCTGACGGCACCTGACTGCGTCTCACTGCCCCTGAGTGCACCTGAGTGGGCCTGAGTGTGCCGGGGTACGCCCGAGTGTGCCTAAATGCGCCTGAGTTTGCCTAAGTGCTTCTATGTGTGCCAGAGTGCGCTTGAGTGCGCGTGAGTGCTCCTAAGTACACCTGAGTGTGTCTGAGTGTGCATGAGTACGCTTGAGTGCGCTTGACTACGCCTGACTGCGCCTGACTGCGCCTGACTGCGCCTGACTGCGCTTGACTGTGGGTGAGTGTGCCTGAGTGCGCTTGAGAACGCCTGAGTGCGCCTGAGTGCGCCTGAGTGCGCGTCACTACGCCTAACTCCACCTCACTCCGCCTGAGTGCGCCTGAGTTAGCCTGAATGTGCTTGAGTGTGCCTGATTCCGTGAGTGTGCCTGAGCGCGCCTGACTGCGCCTGACTGCGCCTAACTGCGCTTGATTTTGCCTGGGTACGCCTGAGTGCGCCAGAGTGTGCCTAAGTGCACCTGAGTGTGCCTGAGTGCGCCTGACTGCGCCTGACTGCGCCCGACTGCACCTGACTGCGCCTGACTGCGCTTGACTGCGCCTCACTGCTCCTTACTGTGCCTAACTGCGCCTGACTCCGCCCGACAGCGCCTGAGTGCGCCTGAATGCGCCTGAGTGCGCATGAGTGCGCCTGAGTGCGCCTGAGTGAGCGTGAGTGCGCTTGGCTGTGCCTGAGTGCGCCTGAGTGCGCCTAAGTGCACCTGAGTGCGCCGGAGTGCACCTGAATGCGCTAGAGTGCGCCTGAGGGCGCCTAAGGTCGCCAGACTGCGCCAGATAACGCCTGTCTGCGCCTGAGTGCGCGTGAGTGCGCCTGACTGTGCCTGACTACGCCTAAGTGCGCCTGAGTGCGCCTGAATACGCCTGAGTGCGCCTGAGTCTGCCTGAGTGCGCTTGACTGGGCCTGAGTACGCCTGAGTGTGCCTGAGTGCGCGTGAGTACCCTTGAGTGGGCCTGAGAGCGCCTAAGAGCGGCTGAGTGTGCTTGAGTACGCCTGAGTACGCCTGAGTGCACCTTAGTGCGCGTGAGTGCGCCTGAGTGCACCTAAGTGTGCCTGAGTGTGCGTGAGTGCGCGTGAGTATGCCTGAGTGCACCTGAGTGCGCCTGACTACGCCTTAGTGCCCGTAACTGCGTCTGAGTGCGCTTTAGTGCGCCTAAGTGCGCTTGAGTGCGCGTGAATGTGCCTGAGTAAACCTAGGTGCGCCTGAATGTGCCTGAGTGCACCTGAGTGGGCCTGAGTGCGCCTGAGTGTGCCTTACTACGCCTGACTGCGCCTATGTGCGATTGAGTGCGCTTGAGTGCGCCTCAGTACGCATGAGTGCGCGTGAGTACGCCTGACTGCACGTGAGTGTGCATAACTGCGCGTGACTGCGCCTTACTGTGCCTAACCGCCCCTGACTGCGCCCGACTGCACCTGAGAGCGCCTGAATGCCCTTGAGTGCGCCTGAGTGCGCCTGAGTGCGCCTGAGTGGGCCTAAGTGCGCCTGAATGTGCGTGAATGCGCATGACTGCGCCTGAATGCGCCTGAGTGCGCCTGAGTGCGCCTTAATGCGCCTGAGTGCGCCTGAGTGCGCCTGAGGTCAGCAGACTGCGCCTGACAATGCGTGACTGCACCTGAGTGCGCCTTAGTGCGCCTGGGTACGCCTGAGTGCGCCTGAGTACCCCTGAGTGCGCCTGAGAGCGCCTGAGAGCGCTTGAGTGTGCATGAGTGCGCCTGAGTGCGCCTAAGTGCACCTGAGTGTGCCTGAGTGTGCCTGAGTGCGCCTAAGTGCGCCTGAATGTGCCTGAGTACGCGTGAGTATGTCTGAGTGCGCCTGAGTGCGCTTGAGTGCGCCTGAATGCGCCTGAGTGAACCTGAGTGCCTTTGAATGCGCCTGAGTGAGCCTGAGTGGGCCTGAGTGTTCCTGAGTGTCCCTGACTGTACCTGACTGCGCTTGAGTGCGCTTGAGTGCCCCAGAGTGCACCTCAGTACGCCTGAGTGCGCGTGAGTGCGCCTGACTGCGCCTGAGTGCGCCTGACTCTTCTTGACTGCGTCTGACTATGCCTGACTGCGCCTGACTGCGCCAGACTGCCCCTGATTGCGTCTGAGTGCGCCTGAGTGCGCCTGAATGCGCCTGAGTGTGCCTGAGTGTCTTTGAGTGCGCCTGAGTGCGCATGAGTGCGCTTGACTGCGCCTGAGTGTGCGTGAGTGTACCTAAGTGTGCCTGAGTGCGCCTAAGTGCGCGTGACAGCGCCTGACTGCGCCTGACTTCCCCTGAGTGCGCCTGAGTGGGCCTGAGTGCGCCGGAGTGCGCCTGAGTGCGCCTGAGTGTGCTTGAGTGTGCCTAAGTGATTCTATGTGCGCCTGAGTGCGCCTGAGTGCACATGAATGCACCTGAGTGCGCCTACGTGCACCTGAGTGCACCTGAGTGCGCTTGAGTACGCCTGAGTGCGTCTGACTTTGTCTGACTACGTCTGACTGCGCCTGACTGCGCCTGACTGTGCCTGAGTGCGCTTGAGTGCGCCTGCTTGCGCATGAGTGTGTCTGAGTGCGCCTGAGTACGCCTGCCTACGCCTAACTCCACCTGACTCCGCCTGAGTGCGCCTTAGTGCGCCTGAGTCCGCCTGAGTGCACCTCAGTGCGCCTGAGTACGCCTGAGTGCGCCTGACTCCGGCTGACTGCGCCTAACTGTGCCTAACTCCACCTGAGTGCGCCTGAGTGCACCAGAGTGCGCCTGAGTGCGCAAGAGTGTGCCTTAACGCGCCTCAGTGCGCCTGACTGTGCCCGACTGCGCCTGACTGTGCCTTACCGTGCCTAAGTGCGCCTGACTACGCCCAACTTGGCCTGAGTGGTCCTGAATGCGCCTGAGTGTGCCTGAGTGGGTCTGAGTGCGCCTGAGTCAACCTGAGTGCGCCTGAGTGCGCCTGAATGCGCGTGAGTGCGGCTGAGTGCGCCTGAGGTCAGCAGACTGCGCCTGACAACGCCTGACTGCGCCTCAGTGCGCCTGAGTGCACCTAACTGCGCATGACTGCGCCTAACTGCACCTAAGTGCGCCTGAGTGCTGGTGAGTGCGCCTGAGTGCGCCTGAGTGCGCTTGACTGGGCCTGACTACGCCTGAGTGCGCCTCACTGCGCCTGAGTACCCCTGAGTGTGCCTGAGAGTGCTCGAGAGCGCTTGAGTGTGCTTGAGTGCGCCTGAGTGCACATGAGTGTGCCTCAGTGCACCTGAGTGCGCCTGAGTGCGCATGAGTATGCCTGAGTGCACCTGAGTGCGCCTGACGGTGCCTGACTGCGCCTCACTGCGCCTCACTGCCCCTAATTGCATCTGAGTGCGCTGTTTGAATTAGGATCACCCACAGAGGTCAACAGAATCATGTATACAATCCATGGTGAAATCAATCCAGAACAAAACTCCATGAACTCCAGAAACTCCACATTAACTCCACCTACAAAACAGCCGTAATCCTTAGCCAGACACTGCAGACGCTACACTTGTCAAGAGNGCCTGACTGCGCCTCACTGCGCCTCACTGCCCCTAATTGCATCTGAGTGCGCTGTTTGAATTAGGATCACCCACAGAGGTCAACAGAATCATGTATACAATCCATGGTGAAATCAATCCAGAACAAAACTCCATGAACTCCAGAAACTCCACATTAACTCCACCTACAAAACAGCCGTAATCCTTAGCCAGACACTGCAGACGCTACACTTGTCAAGAGCTGAAACCAGGGCCTCAGGCTGCTAGCTGATCTCCTGCATATTCCTACGGTATGCTGCAAGCCTGAAACAGTGCACTGTGCACAAAGTTATCGACAAACTAAACTGCCTACCTGTTTTTTACAGCCAGCGTGCACACAGTTACAACGAATATCTGGGATCCTAGTTTGTCCGCAAATCTTGTGTCTTGTGGCTTCTGCTCGGCCTCGCTCCGGACACTCCTATGATAGGGAGATCCCTCTCGAGTCTGTTGAGCGGCGGACAGCTCAATGACTCGAGAGGATCGACGGCCAGCGAGGATCCAATGTCCATCGAGCGGGCCGATAGTCAAGAAGCTCTGTCGGTCGCTTGTTCCCCAGCCGGTCGGCATATCAAATGGCCGACCGTCCCCTTCTTCTTTTCTTCGCTCCACTGCCATGTCAGCAGAGGACCGAGCGGAGCTCTTGCTTGCACGCTCGGTCCATCCGCTCTGACCTCTCTCTCACAGCACTTGCCATTTTTTACCGTGCCGAGCCCATCCAGTACAAAGTATGCCACTTGTGCCAGTCTGTGGCATAATCTATGCCACTTTCTACTTTTGGTCTTTCCTCCCACACCTGCCGTTGCATTGAGCTGAAACTTGGACTGTAGTAGAAAGATGATGTGATCTCTCCAGGGGTGCCGTTGAATCGGAGATCCGACGGTAGACAAGGGAGATATGTATTTTCCAACATCCCCCCCCTTGTATGCGAATCTCTTTTGGAGGTTGGTGTACAACAGGAAAATTCCCCCCCATGAAAAGTCATCGGTAGACTGGGGGCGAGGCACGGGAATGCTCGTCAAGCAAACTCCCCCCCCCCCCCCGGTGCAAACCGAGCCTCAGTGCCCCCCCACGGACAGAATTCGAAGTAGTCCGCGAGGGGTGCCACGAGCCACGAATTCTAGGAGGTCAAGGAGGTCAAGGAGGTCAAGGAGGTCAAGGAGGAGAGCTCAAAATTTTCACGAAGTGAGGACCGAAGCACCAGGGGTTTGCGAGCGAGGAGCGGAGAAGCGCGTGCGCAGAGCAGGGCATAAGCAAGCAGAAGCAGCGTCGTTTGGCGCGTAGAGGACAGCAAAGAAGGCGCGGAAAGAAGCAGTGTGTGTGGGAAAAGAGCGCGACGAGAACACGGACATGCAACGGAAACAGATCGATCAAAGGATAGAACGAGGCCAGAAGAGAGAGGGGCCAGAGATGCCTTCGCCTGGACTATCGCCTCATGTGGGGAGTCCAGGCGGAGACGGCCCGAAGGAGACAGTGGGAAGCGCCTGCTCCTGTGCCTACGCCTCATTTGGGGGGCACAGGCAGAGACGACCCGAGTGAAGAAATTAAACACGAGAAGTATGAGACAGGTAGAGGGCATCAAAAGAGCAGCTGGACGAAGGCTTGGTGTGTGACAGCGGCCGCCATGGGAGCGTCACCACTGGAGGCGGCAAAACGGTGTGAGCACCACCAGTATCACGTGGCCACATGGCTCACATGACGAGGTTGCAAAAGATAGCTTCAGCACCCTTGTCAGGTGGACGTCCAGGAGACTCGCTCTCGCGTCGAGGTAGAAGGCGACGCACAGCGTTGGCAAGATTGGTGAAGGCGTTTCGGAAGCGGGGGGGCGTTGCAGAAAGAGAAGCAGACCTCGGAGAGTTGACTGTGGTGCAGAGAGGAGGAGGTAGAGTCGTCGTTGGGTGAGTTGTGGCTCCAGGGTGAGACGGTGCAAAGGTGAATGTGGAGACAGGTTGAGCAGGAAGAGAAATCGGAGCTGGGTGCTGAGCAGGTCCAGTGGGCACAATGCAGTGCGCTGTGGGGGAATCGGGAGGAGAATCAGGACCAGAAACTTTGCCGTGCGTGGAAGCCAGGTCGCGAACCAGGAGTGCGGAGAATAAGGACGGAGACGCCGGAGGAATGCGGCGATGTTTGGAGACAGGGCTTGCGCATGGAGAAGAGGGCCCTGTGGGCGTTGTCGACTGCTGTGGACGCTTACGTTTGTGTTGGAGGAGTGGACAAAAAAGACGCACATGTCCATACTGTTTGCACTTCCAATATTTAGTCCGGTGGTAGGTAGAGTCGAAGGGTGACGGAGATGTCGGTGATGTCGTGGGACAAGGGGCTTTGGAAGGGTTCAAAGGTATTGTGCCGTTGATGCGTATCTTGTTATCTTGAGAGATAATTCTCTCAATCAGGTGCGGTACATCAAAGATGGTGTATTGCTTGAAAAGCCGGTCTTTCTCTTCTTTCAAGCGCCGCTCCTTCAAGGAATCAGGGAGAGGGAGTTGGTTGAGACGAAGTTCAAACGTGCTCAGTTCCAGGGTTGCTGCTCTGTGATGCAAGTCCTTCATCGTATGAATCCAATCCACGGCGGTTCTGAGGCGATGAGGGATGGAGTCGATGAGTTTGGAGGCGACGAGATGGTCTGAGGGTTTTCCGCCAAGACGCTCAAGATTCTCCGCCAGAATTTTGAGTTCCAAAAAAAAGTCTCCAACATGATCGTTGTCCCCCATTTTAATCTCCACAAACTGTTGAAGGGCAGCACCGACTGTGGCCATGGATTCTTTGCCAATGAAATCTCTTATGTTCTTCCAGGCAACCGCAGGATCATCAGACGGATTGTTCTCCCTCAGGAGGATTTTGAACGTATCGGACAGATGCATTCCCAGAGTTGCATAAGCGGCGGCCTGACGCCGCTTCCAATGTGAAGATTCAACAGAAGTAGCCATACGAGGATCTGGAATATCATCTGGTCCAGGGCAGACCACGGTCCAGAGATCCATCGACATGAAGAGCAACTTCATGTCAAAAGACCAAAGTTGATAGTTCCCATAGTCATGTTGATCCAACAGGCGGACCTTGAAGCCTTCTTGAATTGTATCATGAGGAACGGGGAACACGTGATAATGTGGCTGAGGATGATTGATGTCAGATGAAATGGCAGAAGTGCTTGATATTCCGCCATTTTGTCTTCGCTGCTGGGTCTGCTTCTTTTGTTGGTGATGCTTGAGTCGTGACTTGATATTGTTGTCAAGAGACAGAGCCAAGTAGAATAATACTTGAATTACGTTTGGAGAAGGGGATTTCAAAGGGAGCTGGGTTGGATAAGATGACAAAAGACTGATTCACGCCTCTGCCGCCGCTGCTTCTGCTCCTGGTGTTGTTGGTGCTGTTTTCTTGTGAGGACAGGTATAGTTGTCAAGAGTGAGAGCCAAGTATGGAGATTGCTGACCAGCTTGAAACAAAAAAGGATGAAGTGGGCATTTGTGTGATTTTCTATGTTCTTCAGGTTGTGGTTGCTGAGCACGCCAGTTCGCCCCCCTAGCTGGCGCGCCAGTTGTCAAAACAAATTTGGCGTCTTGAGAGCAGAACCATGTATCCTCTCAAAACCCTTGACAGACGGATTCAGTTGACTTGAGGGCACCTGCTCTGATACCATATGTTAGAATTAGGATCACCCACAGAGGTCAACAGAATCATGTATACAATCCATGGTGAAATCAATCCAGAACAAAACTCCATGAACTCCAGAAACTCCACATTAACTCCACCTACAAAACAGCCGTAATCCTTAGCCAGACACTGCAGACACTACACTTGTCAAGAGCCCAAACCAGGGCCTCAGGCTGCTAGCTGATCTCCTGCATATTCCTACGGTATGCTGCAAGCCTGAAACAGTGCACTGTGCACAAAGTTATCGACAAACTAAACTGCCTACCTGTTTTGTACAGCCAGCGTGCACATAGTTACAACGAATATCTGGGATCCTAGTTTGTCCGCAAATCTTGTGTCTTGTGGCTTCTGCTCGGCCTCGCTCCGGACACTACTATGATAGGGAGATCCCTCTCGAGTCTGTTGAGCAGCGGACAGCTTAATGACTCGAGAGGATCGACGGCCAGCGAGGATCCAATGTCCATCGAGCGGGCCGATAGTCAAGAAGCTCTGTCGGTCGCTTGTTCCCCAGCCGGTCGGCATATCAAATGGCCGGCCGTCCCCTTCTTCTTTTCTTCGCTCCACTGCCATGTCAGCAGAGGACCGAGCGGAGCTCTTGCTTGCACGCTCGGTCCATCCGCTCTGACCTCTCTCTCACCGCACTTTCCAGTTTTTACCGTGCCGAGCCCATCCAGTACAAAGTATGCCACTTGTGCCAGTCTGTGGCATAATCTATGCCACTTTCTACTTTTGGTCTTTCCTCCCACACCTGCCGTTGGATTGAGCTGAAACTTGGACTGTAGTAGAAAGATGATGTGATCTCTCCAGCGGTGCCGTTGAATCGGAGATCCGACGGTAGACAAGGGAGATATGTATTTTCCAACATGCGCCTGAGTGCGCCTAACTAAGCTTGAGTGCGCCTAACTGCGCTTGAGTGTGCCTGCATGCGCTTGAGTGAATCTGAGTGGGCCAGAGTGTTCCTGAGTGCGCCTGACTGCGTCTTATTGCGCATGAGTGCGCCTGAGTGTCCCTGAGTGTGCCTCAGTATGCCTTAGTGCGCGTGAGTGCGTCTGATTGCGCCTGAGTGCGCCTGACTGAGCCAGACTGCGTCTGACTGTGCCTGACTGCGCCTCACAACGCCAGACAGTCCCTGAGTGTGTTTGAGTGCACCTGAGTGCGCCTGAGTGCGCCTGAGTGCGTCTGAGTGCACATGAGCGCGCTTGAGTGCGCTTGAGTGTGCCTGAGTGTACCTAAGTGTGCCTGAGTGCGCCTGAGTGAGCCTGACAGCACCTGACTGCGCCTGACTGCCCCTAAGCGTACCTGAGTGGGCGTGAGTGCGCCGGAGTGCGCCCGAGTGTGCCTAAGTGCGCTTGAGTGTGCCTAAGTGCTTCTATGTGCGCCTGAGTGCGCATGAGTGCGCCTGAGTGCGCCTAAGTGCATCTGAGTGCGCTTGAGTGGGCCTGACTGCGCCTTACTGTGCCTAACTGCACCTGACTGCGCCCGAGTGCGCCTGAGTGCGCCTGAATTCACCTGAGTGCGCTTGAATGCGCCTGGGTGCACTTGACTGGGCCTGAGTGCGCCTGAGTATGCCTGAGTCCGCCAGAGTGTGCCTGAGTGTACCTGAGTGCGCCTGAGTGCGCTTGAATGCGCCTTAATGCGCCTGAGTGCGCCTGAGGTCGCCAGACTACGCCTTACAACACCTGTCTGCACAAGGTGCGCGTGAGTGCGCCTGACTGCGCCTGACTGCGCTTGACTGCGCCTAAGTGCCCCTGAGTGCGCCTGAGTGCGCCTGAGTGCGCCTGAGTGCGCCTGAGTGCGCCTAAGTGTGCTTGACTGGGCCTGAGTACGCCTGAGTGCGCCTGAGTGCGCGTGAGTACCCCTGAGTGCGCCTGAGAGCGCCTGAGTGCACCTGAGTGCGCCTGAGTGTGCCTTAGTGTGCGTGAGTGCGCTTGAGTGCGCCTAGGTGCGCCTGAGTGCGCCTGAGTGCGCGTGAGTATGCCTGAGTGCGCGTGAGTGCGCCTGTTGGCGCCAGACTGCGCCTGACTGCGCCTAACTGCCTCTAATTGCGTCTGAATGCGCTTGAGTGTGGCTAAGTGCGCTTGAGTGCGCCTGAATGTGCCTGAGTGAACCTAAGCGCGCCTGAATGTGCCTGAGTGCGCCTGAGTGGGCCTGAGTGCGCCTGAGTGCGCCTGACTACACCTGACTGCGCCTGAGTGCGCCTGAGTGCGCCTGAGCGCGCCTCAGTATGCATGAGTGCGCGTGAGTGGGCTTGACTGCGCCTGAGTGCGCCTGACTACTCCTGATTGCGTCTCACTGTGCGTGACTGCGCGTGCCTGCACCAGATTGCCCCTGATTGCGTCCAAGTGCGCCTAAGTGCGCCGAAATGTGCTTGAGTGTACGTGAGTGCGCCTGAGTGCGCCTGACGGCGCCTGACTGCGCCTGACAGCCCCTGAGTGCTCCTGAGTGGGCCTGAGTGCGCCTGTGTGCGCCTGAGTGCGCCTGAGAGCATGTGAGTGTGCCTAAGAACTTCTATGTGCACCTGAGTGCGCCTGAGTGCGCTTGAGTGCGCTTAAGTGCACCTCAGTGCGCCTGACTGCACCTGACTGCGCCTGACTGCGCCTCACAGCACCTGACTACGCCTGAATGTGTCTGAGTGCGCCTGAGTGCGCCTGAGTGTGCCTGAATGCGCCTGAGTGCGCCTGAGTACGCCTGAGTGCACCTGACTGCACCTGAGTGCGCCTGATCGCGTCTAACTGTGTTTGACTGCGCCTGAGAGTGCCTGACTGTGCCTGAATGCGCCTGAGTGCGCATGAGTGCGCCTGACTGCACTAGACTGCGCCTCACTTGGCCTGAGTGCGCCTGAGTGCGCCTGAGTGCTCCATAATGCGCCTCAGTGCGCCTGAAAGCGCCTGAGTGTCCCTGAGTGCGTCTTAGTGCACCTGAGTACGCCTGAGTGCGCCTGAGTATGCTTGAGTGCGCCTGAGTGCGCCTTAGTGTGCCTGACTGCGCCTGAAAGCGCGTGAGTGCGCCTGAGTGCGTCTGAAAGTGCCTGAGTGCGCCTGAGTGCGCCTGCGTGCCCCCGAGTGCGCCTGCGTGCACCTGTGTGCGCCTGCGTGTGCCTAAGTGCGCCTACGTGCGCCTGAGTGCGCCTGAGTGCGCTTGAGTACGCGTGGGTGCGCCTGAGTGCGCCTGAGTGCGCCTCAATGCACCTGACTACGCCTGATTACACCTGACTGCGCTTGACTGCGCCTGAGTGTGCCTGAGTGCGCTTCAGTGCGCCTGAGTACGCGTGAGTGTGCCTGAGTGCGCCTGAGTACGCCTGTGTGCACTTGAGTGCCCTTGAGTACGCCTTAGTGCGCCTGACTGCGCCTGACTGCACCTGACTGCGCCTGACTCCGCCTAACTGCGTGTGACTCCGCCTGACTGGGCCTGATTGCGCCTGAGTGCACCTAACTGTGCTTCACTGCACCAGAGAGCGCCTGAGTGCACCTGAGTGCGCCTAAGGTGCCCCTTACAGCGCCTGAGTGCGCTTGAGTGCGCCTGAGTGCGCCAGAGTGCGCTTGAGTGCGCTTGAGTGGGCCTGAGTGCATTTGAGTATGCCTAAGTGCATTTGAGTGCGCCTGACTGCGCCTGACTGCGCCTGACAGCGCCTGACTACGCCTGACTGCGTCTCACTGCGCCTGACTGCGCCTGACTACACCTAACTACGCTCGAATGCGCCTCAGTGCACCTGAGTGTGCTTGAGTGCGCCTGAGTGCACCGTAGTATGCCTGAGTGCGCCTAAATGCGCCTGAGTGCGCCTGAGTTCAAATGAGTGCACCTGAGTGTGCCGGAGTGTGCCTGAGTGCGCATGAGTGTGCCTGATTGCGCCTAACTACGCCTGACTACGCCTGACTACGCCTAACCCTGCACACCAGTACGGAACCGCGATTCTGAGAATGGAACCGGAACCGCGGTTCTGGTTCCAGCTCGGAACCGGAACCGCGGTTCCGGTTCCGGAACCGCAGTTCCTCATGGAACCACGGTTCCAGTCACGGTTCCACAGAAGTTCCTCTCGTACGCAAGAAACATGAAGCATAATCGGCTACCACTATCAGGTTTTTTGTCCAAAAATACAAGGATAAAGACCTTCAACACTCCATAGTTGTATGTGGGTAATTGATTGGAGTACTCACATGGCCTCAAAGGGTGCCACATAAGAGAAAACATCCTAAAACCTCCCCCCCTCCCCACACATTATCTCCTCCAAATACCTGGGCTCAGGAACCGCGGTTCCTGGATGGTTCCAGAATCCTGGAACCGGAACCGCGGTTCCGGTTCCGGAACCGGAACCGCGGTTCCAGAACCGTGGTTCCTGGAACCTGTGTGCACCCACCACCTGAGGCGGAGTCCCCGCCTCAGTGCGCATGAGTGCGCCTGAGTCCGCCTGAGTGCGCTTGAAGGCACCTGAGTGCGCCTGAGTGTGCCTGACTGCGCCTGAGTGCCCCTAACTGCACCTGACTCCGCTTGAGAGTGCTTGAGTGCGCCTGAATGCGCCTGAGTGCGCGTGAGAGCGCCTGATTGCACCTGACCGAGCCTGACTGCGCCTGACTATGCCTAACTGCGCCTGGCTGCGCCTGACTGCGCCTTAGTGCGCCTCACTGCGCCTGAGTGCGCCTGACTGCACCTGAGTGCGCCTGAGTGCGCCTCAGTATGCCTGATTGCGCCTGAGTGGGCCTGAGTGTCCTTGAGTGCGCCTGAGTGCACTCGAGTGCGGCTGAGTGTGCCTGAGTACGCCTGAGTGTGCCTGAATGTGCCTGAGTGCGCCTGAGTGTGCTTGAGGATGCTTGAGTGCGCCTGACAAGGCCTGATTGCGCCTAAGTGCGCCTGAGTGCACCTCAGTGCGCCTGACTGCACCTGACAGCGCCTGAGTGCGCCTGAATGCGCCTCAGTGCGCCTCAGTGCGCCAGAGTGCGCCTGAGTGGACCTGAGTGCACCTCAGTATGCCTGAGAGCGCCTTAGTGCGCTTGAGTGTGCCTGAGAGTGCCTGAGAGTGCCTGAGTGTGCCTGAGTGCGCCTGACTGCGCCTGACTGCGCCTGAGTGCGCCTGAGTGCGCCTTAGTGCGCCTGAGTGTGCCTGAGTGGGCGTGAGTGCGCCTGAGTGTGCCTGAGTGCGCCTGACGGTGCCTGACTGCGCTTGACTGCGCCTGACTATCATGAGTGCGCCTGAGTACGCACGAGTGTGCCTCAGTGCGCTTGAGTGCGCCTGAGTGCGTCTGAGTGCGCCTGAGTGCACCTGAGTGCGCCTCAGTGTGCCTGAGTGTGCCCGAGTGCACCTAAGTGCGCCTGACTGCGCCTAAGTACGCCTCAGTGCGCCTGAGAATGCCCGAGTGCGCCTGAGTGCGCCTGACTACGCCCGACTGCACTTGACTGTGCCTGACTGAGCCTGACTGCCCCTCACTGTGTCTCAGTGCGCCTGAGTGCGCCAAAGTGCGCTTGAGTGCGCCTGAGTGCGCCTGAGTACGCCTGAGTGCGCCTGAGTGCGCCTGAGTGCGCCTGAGTACGTCCTGAGTGCGCCTGAGTGCGCCTGAGTGTGCCTGAGTGCGCCTGAATGCGCCTGAGTGCGCCTGAGTGCACCTAAGTGCGCCTGAGTGCGTCTGAGTGCTTCTGAGTACCGAGAGTGCTCCTGAGTGCGCCTACGTACGCCTGAGTACGCCTGAGTGTGTCTGAGTGCGCCTGAGTGTGCCTCAGTATGCCTGACTGCGCTTGAGTGCGCTTGACAGTGCCTGAATGCGCCTCACTGCGCCCAATTGTCTCTGACTGCGCCTGATTGTGCCTGACCGCGCCTGACTGCGCCTGACTGCGCCTGACTGCCTGTGAGTGCGCCTGACTGCGCCTGAGTGCGCCTGAGTGCACCTGAGTGTGTGCACCTGAGTGTGCCTGAGTGCGCCTGAGTGCGCGTGAGTGCGCCTGAGTGCGCCTGAGAGCTTGTGAGTGCGCTTGAGTGCGCCTGAGTGCACATGAGTGCGCCTGACTGTGTCTAAATGTGTCTCACTGTGCCTGAATGCGCCTAAGTGCGCTTGAGTGCGCCTGACTGTGCCTGACTGCGCCGGACTGCACAAGACTCTGCCTGAGTGCTCCTGATTGCGCCTGAGTGCGCCTGAGTGTGCCAGAGTGCGCCTGAGTGTGCCTGAGTGCGCCTGAGTGCGCCTGAGTGCGCATGAGTACGCACGCGTGCGCCTGAATGCGCCCGAGTGCATCTGAGTGCGCCTGAGTGCACCAGAGTGTACCTAAGTGCGCCTGAGTGCGCCTGACTATGTCTAACTGCACCTGACTGCACCTGACTCTGCCTGAGTCCGCCTGAGTGTGCCTGAGTGCGCCTGAGTGCGCCTGATTGTGCCTCACTACGCCTGACTGCGCCTAACTGCGCCTGACTGCACCTGACTGCGCCTGACAGCGCCTGACTGTGCCTTAGTGCCCCCGACTGCACCTGACTATGCCTGAGTGCACCTGAGTGCGCCTGAGTGCGCCTGAGTCCGCCTGAGTACGCCTGAGTGCGCCTGAGTGGGCCTGAGTGCGCCTGAGTGCACCTGAGTGCGCCTGAGTGCGCCTGAGTGCGCCTGAATGCGCCTGAGTGTGCCTGAATGCGCCTGAGTGCGCCAAATGTGCCCGAGGGCGGCTGACTATGCCTGACAACGCCTTACTGCACCTGAGTTGGCCTGAGTGTGCCTGAGTGCGCCTGACCACACCTGATTGTGCCTGAATGCGCCTGAGTGCACCTGAGTGTGCCTGAGTGCGCCTAAGTGCGCCTGAGTGCGTCTGAGTGCGCCTAAGTGCGCTTGAGTGTGCCTGAGTGCGCTTGAGTGCGCTTGAGTGCGCCTGAGTGCGCTTGAGTGCGCCTGAGNAGACCGCCTGAGTACGCCTGAGTATGCCTGAGTGGGCCCAAGTGCGCCTGAGTGCACCTGAGTGCGCCCGAGTGCGCCTGAGTGCGCCTGAATGCGCCTGAGTGTGCCTGAATGCGCCTGAGTGCGCCAAATGTGCCCGAGGGCGGCTGACTATGCCTGACAACGCCTTACTGCACCTGAGTTGGCCTGAGTGTGCCTGAGTGCGCCTGACCACACCTGATTGTGCCTGAATGCGCCTGAGTGCACCTGAGTGTGCCTGAGTGCGCCTAAGTGCGCCTGAGTGCGTCTGAGTGCGCCTAAGTGCGCTTGAGTGTGCCTGAGTGCGCTTGAGTGCGCTTGAGTGTGCCTGAGTGTGCTTGAGTGCGCCTGAGTGCGCTTGTGTATGCCTGAGTGCGCCTGAGTGTGCCTGACTGCACCTGAGTGCGCCTGAGTGCGCCTGAGTGCGCCTGACTATGCCTGACTGCGCCTGACTGTGTCTGACTGTGCCTCACTACGCCTCATTGCGCCAGACTGCCCTTCACTGCGTGTGAGTGTGCCTGAGTGCGCCTGAGTGCGCCTGAGTGCGCATGAGTGCGCCTGAGTGCGCGTGAGTACGCCTGATTGCGCGTGAGTGCGCCTGAGTGCGCCAGAATGCGCCTGATTGCGCCTGAGTTCGCCTGAGTGCGCCTGAGTGCGCTTGAGTGCGCCTGAGTGCGCCTGACAGCGCCTGAGTGCCCCTGAGTTCGCCTGAGTGCGCCTGAGTGCACCTAAGTGTGCCTGAGTGCCTTTGAGTGGGCCTGAGTGCGCCTGAGTGCGCCTAACTGCGCCTGACTGCGCCTGACTGCGCGTGACTACGCCTGACTGCGTGTGACTGCGCCTGACTATGCCTGACTACGCCTGATTGCGCTCGACTGCGCCTGAGTGCACCTGAGTGCGCCTGAGTGCGCCTGAGTGAGTTTGAGTGTGCCTAAGTGCGCCTGAGTGCGCCTGAGTGCGCCTGAGTATGCCTGAGTGCGCCTAAATGTGCCTGAGTGCGCCTGAGTATGCCTGAGTGCGCCTGAATGTGCCTGAGTGTGCCTGAGTGCGCCTGACTATGTCTGACTGCGCCTGTGTGTGCCTGAGTAGGCATGAGTGTGCCTGACTGCGCCTGACTGCGCCTGACAACGCCTGACCCGGCCTCAGTGCGCCTAAGTGCGCTTGAGTGCGCTCGACTGCGCCTGAGTGCGCCGAAGTGCGCCTGACAGCGCCTGAGTACGCCTGATTGCGCCTGACTGCGCCTAACTGCACCTGACTCCACTTGAGTGCCATTGAGTGCGCTTGAGTGCGCCTGAGTGCGCCTGAGAGTGCCTGACTGTACCTGACTGAGCCTGACTGTGCCTAACTGCGCCTGCCTGCGCTTGACTGCGCCTGACTGCGCCTCAGTGCGCCTGAGTACGCCTGAGTGGGCCTCAGTATGCCTGAGTGCGCCTGAATGGGCCTGAGTGCGCCTCGGTATGCCTAAGTGCGCCTGAGTGTACCTGAATGCGCCTGAGTGCGCCTGAGTGGGCCTCAGGACGCTTGACTGCGCCTGACGACGCCTGACTGCGCCTAAGTACGCCTGAGTGCGCCTCAGTGTGCCTGACTGGGCCTGACTGCGCCTGAATGCGCGTGAGTGCGCCTCAGTGTGCCTGAGTGCGCCTGAGTGCGCCTGACTGGGCCTGAGAGCGCCTCAGTATGCCTGCGTGCGCCTGAGTGTGCCTGAGTGCGCCTGAGTGCGCGTGAATGCACTTGAGTGCACCTGAGTGCGCCTGAGTGTGCCTGAGTGCACTTGAGTGCGCCTGAGTGCTCCTGAGTGCATATGAGTGTGCTTCAGTGTGTCTGAGTGCGCGTGAGTGCACCTGACTAGACCTGCGTGTGCCTGAGTGCGCCTGAGTGCGCTTGAGTGTGCCTGAGTGCGCTTCAGTGCGCTTGAGTGCGCCTGAGTGCGCTTGAGTGCGCCTGAGTGCGCCTGAGTGTGCCTGACTATGCCTGACTGCGCCTGACTATGTCTGACTGTGCCTCACTACGCCTCATTGTGCCAGACTGCCCTTCACTGCGTGTGAGTGCGCCTGAGTGCGCCTAGGTGCACCTGAGTGCGCGTGAGTGCGCGTGAGTGCGCGTGAGTACGCCTGAGTATGCCTGACTGCGCGTGAGTGCGCCTGAGTGCGCCTGAGTGCGCCTGAATGCGCTTGAGTGCGCTTGAGTGCGCCTGAGTGGGCCTGAGTGCGCCTGAGTGCGCCTGAGTGCGCCTAAGTGTGCCTGAGTGCGTTTGAGTGGGCCTGAGTGCGCCTGAGTACGCCTAACTGCGCCTGACTGCGCCTGACTGCGTGTGACTACGCCTGACTGCGTCTGACTGCGCCTCGCTATGCCTGACTACGCCTGATTGCGCTCGACTGCGCCTGAGTGCACCTGAGTGCTCCTGAGTGCGCCTGAGTGCTCCTGAGTGTGCCTAAGTGCACCTGAGTGCGCCTGAGTGCGCCTGAGTATGCCTGAGTGCACCTAAATGCGCCTGGGTGCGCCTGAGTATGCCTGAGTGTGCCTGAGTGTGCCTGAGTGTGCCTGAGTGCGCCGGACTAAGTTTGACTGCGCCTGAGTGCGCCTGACTGCACCTGACCCCGCTTCAGTGCGCCTAAGTGCGCTTGAGTGCGCTCGACTGCACCTGAGTGTGCCTGAGTGCGCCTGACTGTGCCTGAGTGCGCCTGACTGCGCCTGACTGCGCCTCATTGCACCTGACTCCACCTGTGTGCGCTTGAGTGCGCTTGAGTGCGCCTGAGTGCACCTGAGAGCGCCTGACTGTGCCTGACTGAGCCAACCTGTGCCTGAATGCGCCTGCCTGCGCCTGACTGCGCCTTACTGCGCTTCACTGCGCCTGAATTCGCCTAACTGCGCCTCTGTGCGCCTGAGTACGCTGAGTGCCCCTCAGTATGCCTGAGTGTGCCTGAGTGGGCCTGAGTGCGCCTCAATATGCCTGAGTGCACCTGAGTGCGCCTGAGTGCGCCTAAGTGTACCTCAGTGCGCCTGAGTGTACCTGAATGCGCCTGAGTGCGCCTGAGTGGGCCTCAGGACGCTTGACTGTGCCTGACAACGCCTGACTGCGCTTAAGTGCGCCTGAGTGCGCATCAGTGCGCCTGACTGCGCCTGACTGCGCTTCAGTGCGCGTGAGTGCGCCTCAGTGTGCCTGAGTGCGCCTGAGTGCGCCTGACTGGGCCTGAGGGCGCCTCAGTATGCCTGAGTGCACCTGAGTGTGCCTGAGTGCGCCTGAATGCGCCTGAATGCGCTTGAGTGTGCCTGAGAGCACTTGAGAGCGCCTGAGTGTGCGAGTGCGCCTGAGTGCACCTGAGTGCGCCTGAGTGCGCCTGAGTGTGCCTGAGTGCGCCTGAGTCTGCCTGAGTGCGCCTGAGTGGGCGTGAATGCGCCTGAGTGCGCGTGAGTGCGCGTGACGGTGCCTGACTGC
Source organism: Penium margaritaceum (assembly GCA_023375785.1). Taxonomy (NCBI): domain Eukaryota; kingdom Viridiplantae; phylum Streptophyta; class Zygnematophyceae; order Desmidiales; family Peniaceae; genus Penium; species Penium margaritaceum. Next base: position 266,469 of record SZWC01001163.1, on the reverse strand, counting down.
GCCTCACTGTGCCTGACTACGCCTGACTGCCCTGAGTGCGCCTGAGTGCGCCTGAGTGTGCCTGAGTGCGCTTGAGTGTGCCTGAGTGCGCCTGAGTGTGCCTGAGTACGCCTGAGTGCGCTTGAGTGTGCCTGAGTATGCCTGAGTGCGCCTGAGTCCGCCTGAGTGCGCCTGAGTCCGCCTGAGTGCGCCTGAGTCCGCCTGAGTGCGCCTGAGTCCGCCTGAGTGCGCCTGAGTCCGCCTGAGTGCGCCTGAGTCCGCCTGAGTGCGCCTGAGTCCGCCTGAGTGCGCCTGAGTCCGCCTGAGTGCGCCTGAGTCCGCCTGAGTGCGCCTGAGTCCGCCTGAGTGCGCCTGAGTCCGCCTGAGTGCGCCTGAGTCCGCCTGAGTGCGCCTGAGTCCGCCTGAGTGCGCCTGAGTCCGCCTGAGTGCGCCTGAGTCCGCCTGAGTGCGCCTGACTACGCCTGACTGCCCTGAGTGCGCCTGAGTGCGCCTGAGTGTGCCTGAGTGCGCTTGAGTGTGCCTGAGTGCGCCTGAGTGTGCCTGAGTACGCCTGAGTGCGCTTGAGTGTGCCTGAGTATGCCTAAGTGCGCCTGACTACGCCTGACTGCGCCGGAGTACGCCTGAGTGCGCCTAAGTACGCCTGAGTGCGCCTAAGCGCGCCTGACTACGCCTGACTGCGCTTGACGGTGTCTGACTGTTCCTGACTGTGCCTGACTGCGCAAGACTGCCCCTCACTGCGTCTGAGTGCGCCTGAGTGCACCTGAGTGCGCCCGAGTGTGCCCGAGTGCGCCTGAGTGCGCCTGAGTGCGCCTGAGTGCGCCTGAGTGCGCCTTAGTGCGCCTGAGTGTGCCTGAGTGCGCCTGAGTGCGCCTGAGTGCGCCTGAGTACTTCTGAGTGCGCGTGAGTGCGCCTGAGTGCGCCTGAATATGCCTAAGTGCGCTTGAGTGCGCCTGAGTGCGCCTGAGTATGCCTTACTGCGCTTGAGTGCGCCTGACAGCGCCGGACTGCGCCTGACTGTGCCTAACTGCGTCTGACTGCGCCTGATTGCGCCTGACTGCGTCTGACTGTGCCTGACTGCCTTTGAGTGCGCCTGACTGCACCTGAGTGCGCCTGAGAGCGCGTGACTGCGCCTAATTGCGCCGGACTGCGCCTGACTCCGCCTGAGTGCTCCTGATCGCCCCTGAGTGTGCCTGAGTGTGCTTGAGTGCGCCTGAGTGCGCCTAAGTGCGCCTGAGTACGCCTGAGTGCACCTCAATGCGCCTGAGTACGCCTAAGTGCGCCTGAGTGCGCCTGAGTGTGGCTAAGTGCGCCTGAGTGCGCCTGACTATGTCTGATTGCGCCTGAGTGCGCCTAACTGCGCCTGAGTGCGCTTGAGTGCGCCTGACTACGCCTGACTGCGCCTGACTATGCCTGACTGCGCCTGATACCACCTGAGTGCGCCTGAGTGCGCCTGAGTCCGCCTGAGTGCGCCTGAGTGCGCCTAAGTGCGCCTGACTGCGCCTATCTGCGCCTGACTGCGCCTCACTGCGCCTGACTCCGCCTGAGTGCGCCTGAGTGTGCCTGAGTGCGCCTGAGTGCACCAGAGTGCGCCTCATTGTGCCTCACTACGCTTGACTACGCTTGATTGCGCCTGACTGCGCCTGACTGCGCCTGACAGCGCCTGACTGCGCCTTAGTGCGCCTGACTGTGCCTGACTAATCCTGAGTGCCCCTGAGTGTGCCTGAGTCCGCTTGAGTATGCCTGAGTATGCCTGAGTACGCCTGAGTGCGCCTGAGTGAGCCTGAGTGCACTTGAGTGCGCCTGAGTGTGCCTGAGTGCGCCTGGGTGTGCCTAAATGCGCTTGAGTGCACCTAATGCGCCTGAGGGCGGCTGACTGTGCCTGAGTGGGCTTGAGTGTGCCTGAGTGCGCCTGACCGCGCCTGACTACGCCTGAATGCACCTCAGTGCGCCTAAGTACGCCAAAGTGCGCCTAAGTGCGCCTGAGTGCGCCTGAGTACGTCCGAGTGCACCTGACTGGGTCTGAGTGCGCCTGAGTGCGCCTGAGTGCGCTTGAGTGTGCCTGAATGCGCTTGAGTGCGCCTGAGTACGCTTGAGTGCGCCTCAGTGCGCCTGAGTGTGCCTGAGTGTGCCTGAGTGCGCCTGAGTTTGCCTAAGTGCGCCTGACTACGCCTGACTGCGCCTGAGTACGCCTGAGTGCGCCTGAGTACGCCTGAGTGCGCCTGAGTGCGTCTGACTATGCCTGAATGCACCTGACTGCGGCTGACTGTCCCTGACTGCGCCTGACTACGCCAGACTGCCCCTCACTGCGTCTGGGTACCCCTGAGTGCGCCTGAGTGCGCCTGAGTGCGCCTGAGAGCGCCTGAGTGGGCCTGAGTGCGCCTGAGTGCGCCTGAGTGTGCCTGAGTGCGCCTGAGTGTGCCTGAATGCGCGTGAGTGCGCCTGAGTGTGCCTGAGGACGCTTGACTGCGCCTGACAATGCCTGACAGCACCTAAGTGGGCCTGAGATCGCCTCAGTGTGCCTTTCTGCCCCTGACTGCGCCGTAGTGCGTCTGAGAGCGCCTCAGTGCGCCTTTGTGCGCCTCAGTGCGCCTGACTGGGTCTGAGTTCGCCTCAGTATGCGTGAGTGCGCTTGAGTGTGCCTGAGTGCGCCTGAGTGCGCCTGAGTGCGCTTGAGTGTGCCTGAGAGCGCCTGAGAGTGTCTCAGTGTGCCTAAGTGCGCTTGAGTGCGCCTGAGTGCGCCTGAGTGCGCCTGAGTGTGCCTGAGTGTGCTTGAGTGCGCCTGAGTGCGCCTGAGTGCGCCTAATGCGCCTGAGTGGGCGTGAGTGCGCCGGAGTGGGCCTGAGTGCACCTGACAGCACCTGACTGTGCGTGACTGCGCCTGACTGCGCCTGAGTGCGCCTGAGCGCGCCTGAGTGTGCCTGAGTGCGCTTGAGTGCGCCCGAGTGCGCCTGAGTGCGCCTGAGTGCGCCTTAGTGCGCCTGAGTGTGCCTGAGTGTGCCTGAGTGTGCCTAAGTGCGCCTGACTACGCCTGACTGCGCCTGAGTACGTCTGAGTGCGCCTGAGTACGCCTGAGTGCGCCTGAGTGTGCCTGACAGCGCCTGAGTGCGCCTGAGTGTGCCTAAGTGCGCCTGAGTGTGCCTGAGTGCGCCTGAGTGTGCCTGAGTGTGCCTGAGTGTGCCTGAGTGTGCCTGAGTGTGCCTGAGTGTGCCTGAGTGTGCCTGAGTGTGCCTGAGTGTGCCTGAGTGTGCCTGAGTGTGCCTGAGTGTGCCTGAGTGTGCCTGAGTGTGCCTGAGTGTGCCTGAGTGTGCCTGAGTGTGCCTGAGTGTGCCTGAGTGTGCCTGAGTGTGCCTGAGTGTGCCTGAGTGTGCCTGAGTGTGCCTGAGTGTGCCTGAGTGTGCCTGAGTGTGCCTGAGTGTGCCTGAGTGTGCCTGAGTGTGCCTGAGTGTGCCTGAGTGTGCCTGAGTGTGCCTGAGTGTGCCTGAGTGTGCCTGAGTGTGCCTAAGTGCGCCTGAGTGTGCCTGAGTGCGCCTGAGTGTGCCTGAATGCGCGTGAGTGCGCCTGAGTGCACCTGAGGACGCTTCACTGTGCCTAACAACGCCTGATTGCACCTAAGTGGGCCTGAGTGCGCCTCAGTGAGCCTGACTGCGCCTGATTGTGCCTGAGTGCGCCTGAAAGTGCCTCAGTGCGCGTGAGTGTGCCTCAGTGCGTCTGACTGGGCCTCAGTGCGCCTTAGTATGCCTGAGTGCGCCTGATTGTGCCTGAGTGTGCCTGAGTGCGCCTGAGTGCGCTTGAGTGTGCCTGAGAGTGCCTGAGAGCGCCTGAGTGTGCCTAAGTGCGCTTGAGTGTGCCTCAGTGCGTTTGAGTGCGCCTGAGTGTGCCTGAGTGCGCCTAACTGCGCCTGAGTGCGCCTGAGTGGGCGTGTGTGCGCCTGAGTGCGCGTGAGTGCGCCTGACGGCGCCCGACTGCGCCTGACTGCACCTGACTGTGCCTGACTGGCCTGAGTGCGCCTGAGTGCGCCTGAGTGTGCGTGAGTGCGCATGAGTGCGCCCGAGTGTTCCTTAGTGCGCCTGAGTGTGCCTGAGTGCGCCTCAGTGTGCCTGAGTGAGCCTAAGTTTGCCTAAGTGCACCTGACTACGCCTGACTGCGCCTGAGTACGCCTGAGTGCGCCTGAGTACGCCGGAGTGCGCCTGAATGCGCCTGACTACGCCTGACTGTCCTCGACTGCGTCTGATTGTGCCTGACTGCTCCTGACTGCGCCAGACTGCCCCTCACTGCGTCTGAGTGCGCCTCAGTGCGCTTGAGTGCGCCTGAGTGCGCCTGAGTGCGCCTGAGTGCGCCTGAGTACGCCTGACTGCGCCTGAGTGCGCCTGAGTGTGCCTGAGTGCGCCTGAGTGCACCTGAGTGCGCCTGAGTGTGCCTGAGTGCGCCTGAGTGCGCCTGTCGGCGCCTGACGGCGCCTGACTGCGCCTGACTGTGCCTGACCACCCCTGAGTGCGCGTGAGTGCGCTTGAGTGCGCCTGAGTGCGCGTGAGTGCGCCTGAGTGCGCCTGAGTGCGCCTGAATGCTTCTGAGTGCGCGTGAGTGTGCTTGAGTGGCCTGAGTCTGCCTCAATATGTTTGAGTGTGCCTGAGTGTGCGTGAGTGCGCCTTAGTATGCCTGACAGCGCTTGAGTGCGCGTGATAGCGCCTTACTGCGCCTAACTGTGTCTGACTGTACCTGATAGCGCCTAACTGCACGTGACTGCGCCTGACTGCCTCTGAGTGCGCCTGAGTGCGCCTGAGTGCGCCTGAGTGCGCCTCAGTGCGCTTGAGTGCGTGGACCTGAGTGTGCCTGAGTGCGCCTGAGTGCGCCTAAGTGCGCCTGAGTGCGCGTGAGAGCGCCTGAGTGCGCCTGAGTGCGCTTGAGTACACCTGAGTGTGCCTGACTGTGTCTGACTGTGTCTGTCTATGCCGAAGTGTGCCTGACTGCACCTGAGTGCGCCTGAGTGCGCCTGAAGGCGCTTGACTGCGCCGGACTACGCCTGATTCCGCTTGAGTGCTCCTGAGTGCGCCTGAGTGCGCCTGAGTGTGCCTGAATGCGCCTGAGTGTGCCTGAGTGCGCCTGAGTACGCCTGAATGCGCCTGAATGCGCGTGAGTGCCCCTGAGTGCGCCTGAGTGCGCATGAGTGTGCCTAAGTGCGCCTGAGTGCGCCTGACTATGTCAGACTGAGCCTGACTGTGCCTGAGTGCTCCTGAGTGCGCCTGACCACGCCTGACTGCGCCTGAGTGCGCCTGACTCCGCCTGAGTGTGCCTGATTGCTCCTGAGTCCGCCTGAGTGCGCCTGAGTGCGCTTGACTGCGCCTGACTGCGCCTAACTGTGCCTGACTCCGCCTGACTGCGCCTGAGTGCGTCTGAGTGCGCCTGATTGTGCCTCACTACACCTGACTGCGCCTGATTGCGCCTGACTGCGCCTGATTGCGCCTGACTGCCCCTGACTGCGCCTTAGTGCGCCTGACTGCGCCTGACTACGCCTGAGTATGCCTGAGTGCGCCTGGGTGGGCCTGAGTTCACCTGAATGCACCTGAGTACGCCTGAGTGCGCCTGAGTGCGCTTGAGTGCGCCTCAGTGTGCCTGAATGCGCCTGAGTGCGCCTGAATGCGTATGAGTGCGCCTCAGTCCGCCTGAGGGTGGCTGACTGCGCTTGACAATGCCTGACTGCGCCTGAGTACGCCTGAGTGCGCGTAAGTGTGCCTAAGTGCACCTGAGTGCGCCTGAGTGCGCCTGAGTGCACCTGACTGGGCCTGAGTGCGCCTTAGTGCGCCTGAATGCGCCTGAGTGCGCCTGAGTGATCCTGAGAGCACCTGGGAGCGCTTGAGTGTGCCTGACTGCGCCTAAATGCGCCTGAGTGTGCCTGACTGCGCCTGACTATGCCTGACTGTGCCTAACTCCGCCTGACTGCGCCTGACTGTGCCTGACTGCGCCAGACAGCGCCTGACTGCGCCTAAGTTCGCCTGACTGTGCCTGACTGCGCCTGACTGCGCCTGAGTGCACCTGAGTGCGCCTGAGTGCGCGTGAGTATGCCTGAGTGCGCCTAAGTGGGCCTGAGTGCGCCTGAGTGTGCCTGAGTACTCCTGAGTGCGCCTGAGTGCGCCTAAATGCGCCTGAGTGCGCCTGAGTACGCTTGAGCGCGTGAGTGCGCCTGAGTGCGCCTGAGTACGGCTGAGTGTGCCTGAGTGCGCCTGACAGCGCCTGACTGTGCCTGACTACGCCTGACTGCGTCTGACTACGCCTGACTGCGCCTGACTGCGCCTGACTGCGCCTGACTGCGTCTGAGTGCGCCTCAGTGCGCCTGAGTGTGCCTGAGTACGCCTGAGTGCGCCTGAGTGCGCCTGAGTGCTCATGAGTGCGCCTGAGAGCGCCTAAGTGTGCCTGAGTGCGCGTGAGTGTGCCTGAGTGTTCCTGAGTGTGCCTGAATGCACCTGACTACGCCTGACTGTACCTGACTACGCCTGACTGCGCCTGAGTGCGCCTGAGTGCGCTTGAGTGCGCCTGAGTGTAACTGAGTGTGCCTGAGTGCAACTGAGTGTGCCTGAGTGTCCCTGAGTGCGCCTGAGTGCGCCTGACTACACCTGAGTACGCCTGAATGCGCTTGAATGTGCCTGACTGCGCCTGACTGAGCCTGACTGCGCCTGACTGCGTCTGACTGCGCCTGACTGCGCCTGTCTGTGCCTGACTGCGCCTGACTGCGATTGACTGCGCCTGAGTGCGCCTAAGTGCGCCTGAGTATGCCTGAGTGCGCCTGAGTGCGCCTGAGTGCACCTGAGTGCGCCTGAGTGCGCCTGAGTGCGGCTGAGTTTGCCTGAGTGCGACTGAGTACGCCTCAGTGTGCCTGAGTGCGCCTGAGTGCATCTAAGTGCACCTGAGTGCGCTTGAGTGCACCTGAGTGTGCCTGAGTGTGCCTGACTGTGTCTGACTGCGCCTGAGTGTGCCTGACTGCGCCTGAGTGTGCCTGAGTGCGCCTGACTGCGCTTGACTCCGCCTGAGTGCGCCTGACTCCGCCTGAGTACGCCTGATTCTGCTTGAGTGCGCCTGACTGCTCCTGACTTTGCCTGACTCCGCCTCAGTGCGCCTGAGTGTGCCTGAGTGCGCCTGAGTGCGCCTGAGTGCGCCTGAGTGCGACTGACTGCACCTGACTGCGCCTGACTGCGCCTGAGTGCGCCTGAGTGCGCCTGAGTGCGCCTGAGTGCGCCTGAGTGCGCCTGAGTGCGCCTGAGTGCGCCTGACTGCGCCTGACTGCGCCTGAGTGCGCCTGAGTCCGCCTGAGTACGCCTGATTCTGCTTGAGTGCGCCTGACTGCTCCTGACTTTGCCTGACTCCGCCTCAGTGCGCCTGAGTGTGCCTGAGTGCGCCTGAGTGCGCCTGAGTGCGCCTGAGTGCGACTGACTGCACCTGACTGCGCCTAACTGCGCCTGACTGATCCTGACTGCGCCTTAGTGCGCCTGACTGCGCCTGACTGTGCCTGAGTGCGCCTGAGTGGGCCCGAGTGTGCCTGAGTGCGCCTGAGTGGGCCTGAGTGCGCCTGAGTGCGCTTGAGTGCGCTTGAGTGCGCCTGAGTGCGCCTGAGTGTGCATGAGTGCGCCTGAGTGCGCGTGAGTGTGCCTGAATGCGCCTGAGTGCGCCTGAGTGCGCCTGAGGACGCCCGACTGCGCCTGACTGTTGGAAAAGGCACAAAAAGGGTATGCTCCAAAATGGCATAACGCAGAGGGCCAGGGGAGAGGCGCCAATGCTCCCCTGACCCTCCGTAACCTACAAGCTACCCTGACCTACTCTGTGCCCTCTGTCTACCGCTGGGTCAGGAGAGAGGGTAGTCCCATGCCTCCCCTGCCCATTCATGTATACCTGTTACTCAAGAGGAGAATGATCATGAGCAGCATATTTTGGGGAGGATATTGCGCTTGGGAACGAAGTGGTCTGGAGGCGGTAGCCTGAACGGAGCTCAGGCAGGAGGCTGACGTGGCATCTCGAACGTGAGCAGATAAAGGAACAGAGTACCGGACCACCAGTCCGTTTTGGAGCAGAATGGAATCGGTGCGGACATATGGGTGGGGGATGTGGCATCGATCAATATTGATGACTGAAAAGTCGGAGACCGTCCTATCAAAGATCAACGGTGCACGACCAATGCATAAATTGCATGGACCGGATCACACCGAAAGACAAAAGGGAACAGTACTATTCAGAATACCGGAGACCCTGTGTGATCGGAACCCAAGCTCAATGACAGGTACAAGTTTGAAGACGGCAAGTACCGGTGCCATGCAGCAGAACCGCTGTTGCGGAGCGAGACAGACCGGAGGTGAAGGCGAGCGCAGCAGGATTTAAGTCAGTTGTTGATCCTCAATTTAGTATTCTGTCAAGTGCTAGACTCCTGTAGTTTATGTTCCCAGGAGTTAGTGAATTCTGATGAATGGAGTTCGTGGAGTTCATTCCCTCTATCGCTGGTTGAGCAGATCTGGCTGTGAGCGCCTGTGTTGATCTACTCTGGTTTAAGCGATTGGTTTTGCGCTGTCCATAAAGTTCGTGTGGCATTCAACGATCTGAGATTCTAACTCTTGGTATCAGAGCAAGGTGTGCCACAAACGACTCAAGGACTGGTTGCGCTGTTCAAGATAGCCAGAATACAACATCTCGCATCATGGCTGTGTTTCATGGAGGCAACATGGGTGATCAATTCAAGATTCAGCCGTTTGACGGCACCAACTAGAATGACTTTGCATTTCATATGAATATGGTCTTTCTTGCTAAGGGACTGTGGGGAGTTGTCTCTGACCCTCCCACAGAGACTCTGGCCGCTGACGCCACCGGCGATGCTCGACTTCAGTGGCAACCACGGTGCGATAAGGCCTTTGCACTACTGGCCATGCAAGTATCTGACAGGTTGAAATTTCTGATCAAGGATGGGAATCCTACACTAGATCCAAGACGTTCATGGCTGGCATTCCAACAGCGCTATTTGAAAGTGGGAGACTCCAAAATTCACAATCTCCTGATTCAGTTTTGTGAACTGAAGATGAGCGACACGGCAAAATCGGAAGATCATGTGGCAGAACTGAAGCAGTTGGTTGATCGCATTGCAACTATGGGACAGACACTCTCTGAAAAAGTGGTTTTACTCAGACTATTTGCAAGCCTACCATCCAGATTCAACAACACTGTTGAACAACTACTGGCCTTTCAAGAACAGGGTGCAATTTTTGACACCAGACTACAGACACTGGAAGCTGCCAGGCTTCTACCAGCACCAGTCAATTGACGCAATGCAGCTGCTAACGCTGCCCCTGGTGGACAAGCCGCTGTCGCAGCAGCACCTGTCGCAGTTGGAGCCTATGAACTCACATTGGAACGTGCATGTGACAGTCTGTTTCGAGCTGAAGAAAAACATCTGAAAAGTCCAGAAGGTATTGAGGCCGCTCTTGCTGCCACATTTGGTCATCAACATCAGCATCAACGACAAAGTCCTAGATATCAAGGTCCTGGACAAGGAGGATTCTCTGGCTCCAGATTTTCGACAAACCCCAACTTCCAACGACTTCAAGCATCAGGTGGGATTATTCCAGCAGGAGCACCAGCGAGTAAAAGTTTTGAAAATGTGCGATGCTGGAACTGTCAGCAACTTGGACATCTGAATCGCTTCTGTGACAAACCACGTCATCCACAACATCCAGATGCTCAACATGCTTTGCTGAAAACTGACACATACCAAGCTGAGACTCCGTCCAGCTTAATTGGCAGCTTGAGACAAATGATGACTCAGATGACAGACAGCTGGAACCAGCTACTTTTCCAGTTGGAAACCATTGGAGCCTCCAACAACACCAATAACAATTCACACAACACCAGTATCAACTTCATCACTCCCGCCGATGAAATCCCATCAACTGCACCCTCAGCTGCCATCCAGAAAGCAGCTTCAGACAATGCAAAATTTATCCTGGAAGAGCTGGCACTCTGCACCATTGACAGTGCCTTCCTGTTGGCAGCTGGTATTCTGGCTTGGATCCTTGACTCTGGAAGCACCAGGCACATGACTTGCAACAGAGCCTGGTTCACAGACTAAAAGGAGCTCAAGAAACCAAAGCCAGTTCGGATCGGTGATGGGCGAGTCATTCCTGCTATTGGTGTTGGCACCGTCAAGGTCTCCATCAGTTTCCAGAAGAAAGTGGCATCTCGCACTTTCTCTGATGTTCTATTTGTTCCAGATTTGGCCGCTAATCTCCTGTCTGTCACACGGCTCAATGACAAAGGATGCAACGTCCTCTTTGGCGCTGACAAGAGCTGTCGCATTTTTGCTGGCAGTGGACATATTGTCCCAGAAGCCAAACGAGAAGGCAATCTGACTAACCTTCCAACTTTGGACCTCGAGCCAGATGATGAAACACCTGAAGTGGCACTGGCCGCCAGTGGTCCCTCCAGCGCAGCAACACCGCCACCCTCTTCAGACCTTCTCACCATGCTCTGGCACCAACGGCTTGGTCATGTGGGATTCTCCACATTGGTGGCCATGTCCAAACAGGGCACTGTTGACTCACTACCCCGAACACTGACTCATCCCAGTGCCGTCTGCTGAGAAGGATGTCTAGCAGGAAAGCAAAATCAGCAGCCCTTCTCCACTCACTCTGATGTCCGTACCTCAGACAAACTCCATCTGGTCCACTGGACCTCTGCAGCATCAAGGATCCTTCAATTTCTGGCAAGCATTACTTCCTGCTTCTCCTTGATGACTTCACCCACCATGTCTGGCTCCGTTTCTTGCGCCAGAAGTCGGAAGCCGCAGAACACATCATGACTTGGGTGCGCCGTGTGGAAAATGAGACTGACAAGCGTGTCAAAGCTGTCCAATCTGACAATGGTGGCAAATTTGTGAATCAGACTCTCACCACCTTCTATGAAGCCCATGGCATTCAGCATCAACGGACAGTTCCTCATACGCCTCAGCAGAATGGCCGTGCCGACTGTATGAACCGCACCTTGCTTGAAAAAGCACGCTCCATGCTTCATGCTGCAGGACTACCCACTGGCTTCTGGGCAGAGGCCGTCAACACAGCTGGGTATCTTCTCAATCGTCTTCCCTGCAAGCGTCTCCACAATCACCGCACTCCATATGAAAGCTGGCATGGTCATCCTCCTAGCGTTGGACATCTGAAAGTTTTTGGGAGCACGGCTTATGCCTGGGTCCAACCAGGTGCTTGGGACAAACTGGGCTGGCATCTTGGTGGGCTATGTGGACAACAGTCAGGCCTATCGCATCTGGGATCCATTGGCCAAATGTATTGTTTGCAGCCGCAGCGCCACCTTTGATGAGACTCTGACTGATCGGGCCGCCTTCTGCACCGGCCCTCCTCAGCTTCACGTCATCTCCATGGATCCTGAACCCACTCTCCCTCCTCAGCATCCTGTTGACTCTGGCCCTGACGAGCATGCCGGCATCATTCCCCCCATTGTCCCGGCGGCTGATCGCCCTGTGGTGCCTCCACCTGCGTCGCCACCACCACCTCCTCCACCACCACCCTCGGCACCTTGTTTTTCTTGCAACTGGCCCAAGGACTAAGACCCCACAGCTCCACCACGTCGCTCCTCTCGCCGTGCAAATCTCAAAGCACTCACAGCTGTCTTCTCCCGCTGTGCTGCTCCTTCTCTTCCAGCTCCACCATCTCCTCCCGCTGCTGATCCTCCTGCTTCACCATCTTGCGACTACGCCCTTGTTACTCCAGTGGTGGGCCCTGACAGCTACAAGGATGCCCTGACCCGACCTGATGCTGCTGATTGGCACTCTGTGGCAGTCAGTGAGCAACTCCAGAAGCAGAAGAACTGGACTCTGGTTGATCTTCCGCCAGGTGCTCCGGTCGTCGCATCTGAATGAATCGTCAAATGCAAGCTCGATGAACACGGCCTACCTGACAAGGCCCGCCCTGTGGCCCGTGGTTACAGCCACGTTCAAGGCATTAACTACAGTGACACCTTCGCCCCTGTCGCCAAGTACAGCTCCATCTGCATCGTTCTTGCCCTTGCAGCACAGGAGAACTGGTTTTTGCATCAAATGGATGTCAAATCCGCGTTTCTCAATGGTGATCTTGATGAAGAGGTTTTCATGACTCGGCCGGAGGGATTTGTGCAGCCGGAGGGGAAAAGCAAGGTATGTCAGCTGCTCAAATCCCTCTACGGCCTCAAACAGGCGCCCAGACAGTGGAACAAGCACATACATGATTTTTTCCTCAGTCAGCACCTCAAGCGTCTCCACTCCGACCACTCCGTTTACTACAAAGAAGGTCTCCAAAACCTTGGTGTGATTCTCTATGTGGATGACTTGATTCTGTTTGGTCGCTCCCTCTCCATCATCAACGAGTTGAAGCAGACGCTCTCTGCTACGTTTGAGATG
>SZWC01001163.1:237622-253989 GCA_023375785.1 Penium margaritaceum | reverse complement strand
GACCACTCCGTTTACTACAAAGAAGGTCTCCAAAACCTTGGTGTGATTCTCTATGTGGATGACTTGATTCTGTTTGGTCGCACCCTCTCCATCATCGACGAGTTCAAGCAGACGCTCTCTGCTACGTTTGAGATGAGTGACGAAGGCCCGCTGCGATTCTACCTTGGCATACAGATTCATCGCAGCCGCAGCCCATCTGAGATCACGTTGTCCCAGAGCACGTACATCACGCGCATGGCTGACAAGTTCAACCTGGGCCAGCCGCATCCTACCAGCACTCCTCTGGCAGTGGACCATGGTCTAACAAAGCCAGTGACCAGTGAGATGCTTGCAGATCCAAGTGAGGCCAAGCTTTATCCCAGCCTCGTTAGATCCTTGATGTATGCAAGTGTGGGCACTCGCCCTGACCTCTCATACGCTGTTGGCCTACTCAGTCAAGGCTGCAAAAATCCGATGGTTGATCATGTGGCAGCAGCCAAACGCAGCATACGTTATCTCAAGTGCAATGCTGAACAGAAGATCAAGTACCAGCCACAAAGCAGGGTTCGCCTCATTGGTTTCTGCGACTCCGATTTGTCAGGTGACAAGAGCACCAGCAAATCCACATCGGGCTACGTTTTTCTGTTGAGCGGTGGACCCGTCTCGTGGCAATCCAAGAAACAGTCAGTGGTTGCTCTGTCATCAACGGAAGCAGAGTACATTGCAGCTAGCAAAGCAACCAGAGAAGCAGTTTGGATTCGCATGATGTTGGAAGAGCTGGGGTTCAGCCAACTGGAGCCAACTACAATCTTCTGAAACAACCAAGGCACCATAGCACTCTCAGAGGATCCTGTGCAGCATGACAGGACCAAACACGTAAAACGACAGTATCACTATGTACGTGATGCTGTCGCTGAGGGAGAGGTGCAGCTGGACTATGTGGGGACAGAAGATCAAATCACAGATGTACTCACAAAGGCCCTGGAGCATCGCCAGCATGATGCACTATGCGGCGGCATGGGGCTGGTTCTAGAATAAAATAAAAGTAAATATGACAAAAGGGAGGGAGTGACGAGCGATACACTCATCCCCCAATGCGAGGATCGGATCGAGGGTGAGGATTGAGGGCCACAGTGAAAACAAATATTTTTTGTGTGTCTCGGGTCTCAGCAGCTAGTGATAGATAGATCTCAAATTTTGGGGGGGGAACCACAACCATCGGTCTGTAGGAAATAAGTTTAGTTTCTCTCTCTCACAGGTTTCTTATGTGCAAAAGGTGATTGGAGCATATGGGGGGGGAATGTTGGAAGAGGCACAAAAAGGGTATGCTCCAAAATGGCATAACGCATAGGGCCAGGGGAGAGGTGCCACTCTCTCCCCTGACCCTCCGCAACCTACAAGCTACCCTGACCTAATCTGTGCCCTCTGTCTACCGCAGGGTCAGGAGAGAGGGTAGTCCCATGCCTCCCTTGCCCATTCATGTATACCTGTTATTCGAGAGGAGAATGATCACGAGCAGCATATACTGCGGAGGATATTGCGTTTGGGAACGAAGTGGTCTGGAGGCGGTAGCCTGAACGGAGCTCAGGCAGGAGGCTGACAGGGCATCTCGAACGTGAGCGGACAAAGGAACAGAGTACCGAACCACCAGTCCGTTTTGGAGCAGAATGGAATCGGTGCGGACATTTGGGGGGGAGGATGCGGCATCGATCAATATTGATGACACAAAAGTCGGAGACCGTCCGATCAAAGATCAACGGCGTACGACTAATGTATAAACAGCATGGACCGGATCACACCGAAAGACAAAAGGGAACAGTACTATTCAGAATACCGAAGACCCTGTGTGATCGGAACCCAAGCTCAATGACAGGTACAAGTTTGAAGACAGCAAGTACCGGTGCCAGACGGCAGAACCGCTGTTGCGGAGCGAGACGGACCGGAGGTGAAGGCGAGCGCAGCAGGAATTAAGTCAGTTGTTGATCCTCATTTTAGTATTCTGTCAAGTGCTAGACTCCAGTAGTTCGTGTACCCAGGAGTTAGTGAATTTTGATGAATGGAGTTCGTGGATTTCATTCCCTCTATTGCTGGTTGAGCAGATCTGGCTGTAAGCGCCTGTGTTGATCTACTCTGGTTTACGCGATTGGTTTTGCGCTGTCCATAAAGTTCTTGTGGCATTCAACGATCTGAGATTCTAACACTGACTGCGCCTTACTGCGCCTGACTGCGCCTGAGTGCGCCTGACAGCACCTGACTGCGCCTGAGTGCGCCTGAGTGCGCCTGAGTGTGCCTGAGTGTGCCTGAGTGCGCCTGACTGGGCCTGGATACGCCTGAGTGCGCCTGAGTGCACCTGAGTGCGCCTCAGTACGCCAGAGAGTGCCTGAGAGCGCCTGAGTGTGCCTGAGTGTGCTTGAGTGCGCCTGAGTGCGCCTAAGTGCGCCTGAGTGTGCTTGAGTGCGCCTGAGTGCACCTGAGTGCACCTGAGTGCGCCTGAGTGTACCTGAGTGCGCCTGACGGCGCCTGACGGCACCTGCCTGCGCCTGACTGCGCCTGACTGCCCCTGACTGTGCCTGAGTGCGCCTGAGTGCGCTTCATTGTGCCTGAGTGCGCCTGAGTGCGCCTGAGTGCGCCTCAGTGCGCCTTAGTGCGCCTGAGTGTGCCTGAGTGCACCTGAGTGCGCCTGAGTGCGCCTGACTGCGCCTGAGTGCGCCAGAGTACACCTGAGTTTGCCTGAGTGCGCCTGACTGCGCCTGACTGCACCTGACTGTGCCTGGCTGCGTATGACTGTGCCTGACTGCGCCTGACTGTGCCTGACTGCGCCTGCCTGCGACTGACTGCGTCTGAGTGCGCCTGAGTGCCCCTGAGTACGCCTAAGTACACCTGAGTGCACCTGAGTAAGCCTGAGTGTGCCTGAGTGCGCGTAAGTGCGCCTGAGTGCGCCTGGGTGCGCCTGAGTACGCCTGAGTGTGCCTGAGTGCGCCTGACTGCGCCTGACTGCACCTGACTGCGCCTGAATGCGCCTGAGTGTGCCTGAATGTGCCTGAGTGCGTCTGAGTGCGCCTGAGTGCGCCTCAGTGCGCCTGAGTGCGCCTCAGTGTGCCTGAGTGAGTCTGAGTGCACCTGGGTGCGCTTGAGTGCACCTGAGTGTGCCTGAGTGCGCCTGACTGCGTCTGACTGAGCCTGACTGCGCCTGACTGTGCCTGAGTGCGCCTGAGTGCGCTTGACTGCGCCTGAGTGCGCCTGAGAGTGCCTGAGTGCGCCTGAGTGCGCCTGAGTGCGCCTGAGTGCGCCTGAGTGCGCCTGAATGCACGTGAGTGCACCTGAGTGCGCCTGAGTGCGCCTGAGTGCGCCTGAGTGCGCCTGAGTGCACCTCAGTGCGCCTGAGTGAGTCTGAGTGCGCCTGGGTGCGCTTAGGTGCACCTGAGTGTGCCTGAGTGCGCCTGACTGTGTCTGACTGCGCCTGAATGCGCCTGTCTGCGCCTGAGTGTGCCTGAGCGCGCCTGACTGAGCCTGACTGCGCATGACTCCGCCAGAGTGAGCCCGACTCTACCTGAGTGTGCATGATTACGCCTGAGTGCGCCTGAGTGTGCGTGACTGCGCATGACTGCGCTTGACTGCGCCTGAATCCACCTAAGTGTGCCTGAGTGCGCCTGAGTGCGCCTGAATGTGCCTGAGTGCGCCTGAATGAGCCTGACTGCGCCTGACTGTGCCTAACTACGCCTGACTGCGCGTGACTGCGCCTGACTGCGCATGACTGCGCCTTAGTGCGCCTGACTGCACCTGAGTGCGCCTGAGTGCGCCTGATGAGCTTGAGTGCGCCTGAGTGGGCCTGAGTGCGCCTGAATGTGCCTGAGTGTGCCTAAGTGCACCTGAGTGCGCATGAGTTTGCCTAAGTGCGCCTGAGTGCGCCTGAGTGCACCTGAATGCACCTGAGTGCGCCTGAGTGCGCCTGAGAGCGTCCGACTGCGCGTGACTGCGCCTGACTGCGGCTGAGTGTGCCTGAGTGCGCCTGAGTGTGCCTGACTGCGCCTGACTGCGCCTGACTGCGCCTGACTGCGCCTGACTGCGCCTGACTGCGCCTGAGTGCGCCTGACTGGGCCTGAGTACGCCTGAGTGCGCCTGAGTGCGCCTGAGTATGCAAGAGAGCGCCTGAGAGCGCCTGAGTCCGCCTGAGTGCGCTTGAGAGCCCCTGAGTGCGCCTGAGTGCTCCTCAGTGCGCCTGAGTGCGCCTGAGTGCGCCTGAGTGCGCCTGAGTACGCCTGAGTGCGCCTGAGTGCGCCTGAGTACGCCTGAGTGCGCCTGAGTGCGCCTGAGTACGCCTGAGTGCGCCTGAGTGCGCCTGAGTACGCCTGAGTGCGCCTGAGTGCGCCTGAGTACGCCTGAGTGCGCCTGAGTGCGCCTGAGTACGCCTGAGTGCGCCTGAGTGCGCCTGAGTACGCCTGAGTGCGCCTGAGTGCGCCTGAGTACGCCTGAGTGCGCCTGAGTGCGCCTGAGTATGCCTGAGTGCGCCTGAGAGCGCCTGAGTCCGCCTGAGTGCGCTTGAGAGCCCCTGAGTGCGCCTGAGTGCTCCTCAGTGCGCCTGAGTGTGCCTGAGTGTGCCTGAGTGCGCCTGAGTGCACCTGAGTGGGCCTGAGTGCGCCTGACGGTGCCTGACAGCGCCTGACTGCGCCTGACTGCGCCTGACTGCCCCTGAGTGCGCCTGAATGCGCCTGAGTGCGCCTCAGTGCGCCTCAGTGCGCCTGAGTTCACCTGAGTGCGCCTGAGTGCGCCAAAGTAGGCCTGATTGCACCTGAGTGTGCCTTAGTGCGCCTGAGTACGTCTGAGTGCGCCTGACTGTGCCTGACTGCGCCTGAATGCGCCTGATTCAGCCTGACTGCATATGACTGTGCCTGACTGCGCCTGACTCCGCCTGACTGCGCCTGACTGCGTCTGAGTGCGCCTAAGTGCGCCTGAGTGTGCCTGAGTATACCTCAGTGCGCTTGAGTGCGCCTGAGTGTGCCTGAGTGTGCCTGAGTGTGCCTGAGTGTACCTGAGTGCGCCTGAGTACGCCTGAGTGTGCCTGAGTGCGCCTGACTGCGCCTGAATGCGTTTGACTGCGTCTGACTGCGCCTGACTGCGCCTGACTGCGCCTGACTACGCCTGACTGCTCTTGACTGCGCCTGAGTATGCCTGAGTGCGCCTGAGTACGCCTGAGTGTGCCTGAGTGCGCCGGAGTGCGCCTGAGTGCGCCTGAGTGCGCCTGAGTGCGCCTGAGTTCGCCTGGATGCGCCTGAGTGGGCGTGAGTGCTCCTGAGTCCGCCTCAGTGTGCCTGAGTGCGCCTGAGTGCGCCTGAGTGGGCCTGAGTGCTCCTGAGTGCGCCTAAGTGCGCCTGAGTGCGCCTGAGTGCGCCTCAGTGGGCCTAAGTGCTCCTGAGTGCGCGTGAGTGCGCCTGAGTGCGCCTGAATGCGCCTGAGTGCGCCCGAGTGTGCCTGAGGACGCCTGACTGCACCTGACTGCGCCTGAGTGCGCCTGACTGTGCCTGACTGTGCCTGACTGTGCCTGAGTGTGCCTGAGTACGCCTGGGTGCGCCTGACTCTGCCTGACTACGCCTGACTGCCCCTGAGTGCGCCTGAGTGCGCCTGAGTGTGCCTCAGTGTGCCTGAGTGCTCCTGAGTGCGCCTGAGTGCGCCTGAGTGCGCCTGAGTGCGCCTGAGTGCGCCCGAGTGCACCTGAGTGCACCTGAGTGCGCCTGAGTGCGCCAAAGTGTGCCTGAGTGCGCCTGAGTGCGCCTGAGTACGCTTGAGTGCGCCTGAGTGCGCCTGACTGCGCCTGACTGCGCCGGACTGCGCCTGACTGCGTATGACTGTACCTGACTGCGCCTGACTGCACCTGACTGAGCCTGACTGCGCCTGACTGCGCCTGACTACATCTGAGTGCGCCTAAGTGCGGCTTAGTGCGCTTGAGTGTGCCTGAGTGCGCCTGAGTGCGCCTGAGTGCGCCTGAGTGCGCCAAACTGCGCCTGAGTGCGTCTGAATGCGCCTGAGTGCGCCTGAGTGCGCGTGAGTGCACCTGACAGCGCCTGACGGCCCCTGACTACGCCTGACTGTGTCCGACTGCCCCTGAGTGCGCCTGAGTGCGCCTGAGTGCACCTGAGTGCGTCTGAGTGCGCTTGAGTGCGCCTGAGTGCGCCTGAGAGCGCTAAAGAGAGCCTGAGTGCGCCTGAGTGCTCCCTGAGTGTGCCTGAGTGCGCCTGAGTACGCCTGAGTGCGCCTGAGTGCGCCTGAATGCACCTGACTATGCCTGACCGCGCGTGACTGTGCCTGACTGCGCCGGACTGCGCCTCAGTGTGCCTGAGTGTGCCTGAGTGCGCCTAAGTAAATCTGAGTGCAACTGAGTGCCCCTGAGTGTGCATGTTTGCACCTGAGTGCCCTTGAGTGCGCCTGAGCATGCCTGGGTGGGCCTGAGTGCGCCTGAGTGCGCCTGAGTGCGCCTGAGAGCGCCTGAGAGCGCCTGAGAGCGCCTGAGAGCGCGTTAGTGCTCCTAAGTGGGCGTGAGTGCGCCTGAGTGCGACTGAGTGCGCCTGAGTGCGCCTGAGTGTGCCTGAATGCGCCTGAGTGCACCAGAGTACGCCCGAGTGTGCCTGAGTTGGCCTGAGTGCACCTGAGTGCGCCTGAGAGCGTCTGAGTGTGCTTGAGTCCGCCTGAGTGCGCCTGAGTGCGCCTGAGTGCGCCTGAGTGCGCCTGACTGTGCCTGACTGCGCCTGACTGCATCTGACTGCGCCTGACTGCGCCTGACTGCGCTACACTACGCCTTACTGCCCCTGAGTACGCTTGAGTGCGCCTGAGTGCACCTGATGGTGCCTGAGTGTGACTGAGTGCGCCTGAGTGTGCCTGAGTGCGCCTGAGACTGCCTGTGAGTACGTGAGTGCGCCTGATTGCACCTGAGTGCACCTGAGTGCGCCTGAGTGTGCCTGAGTGTGCCTGACTGCGCCTGACTGCGCCTGACTGCGCCTGACTGCGCCTGACTGCGCCTAACTTCGCCTGACTGTGCCTGACTGTGCCTGACTGCGCCTGACTGCGCCTGACTGCGCCTGACTGCGCCCGAGTGCGCTTGCGTGCGCCTGCATGCGCCTGCATGTGCCCGAGTGCGCCTGAGTGCGCCCGATTGTGCCTGAGTGCGCTTGACTGCGCTTGACTGCGCTTGACTACGCCTGACTGTTCCTGACTGCGCCTGACTGCGCCTGACTATACCTGACTGTGCCTGACTGTGCCTGACTGTGCCTGAGTGTGCCTGAGTGCGCCTGACTGCCCCTGAGTGCGCCTGACTGTGCCTGACTGCGCCTTAGTGCGCCTGAGTGCGCCTGAGTAGGCCTGAGTGCGCCTGAGTGTGCCTGAGAGCGCCTGAGAACGCCAGAGAGTGCCTGAGAGCGCCTGAGTACGCCTGAGTGCGCCTGACTGCGCCTGAGTGCGCCTGAGTGTGCCTGAGTTGCGCCTGACTGCGCCTGACTGTGCCTGACTGCGCCCGACTGCATCTTACTGCGCCTGACTGCGCTAGACTGCGCCTGACTTCCCCTGAGTACGCTTGAGTGCGCCTGAGTGCACCTGCGTGCGCCTGAGTGTGCCTGAGTGCGCCTGAGTGCGCCTGAGTGCGCCTGAGACCGCCTGTCAGTACGTGAGTGCGCCTGAGTGTGCCTGAGTGCACCTGAGTGCACCTGAGTGCGCCTGAGTGTGCCTGAGTGTGTCTGACTGCACCTGACTCCGCCTGACTCCGCCTGACTATGCCTGAATGCGCCTGACTGCGCCTGACAGCGCCTGACTGCGCCTAACTTCACCTGACTGCGCCTGACTGCGCCTGACTGCGGCTGACTGCGCCTGAGTGCGCTTGCGTGCGCCTGAATGCGCCTGCATGTGCCCGAGTGCGCCTGAGTGCGCCCGAATGTGCCTGAGTGCGCTTGGCTGCGCTTGACTACGCCTGACTGTGCCTGACTGCGCCTGACTGCGCCTGACTATACCTGACTATGCCTGAGTGCGCCTGACTGTGCCTGAGTGCGCCTGACTGCGCCTGACTGCGCCTGACTGCGCCTGAGTGCACCTGAGTAGGCCTGAGTGCGCCTGAGTGCGCCTGAGAGCGCCTGAGAACACCTGAGAGTGCCTGAGAGCGCCTGAGTACGCCTGAGTGCGCTTGAGTGCGCCTGAGTGCGCCTGAGTGTGCCCGAGTGCGCCTGAGTGTGCCTGACTGCGCCTGACTGTGCCTGACTGCGCCTGACTGCGCCTGACTGCGCCCAACTGCGCCTGACTGTGCCTGAATGCGCCTGACTGTGCCTGAATGTGCCTGACTGTGCCTTACTGTGTCTGACTGCGCCTGACTACCTTTGAGTGCGCCTCAGTGCGCCTGAGTGCGCTTTTGTGTGCTTGAGTGCGCCTAAGTGTGCCTGAATCCGCCTGAGTGCACTGAACTGTGCTTGAGTGCACCTGCATGCACCTGCATGCACGTGAGTGCACCTCAGTGCGCTTGACTGCCCCTGACAGCGCCTGACTGCTCCTGACTGCGCCTTGTTGACATGGTGTGCCCCTTGCCATGAGTGCCGTTGATCGTACTCCCTGGTTTGACCACTGAGGAGTGGTTGAACACCTGATCTGGCTTTAGATTTGGATTCCTTGGATTTTTCCCATGCAAGATTGAGCTTTGAATTGCTCAATTTGAGTGAGTATTCAGAAAGTTAGCCTAGCCCAAAATTCGGGTGTTCGGAGGGTGGAATCTGGTACCCGCCATGGGTGGTGGGATAATCCACCACCAGTGATCTGAGTTCATCTCCAACCACCCCCAAATGTACCAGAGCTAGAAAGGAAGCAACCAGAAGACTCTCCTTGACCAGGGTGAACCTTTCCTTGACTGGGTGAGGAAAGGCGCTTCGACGGGTCATTGTCGAAGCGCCTCCCGTTGCCTAGCGTGCAAGGCAAGGTGGACGGCTCCACCAAGGGTTACTTCGACGGCCGTAGCAGGTGCTCTACTGCTCTGATTTTGTGTGGGAGTCACGCGGACTCCTCGGTGGGAGGGGGGGACCTCGTCACACCCTTGTGCGGCTGTGGAGTTGCATAGCTACGCAGATTCTGCCCGGCTGTGCAGATTCTATGCAGCTGCGTAGAATCTGCGTGGCTGCACAGCGAAGCTGCTGCACAGCAGCTTTGTGCTGCACAGCAGCTTTGTGCAGCACTGCTGCACAGCACAACACTGCTGTGGCCGCTGCTGCTGCTGCTTCGCTGCTGTAGCTGTTGCTTCTGTTGCAATGCTGCTGTTACTACTGGCGCTTCAGCAAGCGCAATGCTGCTGCTGCTGTCACCGTGCTACTGCTGTTGCCCGCGGCTGCTGCTGCAATGCTGCTGCTGCTGCCCGCTACCGCTGGTACTGCTCGCTGCCACTGCCGATGCTCGCTGCTGCTGCCGCTACGCGCTGCTGCTGCTCGCAGCCGCCGCTTCACGCTACGAGCTGCTACTGCGGGCTGTCACTGCGAGCTGTCACTGCGAGCTGCTTCCCTTTTTTTTTGTCAGATTGTCCAGCCAGACACGGCTGCTGTTGCCATCCGGTGTTGCTGCTGCTGATCGGCTTGGCTGATGGAGCTGGTAAATGTCGCAGCTCACCCGGTGAGGTGGTGGGGACTGCGTGGTGATGTCACTGCTCAAAACGGCTACAACGAGTCCCAGGATGCGGCGGCGGTGGTGACTCTCACTGCTGCTGGCGGTGGTGCGTCTCTTCGGCGCAGCTCAGTGAGAGAGGTCTCGCTGTTTGATACCATGAAAATATGCGTAGAAGCTTCCTAGCGACACAGCCGCTGACTGGGCGTCAATGCCTGGTCAGACGGTGACGACAGTCACAAGTGGTACACACAACGGCAAGGGTCTCGCTAGGAGACACAAGGCAAATTGTCAGAATGCTTCAATAGCATTTGCAGAGAGAATTGAAAAATGACAACGTGTGGAAAGGCCTAGGCAATGCCGAGGAATAACAGGGTAACGCCTGGTAACGCCTTGACAATGCCTGGAAATGTCATGAAATGCCTAGGCAATGCTTGGCAATGCCTGGAAACGCGTCGCAATGCTTGGGAAATGTCCACAAACGCCTTGCAACGCTTGTGTAATGTCTTGTAATTCCTGGCAATGCATGGTAATGCCTGCCGATGCCTGGGAAATGTCTGGCGATCTATGGAAATTCCGTGACAATGCTTGGGAATGCCTAGAAATTCCTAGGCAATGTCTGGTAGTGCTATGTCTAGCAATGCCTAGGCAATATCCTGTAATGCCTTTCAATTCTTTGCGATGCATGGGCAATTCCTGGCAATGCCGGGCAGTGCCTGGGTAATGCCTAGAAATGCCAGGCAATGCCTAGAAATGCTTGGGAAGTACCCGGTAAAGCTTTCCAATGTCTACGCAATGCCGGGTAGGTCCTGACCCGGCATTGCGGGGTCAGGGCCCCGCAATGACCCGGCATTGCGGGGTCAGGGCCCCGGCATTCCTGGCAATTCCCGGGCCTTGCCCGGCTAATGCCGGGCAAGGCCCGGGCAAGGCCTGGGAATGCCAGATAATGCTTGGAAATGCCTGGAAACATCAGGGCAATGCCTGGCAATGCTTGGAAAATGCATTGCACTACTTGGAATTGCTTAGGAAATGCTGGGCAATGCATGGGAAATGTTTGGTGATGCTGTCCAATACTTGGCAATGCCTGTGAAATGCGTGAAAATGCCTGGCGATACCTGAGCAATGCCGCGCAATACCTAGCAGTGTCTTACAATGCCTAGCATTGCCTCGCAGTTATTGGTAATGCTTGTGCAATTCCTCGGAATACCTGTCAATGCCTGGAAAGACCTCGATCTCGTAATGCTAGGCAATGCCTAGCATTGCTTGGCATTTTCTAGGCAATGCCTGGAAATGCTCGACAAGTCCTGGCAATGCCTGGAACTAGCCAATGCGTGGAAATTTCATGGTTAAGCCTGACAATGACTGGCAATAACTAGCAATGCCTTTGCAATGCCTGGCAATGCCTGGGAAATGCGTGCCAATGCCTGGAAATGCCAGGCAATGCCTTGTATACCTGGGCAATGCCTTGCAATGCTTGGCAATGTCCGATCAATGCCTCGAAATGCTTGGCAGTGCCTGGACTAAACGTGACAATACCGTGAAATTCTTGAAAAGACTAGGCAATGCTTGGGAGTGTCTGGGCAATGCCCGACAATGTCACATAATGCCTCGGCAATGCCTAGAAATGCTTGGAAATGTTTGACAATGCCTAGGCAATGCCTCACAATACCTCGCAATGCATGGGCAATGCCTAATATTCTTGGCATTTCGTAACAATTCCTACCAATGCCTGGGCGATTCCTAGCAATGCATGGCAATGCCGATACAGTGCTTGGGAATGTGTGCAAATGCCTAGGCAATGTCACGCAATGCCATGGACATATCTCGCAATGCCTGGGCCATACCTTGGCAATGCCTTTCAAGTCGTAGAAAGGCCTGGCCAATGCTTGGCACTGCCTGACAATCCCTGGCAATGCCTAGCAATGCTTGCACGATGCCTAGCAATGCGTTGCAACGCCTACGCAACGCCATACTATGTTTGCTAATGCCTGGCCAAAGCTTCGCAATGCTTTACAATACTAGGGCACTGCCTTGCAATGCCTGGCAATGCTTGGGCAATGTCCGGCAATGCATGGCAATGCATGGTGAATGCCTGGTAATGCTTTGCAATGCCTGGCAATGCCTGCCAATGTTTAATCATGCCTGGGCAACTCCTTGCAATGCTTGGGCAATGCCCGTCCATGCGTGCAAATGCTAGGCAGAGCCTCTGCGATGCCTGGAAATGCCTAACAATTCCTGACAAGGCCACGCAATGCCTGGGCAATGCCAGGCAATGCCTGGGTAATGCGTGGAAAGGCCTTTGCAATGCCTAGCAATACCTAGCAATAGCAAGCAATGCTTGTGCAATGCCTCATAATGCCTCGCAATGCATGGCAATGCTTGGGCAATGTCTGCCCATGCGTGCAAATGCCAGGCAGAGCCTCTGTGATGCCTGGAAATTCCTCGGCTATGCCTAGCAATGCCTTGCAATGTCTGGCAACACTTGGCAATGAATGGTAATGCCTGAGTAGTGTTTGCCAATCCTTCGCAATGTCTAGGTAATGCATGGCAATGCATGGCAGTGCTTGGGTAAGGCCTGAAAATTCTCGGCAATGCCTGGAATATGTCTGGAAATGGCTCATAATGCTTGGCAATGCTTCCGAAATGCCTCCGAATGCCTGGAAAATGTGTGGCGGTGTGCGGGCAATGCTTGGCCACGTGTGGGCAATGCCTAGCAATGTCGCGCAGTTTGGTCAACGCCGGGCAATGCCTGGGCAATGCTTGGCAATGCCTGGGTAATGCCTTGCAATGCCTCAAATGCTTGACAATGCCTTGGATTGCCTAGGCAATGCCAAGCAATGCTATCCAGGCATGGGGAATGCCCGACATGCCATTCAATGCTTGGGCATTGCCTTGCAAAGCCTAGTTTTTGGTCATGGTTTGTGGCATATGCCTACTTTGGTTTGTCACTGTACATGGTTGCTACGCCGTGTCACTACGTGCTGAAGGTCTTTTTGCTTTCTGGTTGATAGTCAGAGTTCCCAAACCATTGTTACCCCCTCTGACTATCTGTGAGTCTTGTTGTGAGTTGTCAACGTTGACCACATGAAGTGAAATTCTTTGGTCATGGTCAGTGACATATTCATGCTTTTGTTGGTCACTGTGCTTGGCGATGCTTGGGCAAATGCTAAACTGAGGCGCAAGTACGGTGCAACTAGGGCAAAACTAGGGCAGAAGTAGGACAGAAATAGGGTGTAACTAGGGCACAACTAGGGTGCAACTAGGGTGCAACCAGGACGCAACTAGGACGCAACTAGTGCGCAAGTAGGGCGCAACTAGGGCGGAACTAGGGTGTAACTAGGGCGCAACTAGGGCGCAAGTAGGACGCAAGTAGGGTATTATTAGGGCAAAACTAGGACGGAAGTAGGGTGCAAGTTGGGCACAACTAGGGCGTAATTAGGGAGCAACTAGAGTGCAACTAGGGCCTCCTTGGGTTCAACTAGGAGGAAACGATGGCGCAACTAGGACGCAACTAGGGGGCAACTACGGCGCAAGTAGGACGCAACTAGACGCAATTAGGGTGTAACCAGGGTACAACTAGGACGCAACTAGGACGTAGCTAGAACCAAACCGAGGCGCAACTAGGGTGCAACTTGGGCGCAACTTTGTCTAAGTAGGACGCAACGAGAACGCAACTAGGGTGCAACTAGGACAAAACTAGGTCGCAACTAGGACGCAAGTAGGGGGCAACTAGGGCACAACAAGGGCGCAACTAGGGTGTAGCTAGTGCCCAACTGAGGAGGAACTTGGGCGGAACTAGGACGTAAGTAGGGCGCAAGTAGGGCACAACTAGGACGTAACTATGGTGCAAGTAGGGTACAACTAGGGCACAACTAGGGCGCAACTATAGCACAACTAGGGCGCAACTAGGGTGCAACAAAGGCGCATCTAGGGTGCAACCAGGGTGCAACTAGGGCGCAACTAGGGCGCAACTAGGGCACAAATAAGGTGCAACTAGTGTCCAATTGAGGCGCAACTAGGGCATAACTAGGACGCAAGTAGTATGGCGTAACTAGGGCGCAACAAGGGCGCAACAAGAGCGCAAGTGGGGTGCAAATAGAGTGCAACAAGAGCGCAACTAGGGGCAACAATGGTGTAATTAGGGCGCAACTAGGAAGCAAAAAGGGAGCAACTTGGGTGTAAGTGAGCACAAGAACAACACAACTAGGGCGTAGCTACTGCCCAAGTGAGGCGCAAGTAGGGCGCAACTAGGACGCAGCTAGGACGGAAGTAGGACGGAAGTAGAGCGTACGTAGGGCGCAACTAGGGTGCAACTAGGCGCAACTAGGGCTCAACTAGGGCGCAAGTAGGGCGTAACTACGGCAAAACTTCGACGTAGCTAGTGCGCAACTGAGGCACAACCAGGGTGCAACAGGGACCCAACTAGGGTGCAAGTAGGACGCAATTAGGGCACAACTAGGACGCAACTAGGGCGCAATTAGGGCGCAACTAGGATGCAATGAGGGCGTCACTAAGGTACAACTAGGGCACAACTAGGGCATAGCTAGTGCCCAACTGAAGCGCATCTAGGGCACAACTACGGCGCAAGTAGGGCGTAAGTAGGGCGCATCTAGGGTACAACAAAGGCGCAACTATGGCGCAACTAGGGCGCAAGTAGGGCACAACTAGGCCGCAAGTAGGGCGCAGCTGGGATGCAACTTGGGCGCAACAAAGGCGCTACTAGGGCGCAATGAGGGCACAACTAGGGTACAACTAGGGCGCAACTAGTGCCCAACTGAGGGGCGGCTAGGACACAATTAGGGCGCAACTAGGGCGCAACTAGGGCGCAAGTAGGGCGCAAGTATGGTGCAACTAGGGTGAAACTAGGGTGCAATAAGGACGCAAGTAGGGCACAAATAGGGTGCAACTAGAGCGCAACTAGGGCGCAACAACGGCACAACTAGGCCGCAACTAGGACGCAAGTAGGGTACAGCTAGGACGGAACTAGGATGCAACTATGTCGCAAATGAGCACAAGTACGGTACAACTAGGACGTAGCTATGACGCAAGAAGAACGCAACTAGGACGAAGCAAGGACGGAAGTAGGATGGAAGTAGGACGTAAGTAGGGCACAACTAGGGTGCAACTAGAGCGAAACTAGGGTGAAACTAGGGCGTAAGTAGGGCGCAACTAGGACAAACTGGGGCGTAACTAGTGCCCAGCTGAGGCACAACTAGGACACAACTAAGACGCAACTAGGGCGCAAGTAGGGCGTAACTATGGCGCAACTAGGACACAACTAGGGTGCAACTAGGGTGCAACTAGGGTGCAAGTAGGGTGCAACTAGGGCACAGCTAGGGCGCAACTAGGAAGTAGCTAGTGTCCAACTGAGGCGCATCTAGGACGCAACTAGGGCCCAACTATGGCGCAACTAGGACACAACTAGGGCGCAACTAGGACACAGCTGGGGCATAAATTTGGCGCAACTAAGGCGTAACTAGGGCACAACTAGGGCACAACCAGGGTGCAACTAGTGCCCAACTGAGACGTAACTAGGAAACAATAATAAGGGTGTAACTAGGGCACAACTAGGACGCAACTAGGACGCAATCAGGGGTCAAGTACGGCGCAACTAAGGTCAAACCAGGGTACAACTAGGGTGCATGTTGGGCGTAAGTAGGGTGCAACTAGGGCGCAGCTAGTACCCAGCTGAGGCACAACAAGGGCGCAACTAGGGTCTAGATAAGGCGCAACTAGGATGCATCTAGGGCTCAATTAGGGCACAACTATGTCGTGACTAGGCCGCAAGTTGAATATAATTAGGACATAACTAGGGTGCAACTAGGGCGTAGCTAGTGCCTAACGTAGCCGAAACTAGGGCCTAACTAAGGCGCAAGTAGGGCGATGTAGGGCGTAACTAGGGCGTAACTAGGGCAGAACTAGGGCGTAACCAGGGCGCAAATAGGGCAAAAATATGGTGCAACCAGGGCGCAGCTAGTGCCCGAGTAAGGACGTCGCGGAATGTACAATTATGTACGTTTTGCAATGTCCACCCGATACACGCCCACGTAAACTCCCCCCATACAATTTTGACATGGGGGAGGGGGGATCGGCATCCGATGAATTGCAAGGAATTCCCCCCCCCCTAAGTGTAGAATGTATAAGGCCACTGTATTGTGCATTGTATAGGGGGAGAGTGATAAAGCATACACGAATGTATTGTAACAATAGAAAACTCAGAGAAGTGACAATTGTTGTCGACTTCAGTGTGAATTTGTGTACATTTTAAAACGCGCGCCAAATACACTTCCCCATTCACGAACCTCATACATTTTTTATTGGGGGTGGGGGTGTGAGCGCACCTTGTTCGGGGACATCACGGAATGTACAATTATGTACGTTTTGCAATGTCCACCCAATACACGCCCATGTATTCTTCCCCCATACACTTTCGACATCAGGGGGGAGGGGGGTCAGCATCCGACAAATTGCGAGGGACTCCCCCCATAAGTGTAGAATGTATAGGGCCACTGTATGTGGGGAATCTGATAAAGCATACAAAACTGTATTGGAACTATGGAAACTTTGGCGAAGCCACAAATGACGTCGACAAGTGTGTACTTGTGTATAGTTTGGAACGCGCACCAGATACACTGTCCCTCACACTACCCTCAAACACTTTAGGTTCCAGGGAGGGGGGGATCAGACCTTGTTTGAGGGCATCGCAGACTGTGCATTTCTGACCTTTTGCGATGTCCATCCAATACACGCCCACGTACAATCCACTCATACACTTT
>SZWC01001163.1:219951-237468 GCA_023375785.1 Penium margaritaceum | reverse complement strand
GGGGGGGGAGGTGGGAGGCACCTCGTTCGAGGACATCGTGCTTGATACATTTTTGTACAGTTCGCACAGTCCACCCAATACACGCCCACATACAGTCACCTCATACACTTTTGGCATTTGGTGGGGTGGGGACCCGACGAACGTACGAAGAAGAATAACTGCCAAAACTACTGCTTTCACCGGCTGTTTCTCGAATCACATGCCAGGAAGGTGTAAGTAGCATCGTAAACAACCAATATGCCAGTTGCTAAACTCTAACCAGACCTACATGAGACTAAATACCAAATACAACCTTATAAACATACTCGAAGACATAAATTTACGTAAAAAAGTTTTGAACTATTTCCACCAATGTACATCAATTTACAGGTGAACAAATGCATGCCCTAAGACAGATATTTCCTAGAAACTTCTAGTACATGCATATGTCCATACACACTTTCCTGGGTGTATGAAAAGGAACTGATTAACCATACCTCTAGTTGCACCCTTCTTGCACCCTACTAGCGCCTAGTAGTACGTCCTAGTTGCTCCCTATTTACACCATAGTTGTGTCCTTGTTACATCCTAAGTGCGTCCTAGTTGCTCCCTATTCACACCATAGTAGCGCCCTAGTTGTGCCATAGTTAAGCCTTACTTTCGCCCTAATTGCGCCCTAGTTGCGCCTTAGTTGTGCCCTAATTGCACCCCAGTAGCATCCAAGTTACACCCTAGTTGCGCCCTCATTGTGCCCTAGTCTCGTCCATGTTATGCCCTAGTTGCACCCTAGTTGCACCCTAGTTGCGCCTTAGTTGCGCCCTAGTTGCATCCTAGTTGGGCCGTAGTTCGGCCCTACTTACGCCCTCGTTGCACAATGTTTGCACCCTAGTCGCGCCCTACTTGCGTCCTAGTTGCGTCCTAGTTGCGCCCTAGTAACATCCTAGTGGCGCCCTAATTGCACCCTACTTGCTTCCTCGTTGCACTTTAGTTGCGCTATCGTTGCGCCCTAGTCGTGTCCTCCTTGTTCCCTACTTGCCCCGTAGTTACGCCATAGTTGCGCCCTACTTGCTTCCTAGTTGCGCCCTAGTTGCACCCTACTTCCGTCCTACTTCTGCCCTAGTTAGGCCCTAGTTGCGCCTCAAATGGTACTAGTTGCACCCTAGTTGCTTCATTTTTGCGCCCTAGTTGCGGCCTAGTTGCGCCCTAGTTGTTCCCTAGTTGCGCCCTAGTTGCGCCCTTCTTGTGACCTACTTGCACACTAGTTGTGCCCTAGTTACGTCATAGTTGCGCCCTAGTTACGCCATAGTTGCGCCCTAGTTACACCCTAGTTGTATCCTACTTGCGCCCTACTTGAACACTAGTAGCACCCTACTTGCGCCCTTCTTGCACCCTACTTGTACCCTAGTTGCGCCCTAGTTGCACCCTACTTACGCCCTAGTTGTACCGTAGTTGTATCCTAGTTGTGCCCTAGTTGTACGCTACTTTCACCCTACTTGCAACCCAGTTGCGCCCTAGTTGCATCCTAATTTTGCCCTACTTGCACTCTAGGTGCACCCTAGTTGCACCCTAGTTGGGCCCTAGTTGCACCCTAGTTGCACCCTAGTTGCGTCCTAGTTGCGTCCCACTTGCGCACTTCTTGTACCCTAGTTGCGTCCTAGTTATGCCCTGGTTGTGTCCTAGTTGTGCCCTAGTTGCGCCCTATTTGTGACCTACTTGTGCCATAGTTGCATCATGGTTGCGCCCTAGTTGTGCCCTAGTTGCGCCCTACTTGCACCCTAGTTGCGCCCTACTTGTGCCCTGCTTGCACCCTACTTGTGTCCTCGTTGCGACCTACTTGCGCCCTACTTGCGCTCTATTTGCACCCTAGTTGCATCCTAGTTGCGTCCTAGTTGTGCCTTAGTTCCATCCTACTTGCACCCTACTTGTGCCCCAGTTTTGCCCTAGTTGTATCCTTGTTTCGCCATACTTACACCCTTGTTGTACCCTACTTGCACCTTAGTTGGACCCTAGTTGCGTCCCTAGTTGTACCCTAGTTGTGTCCTACTTGACCCTCCTTGCGCCCTTCTTGCACCTTACTTGTGCCCTAGTACTGCCCTAGTTGCATCCTACTTGCATCCTAGTTGCGCCCTAGTTATACCCTAGTTGCACCCTAGTTGCGTCCTAGATGCTTCCCAGTTGCATCCTAGTTACACCCTATTTCCATCCTAGTTGCGTCTTACTTGCACCCTAGTTGCGCCCTAGTTACACCCTAGTTGCACCCTACTAGAGCCTCACTTGGGCACTAGCTACGCCCTAGTTGAACCCTAGTTGCACTCTTGTTCCGCCCTGGTTGTGCCCTAGTTGCGCCTTACTTGCGTCGTACTAGCATCCTAGTTGCACCCTAGATGCACCCTAGTTGTGCCCAAGTTGCGCCCTATTTACACCCTAGTTGCGCCCTAGTTGCGCCCTAGTTAAGCCTTAATTACGCCTTAGTTGTGCCCTGGTTACATCCTAGTTGCGCCCTAGTTGTGCCCTAGTTACGCCCCAGTTGCAACCTAGCTGCACACTAGTTGCACTCCAGTTACGCCCTAGCTGCGCCCTAGTTGCGCCCTAGTTGCACCCTAGTTGAACCCTAGTTGCGCCCCAGTTGCGCCCTAGTTGCACCCTAGCTGTGCAGTAGTTGCACC
Source organism: Penium margaritaceum (assembly GCA_023375785.1). Classification (NCBI taxonomy): domain Eukaryota; kingdom Viridiplantae; phylum Streptophyta; class Zygnematophyceae; order Desmidiales; family Peniaceae; genus Penium; species Penium margaritaceum. Next base: position 234,823 of record SZWC01001163.1, on the reverse strand, counting down.
CTACTCTTGCCCTAGTTATGCCATAGTTGCGTCCTAGTTGTGCCGTACTTGCGTCCTAGTTACGTCCTAGTTGTGCCCTAGTTGCGCCCTAATTGTGCCCTAGTTGCACCGTAGTTGCTTCTTCGTTGCACCCTAGTTGCGCCATAGTTGCACCCTTATCGTGCCCTACTTGTACCCTACTTGCCCCCTAGTTACGCCATAGTTGCACCCTAGTTGCGTCCTACTTGTGTCCTAGTTGTACCCAAGTTGCACCCTACTTGCATCCTACTTGCACCCTACTTGCACCCTAATTGCGCCCTAGTTGTGCCTCAGTTGGTACTAGTTGCACCCTAGTTGCGCAATTGTTACGCCCTAGTTATGCCCTAGTTGCACCCTAGTTGCGCCCTACTTGCGCCCTTGTTGCGCCCTAGTTGCGCCTTAGTTGCGCCCTAGTTACGCCATGATTGCGCCCTAGTTGCGGCCCAGTTGCGCCCTAGTTGTGCCCTAGTTGCGCCCTAGTTGCGCCCTACTTGCGACCTACTTGCACCCTCGTTGCGCCCTAGTTGTGTCATAGTTGCGCCCTAGTTGTGTCATAGTTGTGTCCTCGTTGCGCCCTAGTTGCGCCCTAGTTCCACCCTAGTAGCACCCTACTTGCACCCTACTTGTACACTAGTTGCGCCCTACTTGCACCCTACTTGTGCCCTAGTTGTTCCCGAGTTGCGTCCTATTTGCGCCCTAGTTGCATCCTAGTTGCACCCTAGTTCGCCTTAGTTCTGTCCTACTTGCACACTACTTGAGTACCATTTGAGCCCTAGTTGCACCCTAGTTTCGCCCTACTTGCACCCTAGTTGCACCCTAATTGCAGCATAGTTGGACCATATTTGTGCCCTAGTTGTGCCCTAGTTGTGTCCTAGTTGCGCCCTACTTGCGCCCTTCATGTACCCTAGTTATACCCTAGTTACGCCCTAGTTGATTCCTACTTGCGTTCTAGTTGCGCCCTAGTTGTGCCCTAGTGCGCCCTAGTTGCGTCGTAGTTGCGCCCTAGTTGCGCCCTACTTGTGCCCAACTTGCGCCCTAGTTGGGCCCTTGTTTTGCCTCAGTTGGTACTAGTTACGCCCTAGTGGCGCCATTGTTGCACCCTAGTTGTGCCCTAGTTGCGCCCTAGTTGTGCCCTACTTGCGACCTCCTTGTGCCCTAGTTCTGCCATAGTTGTGTTTTAGTTGCGCCCTAGTTGCGCCCTAGTTCCACCCTAGGTGCACCCTACTTAGGCCCTACTTGCACACTAATTGCGACCTATTTGCGTCCTTCTTGCACCCTACGTGTGCCCTTGTTGCGCCTTAGTTGCACCCTACTTGTGCCCTAGTTGTACCCTAGTTGTATACTAGTTGCGTCCTAGTTGCGCCTTAGTTCCACCTTACTTGCATCCTGCTTGCTACCCAGTTGCGCCCCAGATGCATCCTAGTTTTGCCCAACTTGTACCCTGGTTGTACCCTAGTTGCACCCTCGTTGGGCCCTAGTTGTACCCTAGTTGCGCCCTAGTTGCGTCCTTGTTACGTCCCACCTACGCCCTTCTTGCACCCTAGTTGTGCCCTAGTTACGCCCTCATTGTGCCCTAGTTGTGCCCTAGTTACACCCTGATGCGACCTCCTTGCGCCCTAGTTGCGCAGTAGTTGGATCATGGTTGCACTCTTGTTGTACCCTAGTTGCACCCTACTTGCGCCGTACTTGCACCCTAGCTGCGCCCTACTCGCGCCCTTCTTACACCCTACTTGTGCCCTAGTTGCGCCCTACTTGTGCCCTACTTGCGCTCTATTTACACCATAGTTGCATCCTACTTGTGTCATAGTTGTGCCTTAGTTCCACCCTACTTGCACCCTACTTGTGCCCCAGTTGTGCCCTAGTTGTGCCCTAGTTTCACCCCATTTACACCCTAGTTACACCCTAGTTGCACCCTAATTAGGCCCTAGTTTTGCCCCTAGTTGCACCCTAGTTGCAGCCTACTTGTACCCTGCTTGCACCCTAGTTGCGCCCTAGTATCGTCCTAGTTGAATCCTACTTGCGTTCTAGTTGCGCCCCAGTTGTGCCCTAGTTACACCCTAGTTGCGTCCTAGTTGCGCCCTAGTTGCGCCCTAGTTGCACCCTTTTTGCGCCCACGTTGCGTCCTACTTGCGCCCTAGTTGTGTCCAAGTTACACCCTAGTTGCACCCTACTAGCGCCTTTTTTGGGTACTAGCTACGCCCTAGTTGTGCCCTAGTTGTACCCTAGTTGCATCCTAGTTGTGCCCTAATTGTTCCCTACTTGCATCCTCCTAGCGTCCTAGTTGCGCCCTAGTTGCGCCCTAGTTGTGTCCTAGTTGTGCCCTAGTTGTGTCCTAGTTGCGCCACATTTACACCCTAGTTGCGCCCTAGTTGTGCCCTAGTTAAGCCTTGCTTACGCCTTAGGTGCGCCCTAGTTGTACCCTAGTTGCGCCCTAGTTGTGCCGTAGTTGCGCCCCAATTGCAGCCTAGTTGCACCCTAGTTGCGCTCGAGTTGCGCCCTAGTTGCACCCTAGTTACGCCCTTGTTGCATCCTAGTTGCAACCTAGTTGTGTCCTAGTTGCACCGTAGTTGCACCCTACTTACGCCCTACTTATGCCATAGGTGCTTCCTAGTTGTGTCCTACTTGCGTCTTAGTTACGTCCTAGTTGCGCCCTGGTTGCGCCCTACTTGTGCCCTAGTTGTACCCTAGTTGCTTCCTCGTTGCACCCTAGTTACGGCATAGTTGCACCCTAGTCGTGCCCTTTTTGTGCCCTACTTATCCCCTAGTTATGCCATAGTTGCGCCCTAGTTGCATCCTACTTGCGCCCTAGTTGCGCCCTAGTTGCGCCTCACTCGTGTCCTACTTGCGCCTTACTTACTCCCTGGTTGTACCCTAGTTTGGCCTCAGTAGGTACTCATTGCACCCTAGTTGCGCCATTGTTGCGACCTAGTTGCGCCCTAGTTACACAAAACTTGTACCCTAGTTGCGCCCTAGTTGCGCCGTAGTTGCGACCTAGTTGCGCCATAGTTGCGTCTCTGTTGCGGCTTAGTTGCTTCCAGTTGTGCCCTAGTTGCGCCCTCGTTGCGTCCTTCTTGCGACCTAATTGCACCCTAGTTGTGCCCTAGTTGCGTCATAGGTGCTACCTAGTTGCGACATAGTTGCACCCTTGTTGCGCCCTAGTTGTGCCCTAGTTGCGCCCTAGTTGCACCATAGTTGCGCCCTAGTTGCATCCTAGTTGCACCTTAGTTGTGTCCTAGTTGTACAGTAGTTGCGCCCTACTTGCGCCCTACTTACGCCATAGGCGCGCCCTAGTTTTGTCCTACTTGCTACCTATTTACGTTCTAGTTGCGTCCTGGTTGCGCCCTAGTTGTGCCTTATTTGCAACCTAGTTGCTTCCTCTTTGCGTCCTAGTTACGGCATAGTTGCACCCTAGTCGTGCCCTTGTGCCCTATTTATCCCCTAGTTACGCCACAATTGCGTCCTATTTGCGTCCTACTTGCGCCCTAGTTGCGCCCTAGTTGCGCCCTACTTGTGCCCTACTTGCGCCTTACTTGCACCCTGCTTATGCCCTTGTTGGGCCGCAGTTGGTACTCGTTGCACCCTAGTTGTGCCATTGTTGCGCCCTAGTTGCACCCTAGTTACACCCAAGTTGCACCCTAGTTGCGCCCTAGTTGCCCCTTAGTGGCAACCTAGTTGCGCCATAGTTGCACCCTAGTTGCGGCTTAGTTGCGTCCAGTTCTGCCCTAGTTGCGCCCTAGTTGCGTCCTTCTTGCGACCTACTTGCGCCCTAGTTGCGCCCTAGTTGCGTCATAGGTGATACCTAGTTGCGACATAGTTGCACCCTTGTTACGCCCTAGTTGTGCCCTAGTTGCGCCCTAGTTGCACCCTACTTCCGCCCTACTTGCACACTAGTTGCACCAAACTTGCGCCCTTCGTGCACCCTTCTTGTGCCCTTATTGCACCCCAGTTGCGTCCTACTTGCGTCGTAGTTGCACCCTACTTGCATCATAGTTACACCCTAGTTGCGCCTAACTTCAACTCTACTTGCACCCCACTTACGCCCCAGTTGCGCCCTAATTGCACCCTAGTTTCTCCCTACTTGCAACCTAGTTGCATCAAAGTTGTAGCCTAGTTGGACCCAAGCTGTGCCCTAGTTGTGCACTAGTTGCGTCCTTGTTGCGCCCTACTTGCGCCCCTCTTGCACCCTTGTTGCACCGTAGTTACGGCCTAGTTGCGTCCTACTTGCGTCCTAGTTACGTCCAGTTGTGCCCTAGTTGCGCCCTTTTTGCGTCCTTCTTGCGACTACTTGCGCCCTAGTTGCGCCCTTGTTGTGTCATAGGTGCTACCTAGTTGCGACATAGTTGCACCCTTGTTGCGCCCTAGTTGTGCCCTAGTTGCGCCCTAGTTGCACCCTAGTTACGCCCTAGTTGCATCCTAGTTGCACCCTAGTTGTGTCCTAGTTGCACCGTAGTTGCGTCCTACTTGCGCCCTACTTACGCCATAGGTGCGCCCTAGTTGTGTCCTTGCGTCCTAGTTACGTCCTAGTTACGCCGTGGTTGCGCCCTAGTTGTGCCCTAGTTGCACCCTACTTACTTCGTCGTTGCACCCTAGTTACGGCATAGTTGCACCCTAGTCGTGCCCTTCTTGTGCCCTATTTACCCCCTACTTACGCCATAGTTGCACCCTAGTTGCGTCCTACTTGCGCCCTAGTTGCACCCTAGTTGCGCCCTACTTGCGCCCTACTTGTGCCTTTCTTGCGCCTGATTGTGCCCTAGTTGGGCCTCAGTTGGTACTCGTTGCACCCTAGTTGCGCCATTGTTGCGCCCTAGTTGCGCCCTAGTTACACCCAAGTTGCACCCTAGTTGCGCCCTAGTTGCGCCTTAGTTGAGACTTAGTTGCGCCATGGTTGCGCCCTAGTTGCGGCTTAGTTGCATCCAGTTGTGCCCAATTTGCGCCCCAGTTGCGTCCTTCTTGCGACCTACTTGCGCCCTAGTTGCACCCGAGTTGCGTCATAGGTGCTACCTAGTTGCGACATAGTTGCACCCTTTTTGCGCCCTAGTTGTGCCCTAGTTGCACCCTAGTTGCACCCTACGTCCGCCCTACGTGCACACTAGTTGCATTAAACTTGCACCCTTCGTGCACCCTTCTTGTGCCCTAATTGCGCCCCAGTTGCGCCCTACTTGCATCGTAGCTGCACCCTACTTGCATCATAGTTGCACCCTAGTTGCGCCTAAGTTCAACTCTACTTGCACCCTACTTGCACCCAAGTTGCGCCCTAATTGCACCCTAGTTCCTCCCTACAGGCAACTTAGTTGCACCCTAGTTGCAGCCTAGTTGGACCCTACTTGTGCGCTAGTTGTGCTCTAGTTGCGTCCTTGTTGCGCCTTACTTGCGCCCTTATTGCACCCTTATTGTGCCCTAGTTACGGCCTAGTTGCGTCCTACTTGCGTCCTAGTTGCGCCCTAGTTGTGCCCTAGTTGCGCCCTAGTTACACCCTAGTTGCACCCTAGTTGCGTCCTAATTGCGCCCTAGTTACGCCCTAGTTACGCCCTAGTTGTGCCCTACTAGCGCCTCGATTGGACACTAGCTACGCTCTAGCTGCGCCCTAGTTGCGCCCTAGTTGTGCCCTAGTTGCACCCTACTTGCACCCTACTAGCGCCCTAGTTGCGCCCTAGTTGCGCCCTGGTTAAGCCTTATTTACGCCCTAGTTGCACCCTAGTTTCGCCCTAGTAGAGTCCTAGCTCCCCAGTTGCACCCTAGTTGCACCCTAGTTGCGCCCTAGTTGCGCCCTAGTTGCGCCCTAGTTGCACCCTAGTTGTGCCCTAGTTGCACTCTAGTTGTGCCCTAGTTGTCCAGTTGTTGCGCCCTACTTGCGCCCTAGTTGCACCATAGTTGTGCCCTAGTTGCACCCTGCTTGCGTCCTTGTTGCGCCATAGTTGCGACCTAGTTGCATTTTAGTTGTGCCCTAGTTGTGCCCTAGTTGCGCCCTACTTGCGCCATAGCTACGCCCTAGTCGTGCCCTTTTTGTGCCTTACTTGCCCGCTAATCATGTCATAGTTGTGCCCTAGTTGCGCCCTACTTGCTCCCTACTTGCGCCCTACTTGCGCCCTACTTGCACCCTAGTTGTGCCTCAGTTCATACTAGTTGCGCCCTAGTTGCGCCATTGTTGCGCCTTAGTTGTGTATAAGTTGCGCCTTAGTTGCACCCTAGTTGCGCCTTGGTTACACCCTACTTGCACCCTAGTTGCGCCCTGATTGCGTCATAACTATGCCCTAGTTGTGCACTGGATACGCCCTAATTGCGCCCTACTTTCGCCTTCGCTGCAGCCTAGTTGCGCCTCAGTTTGGCACTAGCAACACCCTAGTTGCGTCATAGTTGCGCCCTGGTTGCGCGCTAGTTGCGTTCTACTTGTGTCCTAGTTGCACCATGATTGCGCCCTAGTTGCGTCCTAGTTGTGCCCTAGTTGCGCCGTACTTGCGCCGTACTTGCGCCCTGGTTGCACCCTAGTTGCGGCTCATTTGGGCACTAGCTACGCCCTAGTTGCACCGTAGTTGCGCCCTAGTTGTGCTCTACTTGCGCCCTAGTTACGCCCTACTTGCGCCCTATTTGCGTCCTCGTTGCGCCCTAGTTGCGCCCTTGTTTCACCCTAGTTGTGCACTAGTTGTGCCTTAGTTATGTCCCACTTCCGTCCTAGTTGTGCCCTAGTTGCGTCCTACTTGCGCCTTTGTTCGGCACTAGCTACGCCTTACTTCGGCAGTACTTTCGCCCTACTTGCGCCCTAGTTGCACCCTAGGCGCGTCCTAGTTGTGCCCTACTAGCGCCCTACTTGTGCTCTAGTTGCACCGTAGTTGCGCCCTAGTTGCGCCCTCGTTGCGCCCTACTTTCGCCCTACTTGCACCCTAGCTGCGTCCTAGTTGCGCCCTAGTTGCACCACAGTTTCGCCTTACATGCATTCTAGTTGCACCCTAGTTCCGCCCTAGTTGTGCCCTCGTTGCGCCTCATTTGGGCACTAGCTACGCCCTAGTTGCGTCATAGTTGCGCCCTAGCTGCGTCCTACTTGCACCTTAGTTGCACCCTAATTGCACCCTAGTTGTTCCCTAGTTGCGCCTTAGTTGCGCCCTAGTTATGCCCTAGTCGCGCTCTGATTGCGTCCTTGTTACGCCATAATTGCGCCCTAGTTACGCCCTAGTTTCATCCTAGTTGTGCCTTCCCTTCGCCCTAGTTGAGCTCTAGTTGCATCCTCTTTGCGCCGTTGTTGTAGCCTTGTTGTGTCATAGTTGCGCCCTAGTTGCGCCCTACTTGCACCCTACTTTCACCGTAGTTGTGGCTTACTTACACCCCTCTTGGGCCTTTGTTGCACCCTAGTTGCGCCTTTGTTATGCCCTGGTTGTGCCTTAATTCCACCCTCATTGGGCACATACCCTTGGTTTATCATGAAGTGCTTGCACACTGTTCAAAACTCGGAAAAAGGCCAACTGGTAATGCACGCCAAATGAAGGAATTGTGAATCGACTAATTCATCAATCATGTGTTTCAGATATTCTGCTCCGCCCCGGTTTTGAGCATCTCGCCAATCAGGTTAGTCTGGCTCTAAACTCTGGAATCTGATCCAAGAACTAAGCAAAGCCCAAGTCCTACCATTGCCAATTGCCCCTGCGCAAAAACCAAAACTAACCAATCTGACAGGATTGCTCTAGAATCGTCTAGCCACAGTAAGATACATTTTCTTGAAGACTGAGGTACATCCCCATCTGCTCAGACCCTCCAGTTTTATCACACAATCTGGGGAACACACAGGCAGAAAGGAGTGCTTGATGCCATGCGGGCGGGTGTGCTTCGTGATAAGTCTCTAGGTCCTTGCAGACAGCAGATTGTCTTTCAAGACTGGACACCTGGATGAAAAGTCTTCTGACAGGGGTTTGTAAGGGTTTCAGTCTTTGGTCAAAGCACCTCGAAGCAGGCATGAAAGTATCAACAGACAAGTTTACAGTTCAAGGCCACCCTCCCTGGCACCATCAGCCACAGCCTGAATGCGGCCATGGTAAATGAAACCGCCGCGGTCAAACGCAACCTTGGTAATACCCTTCTCCAGACAGATCTTTGCAATCTCCACACCCACCCGCCGGGATGCCTCCTGCGATCATGGACAAGGCACACATGGACGAAAAACAATTGTTGAAAGAGCGCGGAGGGGAGCGTGCAGAGAAACACAACACAAAGCGCAGGCAGGATGCCACATATTGAGCACCACCCAGACATGGACAAGGATTCTGACAGCTTGGTTCAAGTGAACTAATATGGGCCACAAGCTCCGGCCACAGTTCAGGTCATTGGCACCACATTGCCCATGCATTGCAAAGCATGCCTTGATTCTAACCCTGGAAAATGTGAGCTCCAAGATTCCCTTCATGAACATCTGTTTGAAGTTGTGTGCTCCAAGATCATGTGTGACTGGATGACCCCTCAGTGTGATTGAATTGCTGGAAGTGCATTCAGACCCAACACAACAATTCACGCATTTGAAGGGAGACAATGTCACCATCGGCAGCCTCTTGCATGTCACCATGGCGCGCAAGAGGCATGCTCAGTCCAGAGGCGGTCTGAGCGGGTGGGGCGTGACTGGCAGGGAGTGCACACATCGGCTGTGGTTCCAACATTTCAGGCATGCATTAGCTTGCATGCAGTCGCAACCACAGGTGCGGCGGTGGATGTCTCCTGAAAACCAAAGACATCGGCAACCCAAAGCTAGTCACACGGACACTCCAAAGCCCGACTCACCACAGTGGGGCCAGCCGTCAGTTTGAGCTCCTCCCTGAGAGAAGGTGTGAGCGTGGACGCAGCTGCGAGCGTGTGCTGCTGCGAGTCGTCAATAACCTGAGCGTACATGTGCTTGTTTGAACGGAACACTGCCAGGCGCGGCCTTTCCGCCGTGCCATTCAACTGCGCATGCGCCAGAGCAAAGATAAACCGCAACCAAACAACAATGCGGCTGGTCAGCTTTGCACCCACGTCAGTTCAGTGCTATCAACTGGCCTCGCCCTCTCTTGCTCACTCCTGCGGATGTTGCCTCTAGTGCAGATGCAGCTTTTCATGGGACATTGCAGTCCTAAAAGGCTATGCATGTTGTTCCCCAACAAGCATACATAGGCGGCACATCAATCCCTGCAGACAATCAAGACTCGTACAAATCTCACAGTTGTTGCACGTGGCACAACAGGCCACTGGAGCAAACAACCGAGTCCGGGTGGCTACCAGTCCAACAAGCACAGCGGGTGCTGCCTTCGAGGAATGACCAAGCCAAGGGGCGATCAAAAAGCCTTTCCCCTCTCAAAAGCTACCTGGCTTTTGGGACGAAAACTGAACGCCACCAAGAACCGTCCCGCACTTACCACCTACTTCCAAACACCTACATTCCAGAGGTGCATTGACATGTCACTCACTTGCAAATGCAACTTCATATGAAGCGGTCAATTCAGCCATCACAGGCAGGGAAGCCAAGAGCTTCTCCTTCAGGAACCGACCCAGGCTTCAAACTGGAGCTTGACGCCTGGGTCGGACTGGTTGTGCTGGATTAGTTGCGAGATGACACACAGATGACCGAAGGTTAAAAAAAGGGATGCAATGCACGTAGTGCCTGATGACCAGCACGTCTAGTGCACGGTTCATTGAACAGCAGTCTACCAGGTACCAGTCTCTTCATTCCAAATTTCTGCATTGAAGGCTCACATCATCGCCGGAGCGATTTCAAGAGCTTNCCCTTCAAAAGGCGAGGACGACAAGGGACGCAATGGGTGCTCATGTTCCCCACCCAGTGCATGCTCATTTGCTTTGCGAGGCGTCACACAAGAACACGCTCTCTTTACAACCAGCATCCCGCTCAGACAGTTGTCTCCTGTAATAGCTGCAACATGATCACTGCATTTCTGTGGAGGTTGAGAACCAACTGAAAATCGCAGCAGCATGAAGGCACCGTCCTGTCTCCAATCCGAGTCTCCCACATCCCTTCCCAGCATCCGAGCAGGGGTGTTACCTTTCTGCGAATGCGCATGTGGCGGACCTTGATCTTCTCCCTCCTCGTTGCCTCCTTTGCCTCTACCACCAGGTGATGGGCCTCGGCAGGAACTGCAGGTGCACAAGCATAGGAAGACACAGGGACTGAAGGTAAAAGAAGAGCCGTGCCAAGACTGTTCTTTAAGTTGTCTCTCCACAACCTCATCCTGCCTTCCATCCTATCGTTGGCACAACACCTCCAAACTAGTCCACTACTGCTGTCGCTTCACCACACGAGGGAGGAATTCAATGGAGGCTTGAACCCCTGAACGCGATCCACCTGCTAACCAACCCCTCCCCTGCGGTAGAACCCAAAGTGCCCGGTGTCTCCATGGAAATCGTGAAGGCCGGGTACGTAATGTTCAGCTCGAATGCCCAGAGAGCCTGGACGGAAAAGGCTGCTAACGGCCGAGCAGAGATGCCAAGCCCATAGCCTGTGGGGGGCTAATGAAGCACGACGAAACCTAGGCGCTCAAAGAGGCCAATCTCGGCTGGAAGCACCAACCCTAGCTCGGGCATCACAGCAGCAGGAGGAGGCCGGAGCTAACGCTTCCCTTTCCAACTGACCGACGAGATCACATTCGGTGCTGAAGCCGGGGGAATCATAATGCATGAGACGGCTGCGGTACCCCTGACCTCCGCAGTGGTAGCAGCGGTCAGACGGCATGAGTTACGCATTCCTGCATAGTCATGCACTTCCCAAGAGGTTTACGCACCAAGCTCGAGGTGCCTGCCGGCCGTGTGCCCACCTACTCCAACTATAAACGCGCTACCCTGCGCTTCATCTGCGACTACAAGAGGGAGGTACATACGCAAAAGCCTGGTCGGCCGTCCGTCGGCCAAGAGGCACGTCTGTTGANGCGTTAAGTAGAGCACTCCTGAGAATGATGATCCAATTCACACGCCGGAGGAGGGCGAGCGCTGAGATTTCCTCACCATGGTGCTGCCGCCTGCTGACGACGGCTGTGAGGGACGCAGATCCGGAGTAGAAGCTAGACGACGACGCGTTCATGCAACTTCTGGCGGGAGCGGTGGAGAAGTTGCATGCAGCAGCCCGCAGAGTGGCGGTCTCCATAGCTGATGGCACCCACTGCTAACCCCGCTTCGGAACCCCGGCACCAGCACAACGGGGGACTAGCCAAGTTGTTCACTAGCCAAGCCGAAGTTACCTGTGAACATCAACCATGAAGTCCTACGGCAGACGGTGAATGACCCAGGGGTTGTCGAAGAGGGAGGGGCGGGGTGGCGGCTGTCACGAGCTCCTCCAGTGCGACGTGGCTGGTCTCAAAGCCAACCGGATTGGATGGATGGGATTGGCATGACGACTGTGACCATTTGCATTATGCAGGATTCGAGCTGGACGCTGATACCAGGGTTTCTATATGGCACACAGTTATGACCACATGCCTGTGGTTTTCTTTTTGGCCCCACATTGCACCTCTATTAGGTGCAGGGCTACCTCAACACCAAAATTTTCCTGGGGGCTGACCCCATCCCTCCCCGCCCTTAAGATCATGATTCATCCACCCCAAGGTGTGGAATGACGACAAAGGATTTCTACATCATGGTTCTTGCACGATAAATCTACGGGTTGCAATCCGTAACTTTTTTCCAAGGGGAAAAAACTTACGGATTGAAGGGAATTTCCATATTTTTCCTCCTCTCAGTTTCGAACCATGAACACGAATGAGATAAACCAAACGTATTATTGAAATTTTAAGGGAAAACAAGGAGTTTTCAATAAGGGGAGTCGACAGCAAGGTTCAAGTCAACTCTCTTGCCATATGACGTAAGGTACATTGTTGGCCAAACAAGGTGGTCTCCCACTATATGGGCGGCTCGTTGCCGTTTGTTGATAGTGAATGAGCTATTCATAAGCATTTCTCACACTGTTGTGCTTTGTGCCGTTCCTGTACGGTTTACTGTGACCACTCGGCCGTTTCCATACTCGTGCAGATCCCTGAGGCAGGCGGCCCTGGTGACACCGGCGCGACGACAGGCGGCGGACTGCCCGTCTGGAGCTGACCTACCACTGTTCCAGAGCCCCGGATGTCACCGGGACTCCTTGCTGTGCCTTCTACGTCTTGCAGGCGCCTTTCGGCGGACTGGGCATGAGGCCCATTTGCATGTTTTTGCATTGTATACTCGCTGTCAGTCGATGGATGCATGCATGTGACCAGTCGTTGCGTGCGTCTTTTGATTCTGCACGTCTAGGTTTAGACGGTGTACGATTCTGACATGTGTGCGCAGAGTTACGGCCAAAACAGTGGTTTTGGGCCGGTTTTAGGACAGCTCTTGGACTCCCGCGTGCGACACCCGCCGTGCGCCGCGGCAGGTATTTATGCCCTGGACCTGTCAGTTGTCATTTCTCTCTGCATATGCTATATTGAAGCATTCTGACACTTTGACTTGTGTCTCCTAGCCAAACCCTTGCCGTTGTGTGTACGACCTGTGACTGTCGTCACCGTCTGACTAGGCACGGACGCCCGGTCAGCGGCTGTGTTGCTAGGAAGCTTCTACGCACTTTCTCATGGTATCAGAGCAGTGAGACAGTTGTCACTGAGCTGCGCAGCAGAGACGCAGCAGAGCAGCAGCAGTGAGAGTCACCGCTGCAGCAGATCTTCTGGGACCCGTTGAAGACGGCCGTTCGCCGTCCGCGCACTCCACCCACCACGTGAGATCGCAACTGCTGAGGCAGCAGCAGCAGCGCGTACCGCCATGCAGAGGTGTGTGGCGGCTGCGGTGCATGCAGCCGCCGCTCCCCCCCCACAGCCGCGCAGCAACAGCGCAGCAGAAGCGGCCGCCACAGCAGCGTGGCGGCAGCGGCAGCTACAGCACCGCAGCAGCGGCGTCGGCAGCAACAGCGCAGCAACGGCAGCGGGACAGCAGCAGTAGCGGCATTCGCGGCGGCAGCAGCAGCGCAGTAGTGGCAGCAGCAGCAGCGCACGGCGGCGGCAGCTAGCAGCAGCGCGCGGCGGCGACAGCCAGCAGCAACTGCAGCGCGCAGCAGCAGCCCCGCGCGCAGCAGCAGCAGCAGCAGCGCAGCCGCCGCTGCCACCGCTGCACACGCAGCTACGCAGCTGCTGCTGCAGCTGACAGCACAGCTGCAGCAGCAGCTGGGCGAAAGCTGCTGTGCAGCTTCCGCGGAGCTGCCGCGCGCCGTCGCGCAGCCGCATAACCGTGACAAGAAAAAAAAGAAAAAAAAAGAAAAAAAGGGGGAAAGGGAGGCGACAAGCTGACATCAGCATTGTTAGTTGCTGATGTCATCAGGTCGTGCTGACGTCAGCAACCACTTGCTAATGTCAGCATAACACTTGGCCAAATTTTCAACCGAAAAAACAAAAGTTGCCAGCGTTTCAACTCTTCGAGAAACGCATTTGGTTTTGAAATCTGGCAAAGTTGACCTGTCGTCCCATAGTGAGCGGCGACATGAGGTCGCCCGACGACAAGGACAAGGGACCAGGTGATCCCTCCTCCTCTTCTTCAGGGGTATTGAGCCCTCGCTCGCAGGCCATTGAGGACCTGCGCAGTCAGCAGGAGGAGATGCGTCGTCTGCAGCGAGAGCAGACTGACGCTATCCGCACACTGACTGAGCTCTTGCGAGCTCAGTCCATGGCTCCTCCGCGGATTTCTGAGGGAGCTTCCGGCGTTGCGGCCTCCACCCAGCACTCGGCTCAGGTGCCCGTGACAGGTGCACCGCCTACTTCACCTCCTAGTATGGTCTCCCCACCACCTGCGGACCTCCTTGATGACGAGCCATTCATGCCAGGCTTTGAGGATGACTCCCAGGAGCGGGATATTCGTCTTCTACAGGAGCGCCTCCGTCAGCTGCAGACGGGTATCCGACCTCCAGCCGTGTCCCCGATACGATCATCACCTGACTTTCCCAGTGATCACCCCCTTCCAGGAGTTTTTCCCGTCACTCGCCCTCCTCAGCCTGCGGCTGCTCTCCCAACGGAGCGGCAGCCAAAGGACTTTGAGGCACCACCTCCACGGTACATCAGCGAGGATGGATTCGACTGCTGGGAGATCCTGTTCCAGGTGTGGGCCACTTCTGAGGGAGTGTGGCCTTACTACCACATCACATACCAGCCTACAGATCCAGCACAGGTGCTGACAGCAGCCCGGGCCATGCGAGGGCTTCTCTACGCCATGCCATGCGAGACTGTCGTTGACTTCCGTCCCTTCCTCGGCGAGGCTGGCACAGGCACCGGAGCTGATCCTCGTGGAGGCTGGGATCTGGCGTTGTCCCTACTGGCTGCCGAGACGCACGCTACGCGTGCGTCACACATTCGCGCTTTCCACTCTCTCCGTCAGGGATCAGCGGAGCCTGCAGCGGATTACTGGCGACGCGCCATGCGTATCTACACGCGCCTGGGGACCTCAGGGGGCACACAGCTATGGGCGCTTCGGACGATCATGCTCGGAGTTCGCCTGGAGTACACCAACATATTCACACGGTACAACGACGCTGCTCTGGAGCCTTTCTCAGCCACCTTTCAGCTGCTCCCGTGGGCCCATCAGCTTTTCCTCAAGGTGACGTCGGCCCGCGAGGCAGCAGTAGCACATCAGGAGACTTCCCTCGCTGCAGCAGTCCTTGCCTCACCACCATCTTCCCTCCTGCAGTCACCCTCACCTTCCTCCATCACGACCTCATCTTCCTCCTCCTCTTCGACCTCGTCTACACCCACGCAGATGTAGGGCGTTGCAGCAGCCGCCCAGGGAAAGAAGAAGAATAGGAAGCGCGGATTGGGTCAGCAGCAGTCGTCATCCAGTGGTAGCAGTGGCCGTTCCGTGCACTGCTACAACTGTGGAGGTGCCCATC
>SZWC01001163.1:178017-191848 GCA_023375785.1 Penium margaritaceum | reverse complement strand
ACTCTTACGGACGACTACTCTCGCTACCGCTGGGTCTTCTGCCTCCGGCAGAAAAGCGATGTCGCCCGCACCATTCAGGACTGGCTGGTCCTCGCGGAGCGCGAGTGCGGCCGCCCCCTCCGCCGCTTTCGCTCCGATCGTGGTGGCGAGTACCTGGGTGAGGCCACGACCTTTCTCGCCTCCCGCGGGATCCACCATGAAACGTCTGCGCCCTACACACCCGCCCAGAACGGCGTCTCCGAACGGTGGAACCGTACCATGGCCGACACCGTTCGTACCATGCGCGTCGAGTCTGGTCTCTCTGACGGCTTCTATTTTGAAGCCATGGCCTACATGACCTGGGTCTGGAACCGGGTTCCCCACGGTCCCCTTCCCCGCCAGTCCACGCCCTACCTGCACTGGTGCGGTCGGCGTGCTGACCTGCGCCCCGCTCGCGTCTGGGGCTGCGTCGCCGTCGTGTGGCTGCCCGCCCCGCAGCAGGGCGGCAAGCTCGCCCCCCGCGGACGTCCCTACACCTTCCTCGGGGTGTCTCGTCAGTCCAAGGCCTGGCGCTTCTGGGACCTGTCCCGACATTGCATCGTCGAGTCCCGCGATGCCCTCTTCTTTGAGGACCTGTTTCCCCACGACCTCATTCGGTCCGGCTCGTCCGTGTCCCTCCCGTCGCGTGGGGGAGTGGTGAGTCCGTCCTCCGTCTTGTCGCTTCCGGGTGACACATCACCCCGTCCCTCTGAGCCGGTAGCCCCTGTCGCGTCCACTCGCCCCCCCGGGCCAACGGTCCCAGTCGCGTCCACTAGCCCTTCAGGACCAGCAGCACCTGGCGCGTCCGCTGTCCCTTCCGAGCTGACAACCCCTATCACGTCCGCTGGCCCCTTCGGGCCAGCAGCGCCTGTCGCATCTAGTGGCCCTTCTCGGCCTGTAGCTCCAGTCGCGTCCACTGGCCCCTCCGGACCAGCAGCCTCAGTTGCGTCCCCTTGTCCCTCCGGGCCGACAGTCCCTGTCACGTCCGCTGGCCCCTCCGGGCCAGCAGTGCCTGTCGCATCTACTGGCCCTTCTGGGCATGTAGCTCCTGTCGCGTCCGCTGGCCCCTCCGGACCAGCAACCTCAGTCGCGTCCCCTTGTCCCTCCGGGGCAACAGTCCCTGTCACGTCCCCTGGCCCCTCCGAGCCAGCAGCGCCTGTCGCGTCTACTGGCTCCTCTGGGCCGATTGACTCCCCCGGACCAGCAGTGCCTGCCACTTCCACTGGCTCCTCCGGACCAGTTGCCCCGTCCGCCTCCGCTGACACGTCGGACTCAGGATCGTCCTCTGCCCGACCACGCTACACACGTGGCCCAGGCGGCAGCCTCCGACCTCGTCCGACAGTAAGAGGCCAGACCGTCGCTCCGCGTCCCGCAGCACCTCGACCCCCTGTAGCCCCACGTGTCTCCTCCACTTCCACGGTCGTGAGTGGGGACCGTGGCACAAAGGCTCTCGGCCTGTCCACTTCCGCCATCGTCGCAGACCTTCATCCAGGTTCTGCACTGGGCTATGCCATGCTTCATCACGAGCATCGGCATGCTGTTGTGGCTGCACTCGCCCGCATCCCACCTGGGGCTCGTGATGCACACGCCCTTTCAGTCCGGTCCACAGCGCGCCCAGAGGACCCTTCCACCCTATGCGAGGCTCAAGCCTCTCCTGAGGCTGCACATTGGGATGCTGCCTGCGCTGAGGAGCTTGCTGCCAGCCGACAGCACCACGTGTTTGACCTCGTTGACCTTCCCCCAGGTCGGAAGGCCATCGGTGTCAAGTGGGTCTTTCGGCGCAAGTGGAAGCCTGACGGGTCCTTGGACAAGTACAAGGCCCGCCTCACAGCGAAGGGGTTCGCTCAGGTCCCTGGGATCGATTACGACCAGATCTTCACCCCAGTCGGTCGGTTCTCCACTAGTCGGGCGCTCTTTAGCCTGGTTGCCAAGCATGGGTGGGAGCTGCATCAGATGGACGTTAGCAACGCATTCCTCCACGGATCACTGGAGGGTGAGGAGCTCTACATGACGCAGCCCCCAGGCTTCGACGACGGCACTGGGAGAGTCTGGCGGCTGCGGAAGGCCCTCTACGGCCTGAAGCAGTCACCTCGATGCTGGAACCAGGAGATCAGCAGCACGCTTCTCCGTGGCGGCCTCCAGCGCAGCAGCGCTGACCCCGCACTGTTTATCAGCCCGCGAGGTCAGACCTTCGCCGCGGTTCTGGTCTACGTCGATGATCTCCTCATTGCCTCGCCAGACACGGCTGCCATCCAGCGCGTCAAGGATTTGTTGCACGCCGCCTACCAGATGAAGGACCTTGGCTCTGCTCGAGTCTTCCTGGGCATGGAGCTTGAGCATGATCGCTCCCAGGGCATCCTGCACGTTCACCAGGCTGCCTATGTGCACACCCTGTCCACTCGCTTTGCCGAGGACCTGCCACTCGTGCCGAGCGCATCCTCACCCATGTCGCCGGATGGCCAGGTGAAGCTGAAGAGTCCTGACCCAGCTGTTGTGGGGGAGCCAGTTGATGTGACCACGTACCTGCGAGTGATCGGGTCACTGATGTTCCTGGCGACGACGACGCGTCCAGACATCGCGTTCGCCGTCAACCTCCTGGCCCAGTTCTCTCAGGAGCCGCGTCACCTCCACCACGAGGCCGCGATCCGAGTACTGCGCTATGTCGTATCGACTCCTCGGCGAGGACTCATGTTCCGCCGTCAACCGTCCGTTGTCGCAGTGGGCTACACCGACAGCGACTGGGCCGACAGTCCGGACGGTAAGAGTCGCACAGGCTTAATCTTTCTGATTGGCGGCACGGTTGTGTCCTGGCGTAGTGGCAAGCAGGGGTGTATCGCACGCAGCACCGCTGAGGCTGAGTACGTGGCTCTTGGATCAGGCGCGTGTGAGAGTGTGTGGTTGCGTCGTCTGTTGTCCGAGTTGCGTCAGTCTGTCCCATCCATCACGTTGCATTGTGACAATGAGAGTGCCATGGCCATCGCCGACAATGACGGCGTGCATCACACACGCACAAAGCACATCAACGTTGAGTACCACTATGTGCGTTCATTGTTGCATGACGGCAGCATCAGCATCGTGTGGGTTGAGACAGCACGGCAGTTGGCTGACTTCCTGACCAAGGCACTGAAGCGCGACTCGTTCAAGAAGGCTGTGAGTTCGGTCGGTGTACGTCCGTGAGTGGCTCTTTCTTTATCTCTGCCTGCGTCTCTGCATGCCCTGGGGGAGTCTGACTGTTGACCATGTCCCTGTCCGCCCATGTGCACTACGCCTGTGAGTCATGGGGGAGTGTTGGTTTTNTCTCATTGTGCTCTGTTGTGTCCTCCCGGCTTGTGTACATCGGCGTGCAGATGACTGACGGCGAGACGCGACGCTGATGGAGTGTCGTCCGGTGGAGCCGACGCACGCTGAGGTCTTCTCGCAGTTCGCTGGAGCCTCCTCTCTCAGGCGACGCGCTCAGCTCCATCGGCAGGCCTCCTCGGCGGTCGTGCTGCCGGCGGTCATTGACACCGCATTTGCTGCTTGCATGCGTCCAGCGCGTCCTATCGCGTCTGCGTCGTCATGCACTGCCTAGGGTCCCAGTTGCATGTTGCATGGCCCTGTTCGGCAGCACAAACCATTGTGGGCATTATCTGGGTTTAGGCTGCCATAACTCCTCGCTACTATTTTTCTAGCAGATTCTGACCGCACGGCTGCGTTCGCAGCGGCGGTATTATGGTATGGTCCAGTTTTCGAGCAAAACAGACGACGCCCGGGATTTGGGCTGTCGGCTGTCTGGCAGGCCTCACCGAGAAAACCTGCCAGCCTGAACTGAGTTATATTCTGATTGGCTGTTGAACTGAGTAACAAGCTCTACAGAGCTGGGGGGGGCCTAGAACTTGGAGGGGTCTCTCATTGTTGTTCATTCTTCATTCCTAATCAGTCACTTGCAGTTTTCAGCTGCTTTCTGGCGCTAACACTGGCGCGCGCATTTCTGAGTAACAAACCCAGAGCTTCCAGACTTAGACTCTAGAGCAGCAGACTGAGGGGGCAGCTGACTTAAGCAACGAAAGTGGAACCCCGCACGCTGCATCAACAACGCTGCTGCCCCAACCTGCTGCCTAGGCAATTGCATTTACCGGCGCGACGACAGGCGGCGGACTGCCCGTCTGGAGCTGACCTACCACTGTTCCAGAGCCCCAGATGTCATCGGGACTCCTTGCTGTGCCTTCTACGTCTTGCAGGCGCCTTTCGGCGGACTGGGCATGAGGCCCATTTGCATGTTTTTGCATTGTATACTCGATGTCAGTCAATGGATGCATGCATGTGACCAGTCGTTGCGTGTGTCTTTTGATTCTACACGTCTAGGTTCAGACGGTGTAGGATTCTGACATGTGTGCGCATAGTTACGGCCAAAGCAGTGGTTTTGGGCCGGTTTTAGGACAGCTCTTGGACTGCCGCGTGCGACACCCGCCGTGCGCCGCGGCAGGTATTTATGCCCTGGACCTGTCAGTTGTCATTTCTCTCTGCATATGCTATACTGAAGCATTCTGACACTTTGACTTGTGTCTCCTAGCAAAACCCTTGCTGTGTGTGTACGACCTGTGACTGTCGTCACCGTCTGACTAGGCACTGACGCCCGGTCAGCGGCTGTGTTGCTAGGAAGCTTCTACGCACTTTCTCATGTTGGTTTTTTGCACATCTCTCATTTTGCTCTGTTGTGTCCTCCCGGCTTGTGTACATCGGCGTGCAGATGACTGACGGCGAGACGCGACGCTGATGGAGTGTCCTCCGGTGGAGCCGACGCACGCTGAGGTCTTCTCGCAGTTCGCTGGAGCCTCCTCTCTCACGCGACGAGCTCAGCTCCATCGGCAGGCCTCCTCGGCGGTCGTGCTGCCGGCGGTCATTGGCACCGCATTTGCTGCTTGCATGCGTCCAGCGCGTCCTATTGCGTCTGCGTTGTCATGCACTACCTAGGGTCCCAGTTGCATGTTGCATGGCCCTGTTCGGCAGCACAAACCATTGTGGGAATTATCTGGGTTTAGGCTGCCATAACTCCTCGCTACTATTTTTCTAGCAGATTCTGACCGCACGGCTGCGTTCGCAGCGGCGGTGTTATGGTATGGTCCAGTTTTCAGGCAAAACAGACGACGCCCGGGTTTTGGGCTGTCGGCTGTCTGGCAGGCCTCACCGAGAAAACCTGCCAGCCTGAACTGAGCTATTTTCTGATTGGCTGTTGAACTGAGTAACAAGCTCTACAGAGCTGGGGGGGGCCTAGAACTTGGAGGGGTCTCCCATTGTTGNTCATTCTTCATTCCTAATCAGTCACTTGCAGTTTTCAGCTGCTTTCTGGCGCTAACACTGGCGCGCGCATTTCTGAGTAACAAACCCAGAGCTTCCAGACTTAGACTCTAGAGCAGCAGACTGAGGGGGCAGCTGACTTAAGCAACGAGCGTGGAAGCCCGCACGCTGCATCAACAACGCTGCTGCCCCAACCTGCTGCCTACGCAATTCCTTTTTGGTATCAGAGCCAGAGCGTAGAAGCAGCAGCAGAAGACTGACGAACAGGTGCCAGACAACGCCGGCGGACCCCCATACGCGCCAGTGCAGTGGACATGCTGCCGGATTTTTTCCGGCAGCATTGAACCTCGTGGTGGCGGCGTCAGATTTTTTCCCACGGCCACTGGGCCAGGGGAAATGCTGCCGAAATTTTTTCGGCAGCACTGACCCCCACGCGTGACGCGAGGAGGTGAGCGGCAGGCGGCTTCTGACGTCTGCGAGCGACGACGCAAGCGGCGAACGTCACCCAGGTGCAGTGACTGGCACCGCCAGCAGCAGCAGGCGGCAGCAGCAGCTCGCAGCAGCACGCAGCAGTAGCAGCTCGCGGCAGCAGCAGCAGCAGCTTGCGGAAGCGGCAGCAGCAGCGCGCAGCAGTGGCAGCAGCGTGTAGCAGCAGCAGCTGCACGCAGCAGCAGCTCGTAACAGCAGCCCGCAGCGGCAGGAGGCAGCAGCGGCAGCGGCAGCGGCAGCCGGCAGCAGCGGCAGCGGCAGCTGCGAGCTGCAGCAACGAGCTGCAGCAGCTCGCAGCAGCTGCAGCAGCGTGCAGCAGCAGCAGCGAGCTGCAGCAGCTGCTGCAGCGAGCTGCAGCAGCAGCCAGCAGCAGCAGCTGCCAGCCGCGGCTGCTGCTGCTCGCTGCTCGCAGCTAGCGAGCAGCGAGCAGCAGCCCGCTGCTCGCTGCAGACAGCGGGCTGCTGCCCGCTGACAAAGAGAAAAGAAGAAAAAAAAAAAACAAAAAAAAAATGCAACAGAAAAAAATCCCCCACCCCCGCGGCTCGCTGCAACAATTCGCCGCAGCAGCAAGCGGCTGCTGCAGCACGCAGCAGCCGCAGTAGCGGGCTGCAGCAGCAGCACACCGCTGCAGCAGCCGCAACAACCGCAGCAGCTCGCAGCAACAGCAGCTGCGGCTGCAACTGCAGCAGCTACAGCAGCAGCAGCAGTAGCAAGCAAGCAGCAGCAGCAGCAGCAGCAGCAGCAGCAAGCAAACAGCAGCAGCAGCAGCAGCAGCAACAGCAGCAGCAGCAGCAAGCAAGCAGCAGCAGCAGCAGCAGAAGCAGCAGTAGCAGCAAGCAAGCAGCAGTAGCAGCAGCAGCGGCAGCGGCAGCAATTGCAGCAGCGCCAGCAACCGCAGCAGCTGCAACAGCAGTAGCAGCAGCGGCAGCGGCTGCAGCGGCATCAAGAGTAACACCAACATCAGCGGCCCCAACGTCCACCGCTGCTGACGTCAGCACTCCTCTGCTGACGTCACTGCTGACGTCACTGCTGCCGTCATCAACAAAAAAAAAAAGGGGAAAGGATAGAAAACAAGGGAGTAAATGGAGGGGAGTCCTGATGAGGGGTCCTCCTCTGGTGGGGGGACCTCTACCCCTCCCTTCTTGCAGCGACTGCTGCAGCAACAGCAGCAGCACCCGCCGCTGCTTCAGCAGCAGCAGCCGCCGCCGCTGCAGCAGAAGCAGCCGCCGCCGCCGCAGCAGGAACAGCAGCATCCGACGCCGCTGCAGCCTCAGCAGCAACTGCCACCGCCGCTGCAGCAGCAGCAGCAGCAGCCACCGCCACTGCAGCAGCAGTAGCCGCCGCCCCTGCAGCTGCAACAGCGGCAGCCACCGCCGCTGCAGCAGCAGTAGCCACCGCCGCTGCAACAGCAGTAGCCACCACCCCTGCAGCAACAACAGCCGCCGCCCTTGTAGCAGCAGCAGCCGTCGCCCCTGCAGCAGCAGCAGCCGCCGCCCCTGCAGCAGCAGCAGCCGCCGCCCCTACAGCAGCAACAGCCGCCGCTACAGCAGCAGCAGCAGCCGCTGCCTTTGCAGCAGCAGGAGCAGCAGCAGCAGCAGCCCACTGGCAACATTGGCGGCCACCCTGACCCTCTCGCTGCTCTTCAGCAACAGCTTGCCACCTTGACGCAGCAGCTTGCAGCGCTACAGCCGGTCGCTTCCCACAGTGCCACCTGTGCGCCGCTGTACTTCATCCCCGCAGGGCATGCTAGCCCCGCTGTTTCCGCTGCCACGTACTACCTGGCACAGCAACAGACTCAGCGCCAATGGCAGACAGTGACCTCCGTCCTTGGCCCCAGTTTGGGTGCCGGCCGCAGGCAAAAGGACTTTGAGACACCTCCCCCGCCGCTTCAGAGTGGCGAGCAGTTCCGCAGCTGGGAGCTCAGCTTCCGGATCTGGGCGCAGGGTGAAGGTCTGTGGGCCTACTACACCCTGCCCTACGACTCCACCCAGGCCGATCAGCTGTATGACGCTGGTCGCGCCGTCCGCGCCCTTGTCCCAGTCGCCCCCCCCGCTTCCCGCATTGCCCTGGAGCCCTTCCTCGGCGACTTCACCGCTGGCGCCGTCCCTGACCCTGCAGCTGCGTGGCACGTCCTCACCAGGCCCCATCGCCTGTCCAGCGACGCTGAGATCAGCCGTCTGCTNGGGCGCAGGGTGAAGGTCTGTGGGCCTACTACACCCTGCCCTACGACTCCACCCAGGCCGATCAGCTGTATGACGCTGGTCGCGCCGTCTGCGCCCTTGTCCCGGTCGCCCCCCCCGCTTCCCGCCTTGCCCTAGAGCCCTTCCTCGGCGACTTCACCGCTGGCGCCGTCCCTGACCCTGCAGCTGCGTGGCACGTCCTCACCAGGCCCCATCGCCTGTCCAGCGACGCTGAGATCAGCCGTCTGCTTCGGGAGTTCAACTCCCTGCACATGGGGGAGACCGAGACAGTCACCGCCTACTGGCAGCGGGCGGAGGACATCCTTCGTCGTCTCGGCCAGTCTGCTCCGCCCCCTCTATCCGCGCTCCTCACCATCAAGCGCGGCGCCACCAATGCGTACGCGGACGTCTTCGTCCACTATCCCCAGGACATCCTCTCCACCATGGCGGCCCAGGGCACTCTCATGCCCTGGGCATACGAGCTTTTCCTCCGCATTGAGGAAGCTCACCAGGAGTCTCAGCACCATCGCACGGAGGCACTTGCTTCCCCTGCCATCGCCTCCCCTGCCGTTGCCTCCGTGGCTGTCTCCTCCCCTGCCACAGCAACTTTGTCGCCTTCGGGGAAGAAGAAGAAGAACCGCAACAAGAAAGGCAAGGGTCCACCGCAGCAGCAGCAGCAGCAGTCGTCGACCGGGTCCCGCAGTGGTGGCTCGGTCTGCCACAACTGTGGTCAGCCCGGGCATGGGTGGTACACGTGCCCCCTTCCGACGGACGAGGCGCGCGTCATCGCCACTATGCGCCGTCAGCGGGAGCACTGCCTCGCCTCTGCCGCGGTCGCTGCTGCTAATCCCGACACTCCGACATCGTCTGGCAGCTCTGCCACTCCGGCAGCTCCGGCTGTCCCGCCGACAGCCGCACCGTAGCAGCACTACCCGCAGCAGTACTACCCTCAGCCGTCGGCGCCTCCGCTTCATTCGCCGGCTCCACCCTCCTACTACCCGGGTTCTGGCGCCGTCACTCCTCACTCCGTCTACACTCCTGCGCCGTCCTCCCGTGAGCGTCAGCTGGAGCAGTTCATCGCGCTCCAGCTTGGCCTGCCTCGCCCTCCTCCCCAGGGAAGTGCGAGTTGCATCACATCCTGCCCCCCGGACCCTCCCTGCATGACTGAGACTGAGCTGCGGTCGTGTCCTCCTTCCTCGTCTGTCTCATCGTCTCCCGTGGTCTCCTTCACCCCACTTCTTGACGACATCGCCTGGCTTGATGATTGGCAGTCTCGCTTCGCGCCCCCTTCTACCGCGTCCGCGTCCCTCGCTTGCTGCCACGTGACCGTGAGTGATCTGGCGACCCCTGTCCAGGATCCTGCTGAGACCTGGATCATCGACTCCGGGGCCACGCACCACATGACGGCCTCTCGCGAGGCCTTCAGTATGCGCGGTCCTGTCGCCGATGTCTCCGGTGTCCGGACAGGCTCCGGACAGGTGTTACCTGTCCGTGGTGTTGGTGTCGTTCGTTTCCGTGGTCCGGCCGGTGACGTCTTCCTGACCGATGTTCTCTTTGTCCCTGGTCTTGAGCTCAGCCTCCTGTCCGTGACTGCTTTTGACCGCATGAGTATGGATGTTGTGCACTCGCGTGGTGTCGGCACCATGTCGTTGCGTCCGTCTGGTCTCGTCGTCCTGCACGCCACCGCTCGTGGCACCTTGTGGCACGTTCCCCGCCTTTCCTCTACCCCGCCCGTCTCCTCCCCGTCGGTGTCCACAGGTCATGTGTTTGTCACCAGCACGCTGTCTCCACAGCACACCCGCCTCTTGCACCGCCGCCTTTGCCACGTCCACTCAGCCACCGTAGAGAGCATGCTTCGCACCCAGCCGGCCAAGGGCCTTGACCCGGAGACTTTTCCTCTCCCGTGCCCCACTGAGTGCATTGACTGCGCTCAAGGGAAGATGCACCGGTCCACCTACCCCTTGTCTTCCTCCCGCGCGTCCGCCCCTCTTGACCTTGTCCACTCGGACATCATGGGTCCTCTCCCCACTGAGTCTGTTGGTGAGCACGACCGCTACGTCCTTACTCTTACGGACGACTACTCTCGCTACCGCTGGGTCTTCTGCCTCCGGCAGAAAAGCGATGTCGCCCGCACCATTCAGGACTGGCTGGTCCTCGCGGAGCGCGAGTGTGGCCGCCCCCTCCGCCGCTTTCGCTCCGATCGCGGTGGCGAGTACCTGGGTGAGGCCACGACCTTTCTCGCCTCCCGCGGGATCCACCATGAGACGTCTGCGCCCTACACACCCGCCCAGAACGGCGTCTCCGAACGGTGGAACCGTACCATGGCCGACGCCGTTCGCACCATGCGCGTCGAGTCTGGTCTCTCTGACGGCTTCTATTTTGAAGCCATGGCCTACATGACCTGGGTCTGGAACCGGGTTCCCCACGGTCCCCTTCCCCGCCAGTCCACGCCCTACCAGCACTGGTGCGGTCAGCGTGCTGACCTGCGCCCCGCTCGCGTCTCGGGTTGCGTCGCCGTTGTGTGGCTGCCCGCCCCGCAGCAGGGCGGCAAGCTCGCCCCCCGCGGACGTCCCTGCACCTTCCTCGGGGTATCTCGTCAGTCCAAGGCCTGGCGCTTCTGGGACCCGTCCCGACATCGCATCGTCGAGTCCCGTGATGCCCTCTTCTTCGAGGACCTGTTTCCATGCGACCTCATTCGGTCCGGCTCGTCCGTGTCCCTCCCGTCGCGTGGGGGAGTGGTGAGTCCGTCCTCCGTCCTGTCGCTTCCGGGTGACACATCACCCTGTCCCTCTGAGCCGGTAGCCCCTGTCGCGTCCATTGGCCCCCCCGAGCCAACGGTCCCAGTCGCGTCCACTAGCCCTTCAGGGCCAGCAGCACCTGGTGCGTCCGCTGTCCCTTCCGAGCCGACAGCCCCTGTCACGTCCGCTGGCCCCTCCGGGCCAGCAGCGCCTGTCCCATCTATTGGCCCTTCTGGGCCTGTAGCTCCAGTCGCGTCCGCCGGCCCCTCCGGACCAGCAGCCTCAGTCGCGTCCCCTTGTCCCTCCGGGCCGACGGTCCCTCTCACGTCCGCTGGCCCCTCCGGGCCAACAGCGCCTGTCGCATCTAGTGGCCCTTCTGGGCCTGTAGCTCCTGTCGCGTCCGCTGGCCCCTCCGGACCAGCAGCCTCAGTCGCGTCCCCTTGTCCCTCCGGGCCGACAGTCCCTGTCACGTCCGCTGGCCCCTCCGAGCCAGAAGCGCCTGTCGCGTCTACTGGCTCCTCTGGGCCGATTGACTCCCCCGGACCAGCAGCGCCTGCCACTTCCACTGGCTCCTCCGGACCAGTTGCCCTGTCCGCCTCCGTTGACACGTCGGACTCAGGATCGTCCTCTGCTCGACCACGCTACACACGTGGCCCAGGCGGCAGCCTGCGACCTCGTCCGACAGTAAGAGGCCAGACCGTCGCTCCGCGTCCCGCAGCACCTCGACCCCCTGTAGCCCCACGTGTCTCCTCCACTCCCACGGTCGTGAGTGGGGACCCTGGCACAAAGGCTCTCGGCCTGTCCACTTCCGCCATCGTCGCAGACCTTCATCCAGGTTCTGCACTGGGCTACGCCATCCTTTATCACGAGTATCGGCATGTTGTTGTGGCTGCACTCGCCCGCATCCCACCTGGGGCTCGTGATGCACATGCCCTTTCAGTCCGGTCCACAGCGCGCCCAGAGGACCCTTCCACCCTACGCGAGGCTCGAGCCTCTCCTGAGGCTGCACATNCAGCAAAGGGGTTCGCTCAGGTCCCTGGGATCGATTACGACCAGATCTTCGCCCCAGTCGGTCGGTTCTCCACTAGTCGGGCGCTCTTCAGCCTGGTTGCCCAGCATGGGTGGGAGCTGCATCAGATGGACGTGAGCAACGCATTCCTCCACGGATCACTTGAGGGTGAGGAGCTCTACATGACGCAGCCCCCACGCTTCGACGACGGCACTGGGAGAGTCTGGCGGCTGCGGAAGGCCCTCTACGGCCTGAAGCAGTCACCTCGATGCTGGAACCAGGAGATCAGCAGCACGCTTCTCCGTGGCGGCCTCCAGCGCAGCACCGCTGACCCCGCACTGTTTATCAGCCCGCGAGGTCAGACCTTCGCCGCGGTTCTGGTCTACGTCGATGATCTCCTCATTGCGTCGCCAGACACGGCCGCCATCCAGCGCGTCAAGGATTTGCTGCACGCCGCCTACCNTCCTGGGCATGGAGCTTGAGCATGATCGCTCCCAGGGCATCCTGCACGTTCACCAGGCTGCCTATGTGCAGACCCTGTCCACTCGCTTCGCCGAGGACCTGCCACTCGTGC
Organism: Penium margaritaceum; assembly: GCA_023375785.1. Lineage (NCBI taxonomy): Eukaryota > Viridiplantae > Streptophyta > Zygnematophyceae > Desmidiales > Peniaceae > Penium > Penium margaritaceum. The sequence goes on along the minus strand of SZWC01001163.1, from coordinate 179,563 downwards.
CGAGCGCATCCTCACCCATGTCGCCCGATGGCCAGGTGAAGCTGAAGAGTCCTGACCCAGCTGTTGTGGGGGAGCCAGTTGATGTGACCACGTACCTGCGAGTGATCGGGTCACTGATGTTCCTGGCGACGACGACGCGTCCAGACATCGCGTTCGCCGTCAACCTCCTGGCCCAGTTCTCTCAGGAGCAGCGTCACCTCCACCACGAGGCCGCGATCCGAGTACTGCGCTATGTCGTATCGACTCCTCGACGAGGACTCATGTTCCGCCGTCAACCGTCCGTTGTCGCAGTGGGCTACACCGACAGCGACTGGGCCGGCAGTCCGGACGGTAAGAGTCGCACAGGCTGGATCTTTCTGATTGGCGGCACGGCTGTGTCCTGGCGCAGTGGCAAGCAGGGGTGTATCGCACGCAGCACCGCTGAGGCTGAGTACGTGGCTCTTGGATCAGGCGCGTGTGAGAGTGTGTGGTTGCGTCGTCTGTTGTCCGAGTTGCGTCAGTCTGTCCCATCCATCACGTTGCATTGCGACAATGAGGGTGCCATGGCCATCGCCGAAAATGACGGCGTGCATCACACACGCACAAAGCACATCAATGTTGAGTACCACTATGTGCGTTCATTGTTGCATGACGGCAGCATCAGCATCGTGTGGGTTGAGACAGCACGGCAGTTGGCTGACTTCCTGACCAAGGCACTGAAGCGCGACTCGTTCAAGAAGGCTGTGAGTTCGGTCGGTGTACGTCCGTGAGTGGCTCTTTCTTTATCTCTGCCTGCGTCTCTGCATGCCCTGGGGGAGTCTGACTGTTGACCATGTCCCTGTCCGCCCATGTGCACTTCGCTTGTGAGTCATGGGGGAGTGTTGGTTTTTTGCACATCTCTCATTGTGCTCAGTTGTGTCCTCCCGGCTTGTGTACATCGGTGTGCAGATGACCGACGGCGAGATGCGACGCTGATGGAGTGTCGTCCGGTGGAGCCGACGCACGCTGAGGTCTTCTCGCAGTTCGCTGGAGCCTCCTCTCTCAGGCGACGCGCTCAGCTCCATCGGCAGGCCTCCTCGGCGGTCGTGCTGCCGGCGGTCATTGACACCGCATTTGCTGCTTGCATGCGTCCAGCGCGTCCTATTGCGTCTGCGTCGTCATGCACTGCCTAGGGTCCCAGTTGCATGTTGTATGGCCCTGTTCGGCAGCACAAACCATTGTGGGCATTATCTGGGTTTAGGCTGCCATAACTCCTCGCTACTATTTTTCTAGCAGATTCTGACCGCACGGCTGCGTTCGCAGCGGCGGTATTATGGTATGGTCCAGTTTTCAGGCAAAACGGACGACGCCCGGGTTTTGGGCTGTCGGCTGTCTGGCAGGCCTCACCGAGAAAACCTGCCAGCCTGAACTGAGCTATTTTCTGATTGGCTGTTGAACTGAGTAACAAGCTCTACAGAGCTGGGGGGGGCCTAGAACTTGGAGGGGTCTCCCATTGTTGTTCATTCTTCATTCCTAATCAGTCACTTGCAGTTTTCAGCTGCTTTCTGGCGCTAACACTGGCGCGCGC
>SZWC01001163.1:152966-170959 GCA_023375785.1 Penium margaritaceum | reverse complement strand
AAAAGCAGCGAAAGGGAAACATCAGGGCAATAGCAGGGCCTAAGAGCAGCAGAAAGAAAGACAGCAGTTTGAAACACAAGGGAGGAAAGAACTCTCCTTGACCGCAAGACATCACATAAAGAAAACTTGACAGGGGAAAAGGGAACCCTACCAGACAGCTGGCTCACTCCCTCAGCAACTGCCGCCACCTCCTCTTGGACGTCCACGTCCTCCTCGCCCACACGCTCCTTCTTCTTCTTCTTCTTTTTCTTCGTTGGGTCGAACGTGCCAAGCTGCGACTTCAAGGAGAAAGCAAGCAAGACAGCCACGGCAGCAGCGACATCAGCAGCAGCAGCGGGAACAAGGCCATCCAGTCACAGGCTGAACCTCACTTCTGCAAAAGCGGTGAAAGAAACAGGCTTCGACGGTGCCGTGCAGCAAAGGCGTGCCAATCAAGAGCAGAAGACAAAGCGATGCAAAACCCACACCGGCGGTGGTGGGCATCGCGATCACAAGGACCGCTTGGTACCCAACGGTGGGACCCGCGATGCGACGGTGAATTGGCCGCAGGGGCAGCAGGCCACGTGGGCACAATCTTCACCGCTCATCAAGCGCTTCAGTGCACGGAAAGGCCTGGAACTCAAAGCCCGGAGGCGATTTCATGAAGGAGGACGGCGCAGTCGAGGAGTGTCACAGGTGGCTCCACGGGAGCTTGGTGCTTGCCGCGACAGCGCAAGACAAACGCGAGGCGTCTCTAGGATCCCACGCATGAGAGGTCCTCACCGATCCGACGTCCTTGTCAGCCTTGGCCGTTATGTTCGCCGTGGCCTCCTCGTCCGCCATGGCGACGACTCAGTCTGGAGAGATGATGAGGTTGCGGGTGCCGCTGCTTGACCTTTATCCACGGCGGAGGCACGCGTTACTGGTCCTGCTGTGAATCGCGCTTTAGACAAGCACCTCCGCTGCAAGGACGAGAGCGGAGAAGAAGAGATCCACAGTGGAGAGAACTGCTGACATGAGGACGGAAAGACGGACAGATGACACCGTTGCCTGCTTGGCAGTGGCCAAACGCATTCCCAACCGGTCGTGTTCAAGCTTGGTCAGTTGCGACTGGAGAGACAACGAGCGCCAAAGCCATCCGGTCTAAGGCAATTAAAGGTGCCGGACAGAATAGGCTGTCCATTAGGCAAACATCGACCAACGATCAACGGACAGCATTTTTGTCCTTCGCACATCCAGGGTTGCAAAGACAAGCCCAGAGGTTGAACCTGGCCCAGGAGAATCTACGATCAGAACAGTAGAGGGTGACAGTGTCTCAATGAGAAATAATTGATTAGGTTTCATTTGTAGTGAGGACCCTAGGTTCCATGCCGTGCGCAGCAGTAGAAATCCTTGCACACAATACATGATTCCAGGGCGAAATAGTCAGGATATCCATGCGCCCGAAGGGTTGACCCTGCCATATCCATGAGCGGAGTATGATTTCTTCCATAACCAGGAATTTAAAAATTAAATGCACCATATCCACAGAAGTCGTCGATTAACATGCCATGTCTTGAACGTTGACATATGCAGCGCCATACCGCTATGGCATACGTTTTCTGGATTAATGGGCATGGCGACATTAAAATTTTCATTAAGAATTCATTAAAGTCATAATTTAACAGGGACTGTCCGTCGAACGCGTATGGAGGGTGCCGGAAGGATGTTGAGTATGCGGAGGGAAATGCCTCCATCCAATACTTGTATGTCGAATAAGTAATATGAACACTACCCCTTTGAAAGGGCATCGTATTACATAGGGATGAGTTTTCGCCATGTAGAATTTTGCCAGACTCCTGCGACTTGTTTCCAATATCCATTTGGTACGTAAGACTTTCAAGCCAAAAAGTTCCTTGGCAGCGGCAGTTGCATTGACTGATGCAGTACTTCTCGTCGACACCCTGGTCTTCGCTGTTAGATACCGATAGCCTGTTAACCTTGTTCTATGTTTTCTTGCCAACAGTGTCAATGTCGTCGATTGTGAGACATTGGACGCGTCGACGGTGTGTCACATGACTGAGGCGTATATACGAGGCTGTACATGTCGTCGGTTGACATGTGCGCCTTGGGCAACCCTTATGTACAAGAGCCACAATGCCTCTTTTCTTGCCCATGCATCTGTCATGTCAACGGCCAGCGCAATGCCCATTGCCTTCAAGTGGGGTGAGAATATTCCTGGAAACTTCCTAGCTCAACTGTTCACTAGCCTGACACCACTGATCTGGCTAGCTGACTCACAAGTCATGCAAGGAACGGTGAGAGCAAGATTGGAACACGTCATGTGAACCAAGGCTTAGCTTAAGCATGATGCAGAGTGAGTGAAAAAATGGGAAGGTCAGGTCATAAGTGCCGTCTGCTGGCGGCGGTGCGCCGACCGGTCTCATTTTCCTGCTACAGACAAACCGGCCGAAAACCACGCTTTTGGGTATATCTCCTTGCTCAAGCATCTGAATCAAGAACCGTCAGAACCAAACGTAGCAGGGTGCAAAATCCTACCAACGAATGTCCACACACCATGATTCAGTCACCAACAAGCGTCTGACCAATGGAAAACCTGCAACCAGTCAATCGGCCTCACTACCGAAAAGCCTGGAACGGTCGAGCCGGAGCCCCAGCTCCTCACGAGTGTCACTGGTGGATAGTCGTGGAGTCTTGGGCACTCCCAAGGCCACGTCAGCACCCCCACTGGTCTGAGGTGGCTGTCTCGTCAAGGATCTGCACGAGCATGGGCATGAGCCAAGGGGTCACCGTAAGCTGTGGACAACATCACTCCCCCATGACCGGATGGCGAACAAGTCCATGAACGTACAGGCATTGACAAACACAAGCAACAGCTGGCATGAGGAGGTCAGTTAGCAGTGAGTGCAGGGCGAAGTCCCACAGAACGTGAAGCCACAAGAAAACTCGTACGGCTAATGGCCTTTTTCAGGAAGTCAGCACACTGCACATCCGTACCTACCTAAATGATCTCGATCTCGTGTCTTTGGACAAGGGTACACACGTAGTGATGCTCAATGCCAATGTGCTTCGTGCGAGCATGAAACACACCTGTGTTGTCGACGATGGCGATGGCGCTCTGGTTTTTGCAACGTAGCATAACAGGGGGTAGGGACTGACGCAACTCACGTAAGAGACGCACCAGCCACATGCTCTCGGCAGCACCAGCACTGAGTGCCACGTTCTTGTACTTAGCCTCAGTTGTGCTGCGACCAATGCAGCCTTGGTTACCACTCCGCCAAGACACAACCATGCCGCCGATCAAGAAGATGTAGCTTGTCCGGCTCTTACCGTCTGGACTCCAAGCCCAGTCACTGTCGGTGTAACGGTCAAGCACCACAGAGGGATGACTGCAGTAGCACAAATGGATGCGTGCGGTATACACGACATACCTCACACACCAGAGAGCAGTTTCCAGACATCGCGCGCGGTGCTAGGGAGAACTGTGTAAGCAGGTTGAAAGTGAAGGCGATGTCTAGTCGCGTCGTTGTGGCTAAGTACATGAGCAAACCGATGACTCACAGGTACAGAGTCACGTCGACAAGCTCCCCCAGCTCCGCTGGATTGTCACCCTTCGAGGCATTTCATCCATCAGGCGTGAGCGGTGTAGACGTAGTGTAGATTGGAGCGAGGAAGTTAGCAAAACGCTCCCCCAAGGTGAGAGCGTACCGCTCCTGATGCACCAGGAGCGTCCGACGCGTGCGATTACGCACGATCTGCATGCCCAAAACACTGTAGCCTCCTCCAAATCCTTTATCTTCTACGCCGCCTATGGCACGGCCTTGGCTTCCTTAGCCTTCAGGTCGGGAGAAGCGACCAGGAGATCGTCAATGTAGACCATAATGGCCGTGAGCTGCGTAGGGGCATGTGAGAGGAACAGAGAGATCCGAGGCACTCTAGACGTACCCAACCCTCAACAGTGTGCCGGTGATCTCTTTGTTCCAACAACGAGGTGACTGCTTCAGACCATACAAGGCCTTCCGCAGTTAATGCACTCGGCCGGTGTCGTCCTCAAAGCCAAGAGGCTGGACCATGTAGATCTCCTCCTCCAACTTTCCATGGAGGAAAGCGTTGTTTACGTCCATCTGGTGTAACTCCCAGTCATGTTCGACTGTCTGGCACATCAAGGCCAGTGCTGTGGTTGTGTGACTGACAGGGGCGAAGGTCTTAGTGAAGTCGATACCTTCTACCTGAGAGAACCCCTTGGCAGTCAGTCATGCCTTGTAGCGTTCCACTTAGCCATCCGGCTTTAGCTTATTGCACAAGACCCACTTGGCCTTCACAGCCTTGCGACCGTGAGGCAGGTCCACGAGCTCAAAGACCTTGTGCTCCTCGATGACAGCAAGCTCAGCCTGACACGCAACACGCCAGAGCGCCGAGTCAGACCCTGCCAGAGCCTCATGGAGTGTGCTAGGGTCAGGCGCCACACCGGCCACACTGGGGTCAGGCCTTGCGCTGGTCATGTTGCGCGTGGCCAGAGCATAGGCAGAAGAGGGAGAACCCAAAGTGACCGTCGACTCTACAGAGTCAAGTGCCAATTGGCGCTCATGAGCAAGGAGCATTAGGCCCGTCTCACAGGCAGGGTGAACCTCCTTGAGGCCCAGAGCACTAAGGCGGAGGGCCTTTTTGCCAGGGTCACCACTGCATATGCTACCAGTGGGACAAGGACGCAAGCGTCCACCCTCGACCCGCAGATAGGGCTCAATGAGCCGCGCAACCGGTAAAGGGGACGCGGATAAAGTAGAGGCAGGGGACACGGGCAGCCGAAGCACAAGTGCCGGTGACGCAAACACTGACGGATCAGACAAAGAAGGAGATGCAAGGTCAGGCAAGGCAGTAAGTGGCCACGTTGGCAGAACGGGTGATGCTGGCAACATAGGCGAAGTAGTGACGGGTGACAACGGTGACACTAGCATGGTAGGCGAGGCGGCAACGGGCAATGCCGGTGACATTGGCAAGGTGGGCAAGACACTAACAGGCGATGCCGGCGACACTGGCAAGGCGGGCGAAGCGGCAACGGGCGACACCGGCGACAGTGGCAACGCAAGCGAGGTAGCAACAGGCGACGCTGGCAACACTGGCAAGGCAGGCAAGGCAGCGACAGGCGACGTTGGCGACACTGGCAAGGTGGACGAGGCAGCAACAGGTAATGCAGGATGGGCAGGCAAGGCACCCGAGGGGTGGGTTGGCTCAGGATCGATAGGGCTGCACGAGCGAAAAAAGTCTACCGACCCAATACACTCTCCCACACGAGGAGAAGGACCGACCCAATACACTCCCCCACACGAGGAGAAGGAACACAACCGGGAGCGTGCTGCAGCAATGGATTGCCAGCGATCAAATTGTGATATGTGAGACGCTCAAAGAAGAGTGCGTTACGTGACTCGACAATGCGGCGTCGACTCGAATCCCAGAAGCGCCAGGCCTCGGAGCGAGGGGCGATGCCCATCAACACGCAAATGCGACCACGAGGGGAGAGCTTAGACCCTTGCTACTCAGGTGTGAACCAGACGTAGGCAAGGGATCCCCACACGTGCGCAAGCTGGAGGTCAGCTTGGTGGCCAAACCACAGCTCGTACGGGGTGCGGTTGTTTGGGAGCGGCCCATGTGGAATCCGGTTCCACACCCATGTCATGTAGGCCATGCCCTCAAATGAAAACGCCAATGGCATGCCGCTGTCCACCCGCATTGAATGAATCGCATCCTCCATGGTGCGATTCCATCGTTTAGAAACACCATTCTGTTGAGGTGTGGCGGGGGCAGAGAGGTTGTGAGCCACTCCTAGCATTGTGATGTGCCGCGTTAAGTCCCCAAGAAACTCTCCACCACGATCCGAGCGGAACGTCTAGAGGAGGTGCCGGGACTGCCGCTCAGCCATGACCAGCAAAGTGCGCACCACAAGGGCGGCGTGACTCTTCTGACAAAGACTGAAGACCCATCGCATGTCACCAGTGATCCTCAAGGCATACCTTCCTCTATCCTCCTGGAACTCGACAGGGAGGGGCCCCGGGAGGTCACACTGAACCAACTCGAGAGGTCGAAGCGCCCGCAAGTTGGAAGGAGGGTACGTGGCCCGGTGCATCTTTCCTTGAGGGCACTGGAGATAGTCGGTCTTGGACGACATCTTGAAAGATGCAGCATCAAGACCGAGTGCTGCGCTGTGTGCGCACTAGACGATCGATAACGTCTAGGTGTACATGGCACAGGCGTCTATGCAATAGACGTTGGTGCTCGTGTGACAAAGTGCCGGTCACAAACACACGAGCATAGGTTGGGGAGGACGAGGGAGGAGTAGACGTAGGGCAGCCAGAGACATGGTACAAGTCATCCACAGCCGCCCCACGTAAGACCACCTCTTGCATGGCATAGACAAACACAGTGGCATCCTCACCTATGAAGGACATGCCGAGTCCCATGCAAGTACAGGCACGTCTGGAAAGCAGGCAGAGCTCCAACGCAGGCACATACAGAATGTCTGAGATATACAAGGGGCGAGACGGCTCGTGGAACTGCACTACACCTACGCCCTGAACAGGGACCTCATGACCAGCTGCTTTACGCATGAACTGTACTGACCCAACAGGATCTAGCACGACAAAGTCACGATGACGACAGGTCATGTGATGCATGGCACTTGTATCAATGATCCAGGTGGCATGTGTCACACAATCTATTGTTGTGACGTAGCAGCGAGTAACAGTACAGGCGACAGAAGCAGGCTGCTTCGTAGAAAGCTGCGATGTTGACAGACAAGCAACAACACTTGACTGAGACTCATGAAGCCACGACGGGTCATCTGGACCTGTGCATGACACGACACAACACTACGACAGGACACTTGCATCATCCCGCCTGACGAAAGACTCGACAGACTGAACAAAACAGGCGACACCATTACCACCATCCCGACGCGACGCCACGGACTCAACACGACCAACAGTGGGACCCCTCGACTCAGCTATGTTACTCTTACTCCCCTGAATGGAGAGCGCCATCCGTCGGTGGAGCTCGACGAGCTGATGGTTCCCAGCGGCAAGGATCTGCTGCTTACGCTCAGCGATCTGGCAGGCCCCTTCGGCAAGCTGTTGTGTCGGGGAAAGCACGCTGCTGACAGGATGGGAGGTGGAGGACATGGAAACGAGACCAGTTGCCTGGCTCGTTGCTGCTACGGTGGTGACTACTGGCCATGTCTGTGGCCTTGCTGTCATTGCAATGTGCTACTCTGTCACCACTACTGTTGTTACTGCTATCGTCGAACCACTGCCGCCGTTGACTCAGACGGCGGTGGCACTCTACCCCCTCAGCCGTTGCTGCAGTCGTAGCGGCTGAAAAAATTTGGCAGCAATTACCCCGCCCCAGTGGGCGTGGAAAAAACGCCGAGACCTATTTGAGCCTGGGAACGCCGTGTGTGGACCCCCCCAGCTGCCGGAAAAAATCCGAGAGCGTTCCCCCCACCCCAGTGGGCGTGAAAAAATGGGAGGGTCTTGGGGGAGCTCCGGGTACCTGTCCCAACCCCCAACCCACCCAAGGGACTAGCAAGGGGGAGCCCAAACTGAGAGGAGAGTAGAATACCAAGGAAGAGGAAGGAAAAATGTAGCCACTGCTGCTGTGGAGGCTACTGCCACTGCCGCCGATGATGCCGCTGCTGCTGCCGCTCCTCCTATTGCTTCTCCGCCTGTCGCTGTTGTCGTCGATTACCGCAGCTACAAGCTGCTGCTGATGCACGTTGCTGTTGCTGCACACTTCTGCTACCGCAAGCTGCTGTTGTTGTACGCCGCCGCCACTACTGCTAGCTGCTGCTGCTGTGTAGAGCTCCTGGTGCTGACGGCCAGAAGTTTGGCTTAATGCTGAAGTTAAAACATTTCGGGACTAAAAAATCAAGGTTGTCCAAATCAAGCAAGATTTGGACCACAGAGGCTCCTGAATATGCTGAACATGGTGGTGAAATTTTTGGTCACAAAAAGTTGAAAAAAGTGGAAAAACGTCACTTTTCCCTGTTCTGCCCGAATTTCAGCAGAAAAACAAATCTGCGGTGCACTTCAGTCTTTGCTGGTGGTACAGAGCACAAAACTGAGCATGAATAGTAGCTCTGGAGAGCTTGAGAGAAGAGCTTTCCAGCGCACCCATGAACGCCGAAAACAACATTTGTTTGAAGCTAGGGCAAGCTCGTGCCGACGGGGAAGTGGTGGCTGACGCGATTTTCGTCCGCGGCTCCTCCACGTCCGTGCGGCTTCTAGGAAGTTGCACGGACAGGGGCAGCGGTGGCGCACGCTGCTGTTGTTGCTGCTGCTGCTGCTGCTGCCGTTGAGCTTGACAGCAGTGGCCTCAAGCCACTTTGGCGGCTGCTATTGCTGATGTTTTTGATGCTACAGCCGACGTTGTTGTTGTTGCTGCTACTGTGGTCAAAACTGCCAGCACTGTTGACGCGCTACTGGACAGCTGCTATTGCGCTGCTGCACTGGCGTGCTGCTACACTGCTGCACCCCTCCTGCATGACTCCTCTGTCGCGCAGGTGTTGCGGCCTACGCCTTGCAATGGCGCAGGTTGGTGGGTCCTCCGAGGACCTGTCGCTACTATTGTGTGCTGCTACCGCTGCTGCTGCTCACTGCTGTTGCGATTGCTGCATCTTTGCTGTGCAGCACAACAAGCTCTGGCTTGTTGCTCTGATACCATGAGAATATTCTCGGAAACTTCCTAGCTCAACTGTTCACTAGCCTGACACCAATGATCTGGCTAGCTGACCCACAAGTCATGCAAGGAACAGTGAGAGCAAGATTGGAACAAGTCATGTGAACCAAGGCTTAGCTTAAGCATGATGCAGAGTGAGTGAAAAAATGGGAAGGTCAGGTCATAAGTGCCGTCTGCTAGCGGCGGTGCACCGACCGGTCTCATTTTCCTGCTGCAGACAAACTGGCCAAAAACCACGTTTTTGGGTATATCTCCTTGCTCAGGCATCCAAATCAAGAACCGTTAGAACTAAACGGAGCAGGGTACAAAATCCTACACAACAAATGCCTACACACCATGATTCAGTCACCAACAAGCTTCTGATAAATAGAAAACTTGCAACCGGCCAATCGGCCTCACTACCGAAAAGCCTGGAACGGTTGAGCCTGACCCCCAGCTCCTCACGAGTGTCATTGGTGGATAGTCGTGGAGTCTCAGGCGCTCCCAAGGCCACATCAGCACCCCAACTGGTCTGAGGTGGCTGTCTCGTCAGGGATCTGCACGTGAGCCGAGGGGTCACCATAAGGTATGGACAACATCATGGGGTTGGTGGTGTAGGAGCAGTTTGAGGATAAAACCGCGTGTTCAAGTGCTCCCAATCTTACCAGAGCAAGCGAGAGAAGCCCTCGTGTTGGTGTGTGTGGCTTCCACCCATCACGAGAGACGACAAGGAGAGCAGCAATACAGGAGAGCGCAACGATGTGGTCCCCGATGCGGACACCGGAGACACCGGAGCGTCGGCAGGTGGTGGACCACCCACTCGGAGCTGACCGACCACTGCCCCAATGTCGTGAATGCTGTCTTGGACCTCCTATAGTTTTTTCTGTAGCCTATCCTTGATGCGGACGCAGCTGGCACCGGAGCACCAATGAGTGGTGGCTCCATCCACCAGCAGCTGCCAGAGAGCTGCCACGACGCCCTGGGTGCTTGTCGGGGTACTTTGTTGTTTTACTGCAGACGCTAGAGTTTTCTCGGTGGAGTGGCTCTTGAGCCCGATTTGCATGTTTTGTATTTTCTGTCCACCGATCAGTACCAGAATTATGCGTGTGACCAGTCGTAGCGTCTGGCTACCGGTGTGTACACACAAAAAAAGGACGAGAATCAGCTCGGAGGAGAGGCAGCAGCTTGCAGCATCGGTGGTTGCGAGCGGTGGCAGCATGGAGCAGCAGCAGTAGCTTGCAGTTGCGGTGGCGGGCAGCAGCTGTAGCAATAGCAGCAACGGCGATCACCTATAGCAGCAGTTGTAGCATGCAACAGCAGGAAACAACAGTAACAGCAGCTAGCGGCAGCAGCAGCTAGCCGTTGTGAGTAGCAGCAGTAGGGGGGAGTGAGCAACAGTAGTAGCAGCAGCGGCACGCAGCTGCAGTAGCAACAACGGCGTGCAGCAGGCATAGCGACAACAGCAGTAGCAACGGCGGCACCGGCGGGTAGCTGCAGCGTGCAGCCGCAAACGCTCACGCGGGCTGCAATAGCAACAGCAACCCGCGCAGCAGTGGCAGCCGCAGCAGGAGCAGTCACTATTGCTGCTTCCTCGCCCCGCAAAGCTACATTGCAGCTTCGCGTAGCGAGAAAGCAGTGCGAAGCTGCTTGCTCGTAGCGAGCGAGCTTGCCAAGTGAGCTCGCTCGACGGGCTCGCCAAGCGAGCTTGCTTGACGAGCTTGCTCGAAGCGAGGGTCAAGCTAGAATGAAGAAAAGGGAGAGGGGAGAAGAGAGAAAGGGGGGCCCTCGAGTGGGGCACCCAAGAAAACCCCAAAGGGGATACCCAAGGAGGTGGCACCATCACACACAAAAAAAAACAAAAGAAGGGAGGAGTACAGGGGGTCCTCGAGTGGGGCAGTTGAGTAAGGCCCAGTTAGAGGTAGCACACTCGTGCCGCGCATCGGTGAACACAAAAAAAATGGAAATGAGTTTTGTTTTTTGTTTTTTTAATTGTTTTACTTTTGAGTGTGGCTTGAGGCCACTACCGTCGGCTGACGACGGGAACCGTTGTAGCTGCAGCCGATGTGAGAGTTGTAAGAGCAGTAGCAACAGCAAAGATGGCTTGAGGCCACAGCCGTTTGTTGACGACTGTACGGGGTGTAGCATCGGTGGCACCAATGGTGAGTTTAGGTCGCATGTTGAAATAGTTGCGCCATCGCCACCGGGTGCAACATTGTAGCAACACACTACGGCTGAGGTTGTCGCCTTGACTGACGACATTGTAGCCGGTCTCAGAGACGTTGCTCCACTCGAATCCCTCTACGGGGCTCTTTGCGCCACTAAGATCGAGTGTGAAGGACTATCACCCACGCTCAGCTCACGACATGAGCTACACAGTCTGGCCGTGGGCGTTGCCATCACCGTGGTCTGTGCTTGAGCCTCAGGCGTGGCAGCTGCCACAAGCACAGTGGTCGAGGCAGGAGTGGCACGAGTCCCACTTGTCCTCAAGGTTTTCGTGCTATTACTGTCGAGAAAGGCAGCATGGCTGGCACCAATGCCGACAGCGCCCTCCTGGGTGGCATCCCTCGTGGGTACGATCCTCTCCACCTCCTCCTTCAGTGGATACATCGCCGAGTGATACCACAGTGCTTCTGCGTGGTGATATGGCCGCCCTACACATGGAGGTCCGGCACCTTAAGCGCACGATCCAGCAACTCCATGACCACGTGAATTTCGAGCAAGCTGCCACCTCGCCACAGGTGTCACCTCCCACTTCATCCTCATCTTCCTCCTCATCCTGCATCCCTTCCTCTAACGATGCTACTATACCGGATCTCTCATCTACATCAGCCACCCTTTGCTCTATCTTGGAGGCTGTCGGCATCATACCGACGGACCGACCTTCAGCCCCTCGCCGTACCGCTCATTCTTGCACTCGTCATGCGCGGCGGCGAGCTACTCGTTTTGCACAGCGCGCACACGTAGCACCATCAGACGCGGCTGTGGGAGGAGTCTAAGGTGACGAGACCCCCTCGTCTCCAGTCCACGGGTTGGTTTGCCGAGCCCCCACAGCTCCTGCCGAGGTGTCAGTTGTGGGGGGGATGGTTTTTCCACTAAAGACCGCGGCAGAGCTTGGCATTGGTGATGTGTCTGCTCTACAGTGCAGGATGATTGAGGCGGATGACGCTACGCAGCAGACTCAGCTAGCGGAGATTTTGGTGGGGGGAGACGTTCAACGTGATGGAGACTCTTTGTTGGAGGAGGATTGGTTCAAGGCTGAGTCTGAGTCGGGGATGGAGATGGTGTTTGTTGATACCCTCGTGGATGACATGACGACGGCCGATGCAGGAGCTGTGCCTGACGGTGTGCACTCTCTTGCATTAGCTGGTGTGGAGATAGCTATCATGGTGCCAAGAGCAGCCGTAGGAGCACGTGATAGAGATTCTCACACTCGGCCCCCAACAGACGCCCCGGTGCTTCAGACAAATAGTTCTGGGCAGCAGGAGCAGGCGATGGACCACTAGGACGAGGTAGATTTCCTCCATGAGGATCATTCGTCTGTTGTGGAGTGGTTGGACACAGGGTCGGAGGCAGACGTAGAGGCCAAGTGCATTGACGTTCTTACAGTAGCCGTGGCATGAGCACAAGATGGCCCCTCGGCGAGAGCAGACGTCTACGTGTGCGACATGGAGGATGTAGAACAAGTTACGGACCTCCGACACCACGCTGCCGTACCCGGTGTCACTGACGCCACAGCAGCTCCAGCTGAGTACATAACTACTCTCGTCCAAGCTATAGATCCTGTACCCGAGCGCGTACGCTCCGCGGCCGATGAGCAGGATGCAGTGGTGGCTCGAGCAGAGGTGCACGTGCACAGTCTCATGGTCGAGCTCGAAGAGGCCCGCAGCCGCTGTTACACCATGGACATCCCAGCACGATGGGCTGTCAAGGAGTGTGAAGAGGATGTACACAGGCGTCTCGAGGCTGCTGACTGGTCTTTACAGGATGCACGTCTGGGACAGGGGGAACTCCAGTAGCAGGTGGATGATGGACTGTGCACCAGGGGTCATGAGGAGCACCACGGCACTGACCGCATCTTCGACGACCATGGCGTCGCCGCAGATGCAGCTATACCTACATATGCCAACGTCCGGCCAGCAGCTGACGACAGAGCGACAGGTGTGTCATGAGCAGCAGGTGCCTTCGCAACAGTCGTTCCTACAACCCCAGACGACTTACATGACGGCTCATTATCTTGTGCTCCCGCTCTACCAACACCTCGTGACCCGACGGTACTTGAATCGACGACTGACGTAGAGGACGTCCACTTGTGCGACGAGTAGGCGCAACTCCATTCCTTCCTACAGGGTGAGACCTTGTGGCTACAGGAGGCTCTGGCTCGTGCCGACGCACACACTATCGAGGTCCACCGTCAGGTTCGTTCCGCAACTGACCGTCTACATGTTGTAGATATAGCCCGTCGGTCGGCTGCCGCGTCAGAGCTTGTGGAGCTCCACAAGCACCTCGACGCTACGGAGGCCGTGAGGCGATATGTAGCTCAGTAATTGGAGGCAATACAGCAGGCGATTGTTTTGGAGGAGGCCCTTAGCATTGCACCAGTCACATTAGTAGATGACGATAGCAGTGTCGACTACAATAGCGACGAAGATGATGGCGACGACGAAGACAGCGACAGCGCCGCTCCGGGGTGAGGCTCTGTGCAAGCACATCCCACCAGCATCGTCGTTTCCCTTGCTATTGCTGTGTAGGGGTATGTGGCCATTGGGGAGCCGTGCTCCCTCCTCACGGATTGTGTTGAGAGTAGCCATCAGCTTTGCTCGTGCTGTCAGCCTTTGCAATCCAGGGGGAGTGTTGGTGTGTGGGCTTTGGCCTTACACCCTTTTGAGGACAACGAGGTTACTTGGGGTATGGCATGCTGCTATAGTCGAGGTTATGCTGGTCAAGGCCTGCGCACCTGGTTAGTTCTACTGGTGTGATGTGGAGACCCATTGCCTCCATGTGTTGTGCATGATCCATGCAAGGTTATGCTGGCCGAGACCCGCGCACCTGTTGAGTTCTACCAGTGTGATGTGGAGACCCATTGCCTACATGTGTTTTGTATGATCCATGCATGGTGTGGTCGAGACCCAGACACCTGGAGACATTTTCCGGGGTCACGAGGAGACCTTGTTTCTCTGTCTCTCTTGTATGATGTTTGACACGTAGGTGTGTGATTGACTTCGTGCATGGTCGAGACCCGGGTATTTGGTGGGATGCACCATTATTCCGAGGAGACCCTCTGCTGTGATATTCTTGATCAGTGCTCGCTATGATTGGTTGCCTGAGCCATCATCTCTTGCCTTCACTCAGACATCGTTATGTTGACAATTGTGTCAGCCAGGGGGAGTGTTGGTGTGTGTGGCTTCCACCCATCACGAGCGATGGCAAGGAGGGCAGCGGTATAGGAGAGCGTGACGACGTGGTCCCCGAAACGGACCCCGGAGACATCGGCGCGTCGGCAGGTGGTGGACCACCCACTCGGAGCTGTCCGACCACTGCCCCAGCGTCATGGATGTTGTCTTGGACATCTTGCAGGTTTTCTGCAGCCTATCCTTCATGCGGACGCAGCTGGCGCCGGAGCACCAACGGGTGGTGGCTCCATCCACCAGCAGCTGCCAGAGAGCTACCACGACGCCTTGGGTGACTATTTTCTTGCCCATGCATCCGTCATGTCAACGGCCAGCGGAAGGCCCGTTGCCTTCAAGTGGGGTTGGTGGTGGATGAGTAGTTTGAGGATAAGCCGCGTGTTCAAGTGCTCTTGATTTCACCAGAGCAAGCGAGAGAAGCCCTCAAATTTCCTTGCCCAAGTCATGCTACTAGTAAAAAATATGTCTTGTCAACTTTGTATGTTCCGTTGTCATTATGGCATAGTACCCTAAACTTTAACCTCTGTCATGGTACATTGTGTAGTGTCCTCTGATAATGAGGTGCTGTATCAAGCCCCCAAGCAGAGGAAGGACGGACCAAATTTTCTGGCAGGAATGGCGATCCGGGACATGGCGGAGGCACGTGCACCTGTGGGTGACTACACAATCACCAACCGCATGGAAATCTGATAGCTGCGCTAAGAGAAGACTCGCTTTACTACACGTTGTGGGCAATTCAAGGAGAACGGATTTCTGTGGCATCTTCGCGTGCATGACACCCCAAACGGAGCCTCCATCATTGTGGCAGAGTTTGTGGACGATCACAAGTGTGTCCCTGAAGTCGGGCATGGTGATCAAGCAAAGATCATGAAGTGGGTGATGCAGTAGATAGAGTCAATGCTGAAGCGAAATGCGACAAACGATGTGAAGACTTTGTCAGCAATGGTGCAGAAAACAACGAGAAAAGCGCTGGATAAGAGCACACTCTACTAAGCCAAGAGCAAGGCACAAGAAAATCTCCTCCACCTAATAGCTCTACCTTGGAGCCTGTTCCTTCCTGTCAAGTGTGAGGTGGTATGACAGTATGTTCCCTTTTTGTAGTGCATCAGCTCTACCCCAACTTTTTGCATTCGTGATTTCAACATGGACTTGTCTGGCCTTGCAACTAAAGCGTGTACACTACAACACGCACGCTATGGCCAAGGCAACAAAGGAGGGCACCTTCAAACGCGCGTTCGTAGCACCACGATCCACAGTGTTGGGTTTCCATCACTCTTACTGATCCTCACCATGGACGGCATCCACCTGAAAAACAGTCACAAGCAATTCCTCATTTCATGTCATTTTTTTTTACGCCAATGACAACTCCGTCCCAATGGCGTGGGGGATGGTGTAGGGGGAGAACGAGGACAATCGGAAATGTTTCTGTGAGCAAGTGGCAACATCGTATCCTACCATTGCACAATATGTTTCGGTCATCGTCTCTGACCGTGACAAGGGGCTGTTGAACGCTGTGGTGTAGAAGTTGTTCGGCGCACACCACACTTGCTGCTACTTCCATTTGCAACAGAACATCAGGTAGATTTTTGGCTAGCAAGC
Source organism: Penium margaritaceum (assembly GCA_023375785.1). Lineage (NCBI taxonomy): Eukaryota > Viridiplantae > Streptophyta > Zygnematophyceae > Desmidiales > Peniaceae > Penium > Penium margaritaceum. The sequence continues at coordinate 155,270 of SZWC01001163.1, read as the reverse complement.
GGACTACTGGTTTTTGCGCCTAACCCACATGCTCACACCTGCAAAATGGCTGAGGTGTGAAGAACATCTGTGTGCGGTCAACTCCAAAGCAACAGTTTACCTTCTTGGAGCAGATGGAGTTGGCGGCATCTCAAAGGAGCAGAGGCCCATACTTTGCTATCCTCTCGGCCATGGAGAGCACACTACCTCAAATGCGGTGGATTCCTTGAACGCTCGCATTGTGGTGCATCGGAAGTTGTTCCTTTTCCACTGCTTTGTGTCCTTGTACACTTGGGTGATAGGAAACACCTTCACTTTCACGGTAACCTTGGTCCTCGTGTGCCATCTGCCATTGTTGCTTTTAACAAGTTTCATGGGCATCTGCTTTACTTTTATGAGACGTTAGCAACGACTTACCATGCATGAAGTCACACTAACACAAGGAAATACACCTACCTTTTTAATCAACGTGCAAATCGGTCATGGATGATTTGGGCATGACTTCATAAACTGTGATAGTTTAAATGACATGTATCCACAAATCTCATGAGGTCAAGAAATGAACAATTATACTTTTGCATGTCATGCCACGTGTGAGTATTGCACATCAGTCATTGCCCTTGCAACATGTGATAGGGAACAACAGTAAGTCATAAAAGAACGATCATCATGAACAGTTATGAATCATTCTCACAACCTTAAAAGAAGCATGATGGCTTCTTCCTCTACCAGGACCGTAACATTACATGGTTCCCAATCTCTTAACATTTTTTAGGCCGGGATGAAGTCATCCGGTGTCCGATGACTCCAGTCATCACTTCCGGGGTTGGGGCTTTGCCATGAATCAAGATCCAAGGAAAGAGTGTATATTTCCGGTCCCACTCCTGCTTGATGAGCCTCCACTGCCGTGCTACTTCACTTGGTTCAGGCCACGGGATGTCTACAGACAACCCATCATGTGTAGGCTTACTTTTGGGGTTCTGTCCCCAATGCATTGTTCTGGTGTGAGTTACCAATGTGGAAGTACACTAATGGGTGGAAAAACCTAACAACCAAAGAAATTATGTTTTGTCCACAAAACTAGGTTTGCGGTTCTATCGGTCATTTCATACAGGTTTGTGAGCCTCACGTCGTAATGCATTGTTGACACTGACAACGAATGTCAGCGTCACATCATTGCTTCACAGAATACATGAGGGTGTCCGAGGGGATCCTGTCAGAAGTACATGTTGATCAGTTCTAAGACGTTCCATCGACGTATAGTGCAACCCTCCCCCAAATGGATACTACTCCTCATTGCTACACTTTCGAACATCGGTGACATCCACCTACTAAGGTTTATCAGTTTGCTGAGAATATCACTGGGTCACTTGTCGTCTCCTTCTCAGGTGAATTTTCCATCTTTAAAAAGCCCACTGGAAATCAGGCGATGATGGATGGGACCATTCACCAAAAGTGCTTTTAACCCTGTAGGCCGATGTGGACATATAGTTCATTAAATAAAAACATGCGAACATTGTGTTCTTAAAGTACAACCAGTGGACATGGCGGCCTTATTCCATAAGCCACTGTTATGGTAGAAAGAAAGTTTCTGACCGGTGGTTATAGGGTCATTAAAGAGCACCCTGTGGACATGGGGGATCTATTGAGAATTTGATGGATATATGATCACATCCCCGATGATCCGAAGTGATTGTTTTTTGGGGGGTATGATCATGTATCCTCTGAGTTCCCAATAGATCTCATATACAGTAACTGCTCTTTAACAGTACCATATCCACCATTTCTGCACTTCACGTGTGATAAACCCACAGGTCATAGAAAAGTGACAAGGTACCCAAGAAAAAAGCGTACAAAAGCATGTCAATGCTGCATAAAATGCAGCGTCAGAGTGCTGACATCATCACAGTCCTCCTACAATCACAAACCCCTATTTCGAAGTATTTTTGATTGCTCAAGGGAGGGGGTTACAAGGGGGGTACACCACACCGCATGCGTTAAGATGGAACTTGTTGGGCCCCAGTACTATGGAGCCCAGCAGTTGCTCGCGCTAAAGTTAAAACCATTAATCCTGCATGTAATTCAGGGTTTGAGTGCCCGTCGAAAAAACAAATTGGAAATGAAAGGGGTCCTCGCTCGATAACGAGCTCACGAGGGAGCAAGAGTCATGATCAAGTGACTTTTGCTCAAATTAGGAGGGTCACATGACCCTCATTTGCCATCCTTGGTCAGCAGCGTGCATCGTTGACTGAGCAGAGAGAGAGAGAGAGAGAGAGAGAGAGAGGGAGGGAGGGAGAGAGAGAGAGAGAGAGAGAGAGAGAGATA
>SZWC01001163.1:112619-129737 GCA_023375785.1 Penium margaritaceum | reverse complement strand
GATCAGATTTGCTGTGGAATGAAATGCATGGAGCTGCTGATCACAGTGGCGAGTGACATGGAGGCAGTAGTTCATCACAAAGAGCTTTTCTGAGATGGAAGTGACCGATGCTGGACACCACCGCGGCAGAGCCAGCAGCACTGATGTCCGAGGACAACATCCTGGCGATGACATCATCGTGATGTCATCATGTGAGAGAACCCTGCGACACATCATGCAACCGGGACCACACGCTTACCTGTCACTCTGAGTTTGCCCGGCATGATGGTGGGCAACGACTTGGATCTGAACAGTCGACGAGCGTAGAGATGATTAGGGTTCTCCCAAAGGAGGACGGCGTTGATCAGGAGGAAGATGGCAAGGAGGACGAGGAAGAGGACGAGGATGAGAGAGTACGTGGTCAACAGCCACTGGGCCGCTGAGCTTGGTCGGAAGCCTCCGTCAGGCTTCGCGGATGCTAAGAGACGATCGCCAGCAGCGTTAGCGCACAAAAGCGCCGATCTGTTGTGCAAGGAGGGAGGCAGTGGTGGTGGTGCGCGCAAGTCACGAGGGCTCGCCCTTGGCCATCAGTTGGCCATGGCGTCAACTGTCCGAGCCACTGGCAAAGGAAGACAACTGATGGCAGAGAGGGCCTCGTTTGTGTCGTGCGATCTCCCTCCACGTCAGCAGGACCAGGGAGCGCAGTGCTGCGTCAGAGTTTGCGTGCCGTCGTACCACTGCTGGTGGTAGCGAGAAACTCATGGGAAAACACGAAGGCCAGAGTCACCATATACCAATGAAATGAAAGTGCCTCTGTTACCCATTTTCCCTAAACATTACCATTCCTACTCGCCAACCGAACAAAAGTTACTTCCTACCCAGAACTACTCTACTTTATCTATCTTGTATTTCATGCCACCTTATTTTCCGCAGAGAAAACCGTGGATGCTATAAAAGGATGAGATATGGAGCAAAAGACACTTTTAGACACTTGGTTGACTTAGCACTAACCATACTTTGATGATAAGCATCAGAACTTCCAAGCGCATGAATTGAACATTAAACATTTCAATGAGGCAAAACTGGGATCTTGGGCGCTCAAGTTGAACATCGTGTTTGACGTTGCGTCGTGAGAGGTCGCTTACAGAAACTCCACCGAGAAATCGTAGGGTTTCGAGAAATTTTCGGTGCTTTTTTTTTGTAGAATTCCAGTGCATTCGAGAATTTGAAAGAAAACATTGGAACATCGATACAATTCGCGATAAATCCTAGACCTTCATGGAAAGTGGTCGCAGTTCTCAAAACCTTTTTGGAAAGGAACACCAAAATTCGGGGAAAATGGTCAAATCACCCTCGCCTATTCAGTGTAAAAATCATGAGGACAAAGCACAGTGGACGATGAATGTAACGAAAAAAAATGCCCGTGCACGTAGCATATGGACTTGTGTACATCAATTACACTTTTCCACCTTTAAGTCACAACATCCCAGCGCATTACAAGACGTAGGCCGATGCCTCCAAATACAACTGTCGATCCCATGATCTACATCATAAAGGTTGCCACAGGGTGTTCTCAACGGGATGTGAACGCGCAAGTGACCTCTTGACTATGTCCAAACACAAACCATCATTCCATGGGAAGCTCACGGATACAACATCATCAGACTCCCGATGGATCATGCACTTTTGCCACATTACCCAAGTGCACCTTCCAATTTTAACATGTTCTAAGTCTAAGAGGCTATGATCAGGAAACCTGCATGCCTTCCTTTTTGGTAAACATGAAGCAAATACATAAGAGTGTGCATGTACCGACATCCGCTTGTTGTCTACGGGGTTGACTGATTTTTTTCGTGCATGTTGTTCGAGCTCCTGGATTGTTGGTTTTTTCTTACACATCTCTCATGTGTACTCTGTTGTGTCCTCCCGGCTTGTGTACATCGGTGTGCAGATGACTAACCGCGCGACGCAACGCTGCTAGAGTGTCCTCTGGTGGAGGCAACGTATGCTGAGGCCTACACGTAGTTTGTTGGAGCCTCCTCCCTCCAACGTGCTTAGCTCCATCGGCAGACCTCCTCGGCATTTGTGCCCCCACAAGTCATGGTCGCTGCATATGCTGTCCGCACGGGTCCAATGCAATGTCTGACTGGACTGTTGCCTTTGCAGCGCCATGTTATGCATAGGGTCCAAGTTTCATTAGTTTCGGGTGCTGTGGGTACTACGGATTAGCGTAGACGTTGCCTGGTTTTAGGCAGCCATAACTCCTCACTGCTATTTTTCTAGCTGACTTTGACCGCGCGACTGCGTTTGCAACATGCGTATCATGGTATGGTCTAGTTTCGAGGCAAAACGAATGACGCTACGGTTCTAGGCTATCGGTCGTCTGGCAGGGCTCACTAAGTAAACCCTGCTTGCAAGAGAAAAGGTCTATTTTCTGATTGGCCTAGAAAATGGGTAACAAGCTCTACACAGCTAGGGGGGAGCTTGACTTTGCAGGGGTCTACCATTGTTGCTTATTCTCACTTCTTAATCAGCCATTTCCATTTTTCAGATATTGTGTGGCGCTAACTCAGGTGTTCGCAGTTCTGAGTAACAAACACCAGAGCTTTCGGACTTTGGCTCTGGTGCAGCATACTGAGGGGGGCAGCTTAAGCAAGGACCGTGGGTTCTTGCACGCTCCATCAACAACGATGCTGCCCAACATGCTGCTATAAGAGTTTTCTAGCATGTTATCAGAACCAGAGTCCAGCAGAAGTAGCACAACACCGGCGAACAGGTCCAATCAACGCCACGGTACCCAGAACGCGCCTAAGTAGGGGAAATGCTGCCAGATTTTTTCTGGCAGCGTTGACCTACCGAATGGCGTCGTCAAAACGCTCCCAATGCAGGGAAATGGTACCAAATTGTTTTCAATAGCACTGACCGCATGATGCTGGTAGCGTTGGTGGACGTGCGGCCGGCACGAAGGACCGACGCTGGAGCGGTGTAGAAGCACGCGGCGACGACAACAGGAAAGTGACTGTGCTGCTTTCAGTGCGGTAGCAGCAGCGGTCACACGTAGCAAGCATAGTAGCGCACACCAAGAACCAAGTAGCAAGAAGCAGCAGTAGGCGGCAGCAGCATTAGTAGCAGGCAGCAGCAGTAGTGTGGAGTAGTAAGAGCTGCGTGCAATAGTAGCGAGCAGTAGTAGCAGCAGCAGCGGGCAGTTACAACGGCCGTCATCAGTAGCAGGAGCGTGTTGTAGCAGCGAGCAGCAGCAGCAGCCGGTAGCAGCAGGAGTAGCGAGCAGCAGGCAACAGCAACCAGTTGTGGCCAGCAGCAGCTGCTGCAATAGCAAACGATAGCAGTAGCAGTAGTAGTAGAAGCTACTCGAAGCTCGCTCCTTGTAGCGAGCTGCAAATAGCGAGCAATGAGTTCGCTGTTCGCAGCCTGCAACAAGTAGCGAGATGCCAGCTCACACCTCGCAACAAGCTGCGAGCTCGCTGCTCGTAGCTCGCAACGAGCTGCAAGAAGAGAGGAACAAAAAAAAAGAGAACAAAAACAAAATAAGCCATCCCCGCAGATGGTCCTGCTACAGCATCAATGGCCACCACAGCTGGTGTAGCAGCTACAGCAGCACCAGCAGCACGCAACAGCTTAGCACCAATAGCGACAGCAGCTACAACAAAAGCAGCAGCAGCTGCTGCAGCACCAGTAAGAATAGTAGCAATAGGAACAGTAGCAGCAGCACCAGTAGCACCAGCAGCAACAGTTGCAACAGCAACAACAGTAACAATATTTGATGTAGCAACAGTATGAGTACCAGTAGTAGCAACGGTAGCAGTAATAACAACAGCAATAGCAGTTCTATAGCTCACACAACAGTGGTTGCAGCAACAACGCGACAGTCACTACTAACGTCAACCGTACTCGGCTAACGCCACTTTTGACATCACTGCTGACGTCAGTAATAACACCAAAAAACTATAGTAACAACCTTCCAGATAACATAGCAATAGGTTCTAACATTAGCCATCCTAGGCTGACGTCACTGCTGACATCACTGTTGACATCAGTAGCACAAAAAAATAGAAAGATAAGGGAGGGCAAACAACGAACACCATGGGAGAGGATGGAGATGGGTCATCCTCTGTTGGAGGGCCCCCTTCCTGCAACATGTACATCAGTTGTAGTAGTAGTAGCTGCTGCCGTCGATGCAACAACAACTTGAACAACAACAATTGTAGCAGAAGCATCAACTGTAGCAATAGCAGTAGCAGTAATAGTAGTAGCCACAGTAGCAACACTAGTAGCAGCAGGAGAAATAGCTAGGGTAGCAGCAGCAGTAGTAGCAGCAGCAGCCACAGCAACACCAACAGCAGTAGTAGCAGCCACATCATCAGCAGCACCAGTAGCAACAATAGTAATAGGAGTAGCAGCAGTAGCAATAGAAGCACCACCACTAGCACCGTGCAAGCTTTGACGTCGGTCATGCTGGCTCAACAGACCTGCTCGCCGCTTTGCGCTAGCTGCTCGAAACGCTGATGGAACAGATAGTGGCACTACAGATGCCAACACAGCTACCGCAGCAGTAGCCGTAGCAGTAGCATCAGTAGTCGCCGCAACAACAACAGCAGCGTGAGCAAGCACCTTTCGTCCCACCCAGGTACGCGAGCCCTGCGGTATCCTATGCCATGCAATACCTAGCGCTACAACACACCCACCACTGATGGCACACGATGACATTAGTCCTAGGCCCCTCTCTGGGTGCCGACCGAAGGTCGAAGGACTTCGAAACCCCACCGCCGCCGCTTCAGGCTGGTGAGCAGTTCCGGAGCTAAGAGATCAACTTCTCGATGTGGGCACAGGGCGAGTGCTTGTGGCCCTACTATGTCCTACCCTTCGACTCTACCCAGGCCAATCAAATGTATGACAATGGTCGCACCGTGCGTGCCCTCGTCCCTGTTGCCCCTCCGACTGCACGTCTCACCCTCGAGTCCTTCCTCGGCAAACTCACCACTAGCTCACTCCCTCACCCCAAAGCAGCGTGGCATATACTCTTGTGCCCACAACGTCTGTCAAGTGCCACCAAGACCAGCCGCCTGATCCGAGAGTTCAACTCCCTCCGCATGGGGGAAACCGAGACGTTCACCTCCTATTGGTCCTTGACGCAATAGCTGTCCAGGGTACCCTCATGCCCTAGGCATACGAGCTCTTCCTCCAGATCAAAGGAGCTCGTCAAGAGTCACATATCCATCGCTCTAGGTCCTTTGCCTCTCCTATCGTTGCCTCAGTGGATTTTTTCGCCCCAGAATCAGTAGAGTCTTGCGGCGCCTCCTCATCCGACAAGAAGAAGCGTAAGGGCAAGAAGGACAAGGGCCCACAGCAGCAATCCAACGGATCCGGTAGTGGCAGCCTTGTCTGCCACAACTGTAACCAGCCAGGACACGTGTGGTACATGTGTCCTCTCCCGAATGAAGAGGCTCGTTTCATCGCCACCATGCGTCACCAACGTGAGCTTCGCCTTGCTACCACTACCGTGACTTTCGATGTTCCTGCTGCATCCGTGCCGCTCGCGACGACTCCACCGCAGTATCTTCCAAAGTCGTCCGTGCCCGCTCCTCTGTCACCGGCGCCTTCCTCCTCCTTCTTGGGCTTCGGGGCCGTCACACCGTAGCCGGTCAACTCCGTCGTACCCTGCACCAGCGAGCGACAGCTGGAGCAATTCATCGCGCTCCAGCTCGGCCTTGCTCTCCCTCCTCCTCAGGGAAGTGCGAGTTGCATCGTCGCGGGTTCGACTGCCCTTACCTGCATGAAAGAGTTTGTACCGCGGTCGTACCGAGTATCCTTGACCACTGCATCCTCTGAAGTGCTCTTCCCACCTACTCCTCTTCGTGATGATGTTGCCTGGCTGGATTACTAGGAATCCCGGTTCGCACCTTTGTCCACCATGTCTGTGTCACTCGCCCAATGTCATGTGACTGTCTGCGACCTAGCCACTCTGGTCTAGGATCTGTCAGAGACCTAGATCATTGACTTCGGGGCCATTCATCACATGACGGCCTTGCACGGGGCCTTCAGTTGCCTCTGTCCCGTTACCGATGTCTTCGGGGTTCGGATGGGTTCTGGTCAGATGTTACCCGTTTGTGGTGTCGGTTCCATGGTCTTGCTGGTGATGTCTTCGTGACTGATGTCCTCTCCCTCCATGGCCTTGAGCTCAGCCTCCTGTCTGTCAAAGCCCTTGATCGCATGAGCATGGACGTTCTGCACTTGCGTGGCGTTGGCACTTTGTCGTTGCGTCCGTCAGGTCGTGCCTTCTTGCATGCCACCAGTGTTGGCAACTTGTGGCACGTTCCGCGCCTATCTGCCTCTACCTCTATCCCCTCCTCCTCGATTGACACTAGCCACATGTTTGTTACTAGCACAGTCTCTCCGCAACACACACGTCTCCTACATCGTCGCCTTTGTCATGCCCACTTTGTCGTTGTCGCTGGCTGCGCTGCTCCGCATGCAACCAGCAACAGGCCTTGATCTTGCGTCCCCCCTCTATCGTGTCCCACTAAGTGCATTGATTGTGCCGAGGGGAAGATGCACCATTCCACCTACCCCTTATCTGCCTCTCGTGCGATCGCCTCCCTCGAGTCGGTTTACTCTAATGTCATGGTTCCCCTCCCGACTGAGTCCGTCGGAGAGCACGATCGTTACATCTTGACACTGACGGACGACTACTCTCGCTATCGCTAGGTCTCTTTCCTTCGGCAGAAGAGCGACCTCGCCCTTACCATTCGGGACCGACTAGTTTGTGCTGAGAGCGAGTGTGGTCGCCCCCTCCGCCGCTTATGTTCTGCTCACGGGGGTGATTTCATGGGGTAGACCACACTCTTCCTCACTTCTCGCGGCATCCATCATGAGACGTCCACCCGATACACGCCAGCCCACAACGGCGTCTCTGAGCAGTGGAACCGCACCATGGCTGACACCGTTCGCACCATGTGGGTCAAGTCCGGTCTCTCTAACGGCTTCTACTTCCACGCCATGACTTACATGACATTGGTCTGGAACCAGATTTCCTACGTACCCGTTCCCCGTCAGTCCACGCCATATCAACACTGGTGTGTCGAGAAGGCTGACCTCCATCAGGTGCGGATGTAGAGTTGCGTAGCCATCTTGTGGCTGCCTGCCCCACACCAGGGTAGCAAGCTCGATCCTCGCGGCTGTCCCTGCACCTTACGTCATTCCAAGGCAAGGTGCTTCTTGGTCCCATCCGGCGCTGCATTGTTGAGTCCTGGGACGCCCTCTTCTTTGAGTACCTGTTTCTTGCGATTTCTTTGACCACGGTGCATCAATGTTCCTTCTTTCACGTGGGGGAGTGGTGGGTCCGTCCTACGTCCAGTCGTGTCCACGCGTCCCATCATCTACGCTCACGGATCCCTCTACGTCGGCTGCCCCGACCGTTTCCGCCAGCTCCTCCGGGCCGACTGCCTCGTCTGTGTCCGCCAGCCCCTCCTGGCCAGTTGCCCCATCTGTGTCCACCAGCCCCTCCGTGCCGGCTGCCCCATCCGTGCCCGCCATCCCCTCCGGGCCGGCTGCCCCGTATGTGTTTGCCAGCCTCTTCGGGCCGACTGCCCCGTCTGTGTCTGCAAGCCCCTCCAAACCGGCTACCCCATGTGTGTTCGCCAGTCCCTCCGGACCGGTTGCCCCATCCGTGTCCGCCAGCCCCTCCGGGCCGGCTGCCCCATCCTTGTCCGCGAGCCTCTTTGGGTTGGCTGCCCCATGCACGTCAGCCAGCCCCTACGGGCCGGCTGTTCCATCTATGTCCGCAAGCCCCTCTTGGCCGAGTGCCCCGTCCGTGTCTGCCAGCCTCTCCGGGCCGACTGCTCTGTCCACGTCCCCTAACTCCTTAGGACCGGCTGCTCCGTTTGTGTCGGTGCGCTACACACGTAGCCCGGTTGGGAGCCTTCAACCCAGGTCGAGAGTGAGCACTCACGCCGCCCCCTCATGCCCTCTCGCGCCACGACTCCCTGTCACCCGACGAGGCTCCTTGGCTCCTGACAGACCCACTTCCACAGTCATGGGTAAGGACCCCAATACCAATGCACTTGGCTTGGCCACGCTCTCGGTCATCACTGACCTGCATGCAGGGTCAGCCTTCGGCTATGTCTTGCTCCATATGGAGCACCGGTATGCCATCGCAGCCACGCTCATGCGTATGCCACCGGTGGTGCGGGACACACACGCCCTTATTGTTAGGCCCACGAAGTGACCAGACGACCTAGCCACCCTACGTGATACTCGGGTGTCTCCCGAGGCGGCTCACTAGGAGGCTGTATGCGCCGAAAAGCTTGCCGCCATTTGGCGGCATCGAGTCTGTGAGCTCGTCGACCTCCCCCCGAGTCGCAAGGCCATCAGCGCCAAGTGGGTTCTCCGGCAAAAGTTGAAGCGAGACGGGTCCCTTGACAAGTACCAGGCCTGTCTTACAGCCAAGGGGTTTGCTCAGGTCCCTAGGATCGACTATGACCAGATCTTCGTCCCGGTCTATCGGTTCTCCACTAGTCGAGCGTTGTTCATCCTAGTTGCCCAGCACGGGTGGGAACTACATCAGATGGATGTGAGCAATGCCTTTCTCCATGGCTCACTGTAGGGTGAGGAGCTCTACATGGTGGAGCCACCGGCCTTCGACGATGGCTCCAAAAAGGACTTGAAGTTGCGGAAGCTCCTTTAGCAATCACCGCGCTGCTGGAACCAGGAGATTGGTTGTACTCTTCCCAGTGGCGGCCTCCTTTGCAGCTCTATCGACCCCGCGTTGTTCATCAGTCCGCGAGGTTAGATCCTTGTCGTTGTTTTGGTCTATGTTGACGACCTGCTCATCGCATCGCCGAATGCAGCTGCCATCCAGCGGGTCAAGGACCTACTACATGTTGCCTACCACATAAAGGACCTCGGGTCAAACTGAGTCTTTTTGGGCATGGAGCTTGAGCATGATCGCTCTATGGGTATCCTCCATGTCCATCAGGCCGCTTATGCCCAGACCTTGTCCGGGTGCTTCGCTAAGGACCTACCTCTCATGCTAAGAGCATCCTCACCCATGTTGCCCAATGGTTAGACGATGCTCAAGAGCTCCGATGCAGCCGTGGTGGGGGAGTCTGTAAACGTGACCACGTACTTATGCGTCATCGGGTCACCGATGTTCCTAGCGACGACGGCGCGTCCAGACATTACGTTTGTCGTCAAAATCCTCGCACAGTTTTCTCAGGAGCCGCGTCACCTCCAGATTGAGGTTGCAATCCGAGTACTGCGCTATGTCGTCTTTAACCCACGCTGAGGCCTCATGTTCCGTCGACAAACGTGACGGGAAACGACCCCCGGGTGGAGGCAGTTCCAACGTGGCCCGACAGGTCTACTGTGCTCACGGCTATGTTTTGTGCGGGTGGTTCTGAGTCTAAGCGTGAGCTTTCTGGTCGCCCCACGCTATGTTTTTGGGAGTTGAAGACAAGTGCAAGAAAGTCACTTTTGCGAAGGGAATAACGCGATTTTGCATTTGTTTTCGAACATGGACATGATCTAAACATTTGTAGGGCTAGTCATGAGCTCTCCAACGCACCAAACCATGCGCAATTCGGATAACCGTAGCTCCCGCTACGTTAGTCGAAGCGCAGCACCCCAAACCAGCCGCTCACTCGGCGACGCGCACCACATCGCCCGCCGAGGCGCCTTCACACATCAAGGACCCATCAAAACGCCATTCCGGAGGCGCAGATGTCCCTATGCGTAGTGGCGGCGCCCCTCGCGCCTTTGGGGTCTGTTTCAATNACTTTTGCGAAGGGAATAACACCATTTTGCATTCGTTTTCGAACATGGACATGATCTAAACATTTGTAGGGCTGGTCATGAGCTCTCCAACCCACCAAACCGTGCGCAATTCGGATAACCGTAGCTCCCGCTACGTTAGTCGAAGCGCAGCACCCCAAACCAGCCGCTCACTCGGCGACGCGCACCACATCGCCCGCCGAGGCGCCTTCACACATCAAGGACCCATCAAAACGCCATTCCGGAGGCGCAGATGTCCCTATGCGTAGTGGCGGCGCCCCTCGCGCCTTTGGGGTCTGTTTCGATGAGTTAATCATCGAGTTTAGCGATGGGGATTGATGTGGGTCAAAACCTGTTCGCGGACCTTCAGTCGGAATTTTGACTACTGAGTTTCGGACTCCGAGCCAGGATTTTGGCTAAGTCTCTCTGTAACAAAATGCACTCCTGAAATCTGGCGGATCATCCACCGGACGCCTCGGCAGTCCTTCTTGAGCAAAATCCCCAGATGGCATTTTGCTACTCGCTCCGGTCAATTATTCACCGGAAGTCGAACCGCGGCCGGCTCCCAGAACCGCCGCGCATACCCCAACTTTGGAAGCCCATATCTCCCTCGTTACCAGTCCGATTCCGGTGAAACAACTTCCACCGGATTCAACAACTCGTCACCTTTCAGGGGTAGTCCTCCATTTTAGGATCCGAGCAATCCTCAAGTCGCCAGATCCGTCGACGAGGAGTTTCCTCTCTCTGGCGGCTCGTCGACGCCTCCCGGCGCCGCACTTGGGCATGCAGAGGGGCAAATCTTCAACATTCTCCCCCTTGCACCTGCCATGCCCACTGCTCCTGCTTGCTCTCACTCATCTTCCGCAGTGCCCTCCAGCCCATCATAGCTGGTCATCCCAAGCCCGGCCACGCTCAATGCGTGCCGGTCGACGGGTTGCGCTTTGGTCAAGCAATTCGCAAGCATGTTGTGCGTGCTGCAATGCTGCAGCACCACCTGCCCCTTTTCAACCATGTCCCGTGCGTAGTGGTAACGCACGTCGATGTGCTTCTTCCTCCTGTGCTGCGTCGGATTGTTGGTCAGTGAGATTGAGCCGGTGTTGTCCTCTTGCACCACTGTAGGCTCCTGCTGCGGCACGCCCAGCTCCCCCAGCAACCTGCGGAGCCACACCGCCTCTTTGACCGCCTCGGCCAGCGCGATGTACTCTGCTTCCACTGTGGAGGTGGCGACGCAGTCTTGCTTTCTGCTGCACCACAAGACCGCTGCACCAGCGAGGAAGAACACGTAGCCGGATGTGGACTTCCGCTGCGTAGTCTGCGTCCGTGTAGCAGACCAGACGCAAGGGGTCCGTCCGCCCCTTGCCGTCGAACCTCAAGCGCGCATGCCGCGTCGCCTGTAGGTAGCGAAGGATGCGCTTGACCGCCTGCCAATGTAGTGGCCCTGGGTCGGCCACGTACCTGCTCACTTGGCCCACCCCGTAGGCCAGGTCTGGTCGAGTCGCCACCATGGCGTACATGAGGCTGCCCACCGACGATTGGTAGGGCACCTCTGCCATATCCTCCCGCTCTTCTTTTGTTTGCGGCGCCATTGCCGCACTCAGTTCACAGGTCGTGGAGACTGGACTGCCAACTGGTTTGCAGTCCTCCATGCCGTACCGCTTCAGCACCTCGGCCACGTATTTGGCCTGACCCAGCTCAAGCGTGCGCGCCCTCCGGTTCCGCGTAATGCTCACCCCGAGGTAGTACTCCAGGTCCCCCATGTCCGACATCTCGAATCTGCTGCTCAGCTACTCCTTCAGCTGCTGTGGGCTCGGCAAATCCGTCGAGCACACAATCAGGTCGTCCACGTAGAGGTCAACGATCTAATGGAGCTTTTTGTCGCGCCGCACGTACACGTTGTGATCCGCCTCACAGCGCTTGAAGCCGAGTTGTGCCATGAAGCTGTCCATCTGTTGGTACCAGCATCTAGGCGATTGTTTTTAGCCTGTACAAGGACTTCCGCAGCTTACACACCTTGCCCTCCGGCGCCTCCACCCCCTCTGGCACCTCCATGTAGATCTCTTTGTCTATGATGCCGTTGAGGAAGGCCGTCTTTACGTCCATTTGGTGGAGCTCCATGTCCTTCGCGGCCGCCACCGCAAGGATCGCCCGGACGCTTGTGAACTTGGCGACGGGAGAAAACGTCTCATCGTAGTGCTCCCCCTTACGCTGTGCGTAACCCTTTGCCACCAGCCACGCCTTGTATTTGTCAACCACACCCTCCTTTGTGAACTTGGTCTTAAAGACCCACTTTGAGCAGATGACCTTGGCATCTTTCGGCCTGTCAACCAGCTCCCACGTATCATTTTCCGTGATGGACGCCAGCTCCGATTTGATGGCTGCGTCCCATTGATCCCCTTCAGGCCGTGCAAGCGCCTCTTGCACGGTATTCGGCTCCGTTGATGCAGCCAGCATGCACCGCGTCATGCCACTCCATCGACCGGTGCTTGCGTTGAAGCGCTTCCCCGCTTTTCGCTGCCTCCCGCTACGGCGTGGTAGTTTTAGTGGCGCATCGTCACTCTGTTGCGATCCCTCCGACTCAGTACGCTCCGGTGAATCATCGACCGGACGGCTCCCCAAGGATCTCTCTCGCTCAGGCGAACCATCGCCTGAACGACCGGTGCGCCCGGTGGATTTTCCACTGATGCCCGATGCACACTCTACCGGAAGTGCGCGCCTTGGCACCCTTGGTCCCTCATCCGCCGGATCCTTCCGGTGGATCTCCTCATCAGCTTGATCGTCATTGGACTCCTCCACGTCGGCTGCCACCGCTGGTGCACCTTCGCGCTCTGATGTCGCATCCTCTGCTTTGGCGTCCGCCGGCTCCTTCTCGTAGTCAAGGAGCTGGAACCACTCCCCTGTCTTTGGAGAGTCCACCACGCCCACGTCGTTCCTACTGATGTAACTCTGCTGCTCGTCGAACTCGACGTCTCGGCTGCGGATTACCTACTCCTTGCGCATGTCGTAGAGCCGGTACGCCTTATGCGCACTCTCATAGCCAAGGAAGAGATACGAATTTGCCCGCGACTCCAGCTTGCTGTCACGCCTCTGCGCAGCCTGCACCACCGCGTGCGCCTTGCACCCGAACACTTTCAGGTGTGCCACACTTGGCTTGCGCCCGCTCAAAACCTCCTGCGGCGTCTTCCAGCCGCTCCTCCCCTTCAGCACCGCTGTAGGAGTGAGGTTGATGGTGTAGCTCGCTGTATACATAGCTTCCGCCCAGAAGCTTCGCGGCAATTCCGCATCCACCAACATGGTCCGTACCATGTTCAGCAGCGTCTGGTTTGCCCGCTCCGCCACGCCATTTGACTGAGGCGAATACGACGTAGTTTGTTGCCATTTTATGCCCTGCTGCTTCATCCACCCGCTACAGCCCACGTACTCTCCGCCGTTGTCGCTGCGTAGCGCTCTGACCTTCCGGTCAGTCTGCCTCTCCACCGCGGCGACATACTCCTTCAGCCGGTCCAGGACCTCGCCTTTCCGCTTCATGAAGTACACGAAGAGTTTTCTGCTGTAGTCATCAATGAAGGTGACAAAGTAACGCGCGCCGCTCTTTGACGCCGTCTTGAATGGTCCGCACACGTCGCTGTGCACGACCTCGAGCAGGACCGAGGCGCGATTCGCGTTCTCGTTGAACAGTTTGCGCCGCGCCTTGCCCAAGATGCAAGGCTCGCACTTTTTGTGCACTGCTGCATCTGTCGCCTAGTCCGCACCGTCGATGAAGAGGCCGCGTACCAGCTCGCGCTTTGCCATCTCCTTCACGACTGCGAGTGAGGAATGCCCCAGTCGTCGGTGCCAGAGCTCCAAATCAGCTCCCCCTCCTTTAGCCAGGTTCACAGGGCGTTCCTTCAAATCTGCTGAATCTGTCACCGCGGGGATCACCTCGGTCTCCACGATGTAGAGGCCTCCCTTGCACTTAGCCTCCAGCACGGGCTCACCGCCACTGTCCTTCCGCACGACTGCCCCTCTTCTCCTGAAGAGCACCTCGTACCCCTTGTCAGTCAGACGGCTGACACTTAGAATGTCAGCCAAGCCGGGTACGTGCTGCATGTCCTTGATGACATGCTGCACCCGCTTTCCACCAACCACCACCTCCACGTCCACGTCTCCTTGGCCAGCCGCCGGCTCGACCTTATCGTTCGCGACCACCATGGATTTGCTGGACTTGGTGTAGTTAATGAACCCGACCTTTTCAACCTGGGTATGCTCCTCCGCTTCGGAGTCAAGGCATCGCCGGTTGGCCTTCTTGAGGTAGTGGTTTTGAGTGCCGTTGAGGAGCGCCTTCTTGCCTTTGGCGTCCTTGCCGCCGGCCTTTGCCTCCTCGGTGCACTCACGGGCCAAATGGCCCTCCTTGCCGCAGTTACGTCACGCATCCTTCTTGGCGCCCTTCTTGCCGCCGCCATGTCCGCCACCTCCCTTGGCCCCGCTTCCGCCACTACGCGTTTTGGTGACGAGGGCCGATGAGGACGACGAGGACTCCCCGCAGCTCCGTCGCTGTGCCTCGTTGCGGATGTACTCTGTGACCGTGCCATAGGTGAGCTTGTCCTCCGCCCATCCTCCCAAGACTGTAATGAGAGGGCTCCAACTGTCAGGAAGAGCCATGAGGAGGGCCATCGCCTACAGCTGCATGTCGATCTTCCACCCCACGTCGTTGCATTGTGAGGCGAGCGACTCGATCTGCTGCATAGCGGTGATGACATCATCTCCCTCCTCGATTCTCACTGTCAGGAGTCGCTTCATTGCGAAGATTTTGTTCGCCAGCGACTTGGATTTATTGATGGCACATAGTTTTTTCCAAGCTTCGGCTGCCAGCTTGCAGCCCTGGAAGTAGCCCCACTATGACTCGGCCGTCCCGGACACCAGCAGCATGAGCACCTCCGTGTTCTTCTTTGCGAAGGCCTCCTTCTGCGCTTCCGTCGCCGTCGCTTCGTCGAGGACTTCCGTTCCCTTCATGACCTCCAGCAGCCCCTTATGCGCGAGGTGCAGCCCGAAGTGCCACCTCCATAGCCCGTAGCCAGGACCACGTGCATACTTCTGGATGGGCTGCATCACCTTTTGCGCCATTTGCGCAGTCTTCAACTCTGGGACCTCAGAGCTTGACGGCGATGTCGTCCCTGACGACAGTCCCGTCCGCCGCGAAAGCCGTGAGCGATGTGCAGACCGGTCAGGGTCGTGGGCCCATAACCCTTTGTCGGGAAGCGACCCCCGGGTGGAGGCAGTTCCAACGTGGCCCGACGGGTCTACTGTGCTCACGGCTATGTTTTGTGCGGGTGGTTCTGAGTCGAAGCGTGAGCTTTCTGGTCGTCCCACGCTATGTTTTTGGGAGTTGAATGCAAGTGCAAGACAGTCACTTTTGCGAAGGGAATAACGTGATTTTACATTAGTTTTCGAACATGGACATGATCTAAACATTTGTAGGGCTAATTATAAGCTCTCCAACACACCAAACCGTGAGCAATTCGGATAACTGTAGCTCCCGCTACGTTAGTCGAAGCGCAGCACTCCAAACCAGCCGCTCACTCGGCGGCGCGCACCACATCACCCGCCGAGGCGCCTTCACACATCAAGGACCCATCAAAATGCCATTCCAGAGGCGCAAATGTCCCTATGCGTAGTGGCGGCACCCCTCGCGCCTTTGGGGTCTGTTTCGATGAGTTAATCATCGAGTTTGGCGATGGGGATTGATGTGGGTCGAAACCTGTTCGCGGACCTTCAGTCGGAATTTTGACCAAGTCCCCGAGTAACAAACTGTAATACTGAGTTTCGGACTCCGAGCCAGGATTTTGGCTAAGTCCCTCAGTAACAAACTGCACTCCTGAAATCCGGCGGATCATCCACCGGACGCCTCGGCAGTTCTTCCGGAGCAAAATCCCCAGATGGCATTTTGTTACTCGCTCCAGTCAATTATTCACCGGAAGTCGAACCGCGGCCGGCTCCCAGAACCGCCGCGCACACCCCAACTTTGGAAGCCCATATCTCCCTCGTTACTAGTCTGATTCCGGTGAAACAACTTCCACCGGATTCAACAACTCGTCACCTTTCAGGGGTAGTCCTCCATTTTAGGATCCGAGCAATCCTCAGGTCGCCAGATCCGTTGACAAGGAGTTTCCTCTCTCTGGCGGCTCGTCGGCGCCTCCCGGCGCCGCACTTGGGCATGCAAAGGGGCAAATCTTCAACAAAATGTCTATTGTGGCGACGGGATACACGGACAGTGACCGGGCCAGCAATCGGGACAGCAAGAGTCGTACTGGCTGGATCTTTCTTGTTGGCGGCAAGGTTGTGTCCTGGGGAAGCGGTAAGGAAGGCTGCATTGCGCGTAGCATTTCAAAGGCTGAGTATGTGGCCTTTGGTTGTGGCGCTTTTGAGTTTGTGGTTGCACCGCTTGTTGTCCGAGTTGCGTCAGTCAGTCCCATCCATGATGGTGCACCGTGACAATGACAGTGCTTTGGCCATTGCTGACGATGATGCCATGCATCACACTTGCACAAAGCACATCAATGTCTAGTATCACTACGTCCATTGTGTGGGTTGAGCCAACACAGCAGTTGGCTTATTTCTTTACCAAGGCGTTGAAGAATGACTGGTTCAGGAAGGCTCCCATTGCATTCGGTATGCATCCGCAAGGTTCTCTCTCTCTCCCTGTCTGCCTCGTCTCTATGCTCTCTGCCCGCCTATGTGCACTACGTCTGTGAGTCATAGGGGAATATTCGTTTTTTTCACACATCTCTCATTCATACTTTGTTGTGTGCTCCCGGCTTGTATACATCGGCATGCAGATAACTTACGAAAAGACGCAACGCTGCTGGAGTGTCGTCTAGTGGAGTCGACGCACGCTGAGGCCTACACGCAGTTTGCTGGAGCCTCCTCCCTCCAACGTACTCACCTCCATCAGCAGACCTCTTGGGCAGTTCTGCCCCCATCATTCATTATCGCTGCATATGATGTCTGCACGAGTCCAGTGCCATATCTGACTGCACTGTTGCGTTCGTAGGGCAATGTTATGCCGAGGGTCCAACTTTCATGATTTTCGGGCGTTGTTGGTACCGGGGATTAGCAAAGACGTTGCCTGGGTGCAACCAGCCATAACTCCTCACTGTTGTTTTTCTAGCTGATTTTGACCATGCGACTGCGTTCGCAACGTGCATATTATGGTATGGTCGAGTTTTCAGGCGAAACGGATGGCGCCCAAGTTTTGGGTTATCGGCCGTCTAGCAAGACTCAACGAGAAAACCCTACCTGGCAGAAAATAGGTCTATTCTCTGATTGCCTTAGAAACTGAGTAGCAAGCTCTACATAGTTGGGGGGGGGGGGGGGGGG
>SZWC01001163.1:98040-110980 GCA_023375785.1 Penium margaritaceum | reverse complement strand
CTTTCTGGCGCTAACACTGGCGCGCGCACTTCTGAGTAACAAACCCAGAGCTTCCAAACTTAGTCTCTAGAGCAGCAGACTGAGGGGGCAGCTGACTTAAGCAACTAGCGTGGAAGCCCGCACGCTGCATCAACAACGCTGCTGCCCCAACCAGCTGCCTAGCATTTATGTTTGTGTCCATAGTGGGAAACGACAAGACATCGGTGCCCATGTTTTTCGTCGTGCGAGCAAAAACCAAAAAAAAGACAACTGTACCCACGCCCTCGAAGTCGGACTTTGCCGAATTCTAGGGCGAAGTGGGCGGCACTAACACTGGCATCGCCGATGTCAGTTGTAACCCTGTCGCGACTTTTGGAGGTCGCAATGCGAACTCCAAAACTCGCGACAGGGTGCGCCAAACCTCCCCCCCCAATACTCGACAAACCCCCTAGTGACACTAGGGTGTTCGGGTTTTACTTTTTTACTTGCTCGAGCATCTGCCGAGCCCCACGGTAGCGAGGCCCGGCAGATGCCCTTTCTTCTCTCACATGTGCGCCCATCTCGCAACCCCCCCCCTCTCAATAACATACAAACCCCTTATTTACACTTGCGGGTTTGGGTGTTTTTTTTCCTTGCCTGGGCATCTGCCGAGCCCCACGGTAGTGGGGCCCAGCAGATTCCCTTGCTTTTATCACACGTGCGCCGCATATTGCAAACTCCCCCCCAATAACATGCAAAGCCCCTAGTCACAATCGGCAGTTTGGGTTTTTGTTTTTCATGCCCTGGCATCTGCCGGGCCCCACCACCACGGGGCCCGGCAGATGCCCAACGTAAGCCACATCCTGCAAGCCCCCCCAAACCTACGACAAACCCACTAGTTTAAATGGGGAGTTTGGCAGGGTCATCGCGAGCTCATAAGGAGTTTTTGCCGCGAAACTCCTCCTGCGAGCTCGCGACGACCAGCGAAGCTCGAAGTCGAGAAAACATGTCAAATGTGATGTATACATGAAATACCTATCAACAGTGCCCGTTTTTGCTTGCAGGAAGAAAAACATGGGCACCACTGTCATGTCGTTTCCGACTATGGACAGCGAAGGTTTTCCGTTTTCGACTCTGGACACCGCGTGTAGTTCGTTTTCGACTATGGACATCGCTGATGTATCGACCAAAACGATGGACACATTACAACTCCGTCCCTCGATGCATTCGAGTGTGTGGTGGTCGGTATAGACAACACATTCGGGATTTCAAAAAACACCACGATGTTTTGATCCTAAGCATGTCCGCAATTCTTTCTTTTTTGTGCACTGTATAGTTCAACACCCGGTCCTCAAACTACCATGCCATTGTGGCAATGGCTCTGGAATCTATTCGTCGAGAAGACAATAGTGACCTCGTGGAGTTCTGCAAAGTGAAGCTAATCCACGAAAACTTCCGTCGACTGTGATGTAGTTCTTCAGTGTGTGTGCAGTCCACTCTAAAGGTCATTGAGAACACCACATGTCTTCCCTTCATGAGCGTAGAGCCAGTCTCGAGGTTACAGTATGCCTATGAAAAACAGACCCGCAGTAATTGAATCCGGTGGTGCTGTTTGTTGTGCTTTGTGCTGTTCCTGTACAGTTTACTGTGACCACTCGGCCGTGTCCATACTCTTGCAGATCCCTGAGGCGGGCGGCCCTGGTGGCACCGGCGCGACTACAGGCGGCGGACTACCAGCTTGGAGCTCGCCGACCACTGCACCAGAGCCACAGATGCCACCGGGACTCTCTGCTGTGTCTTCTACATCTTGCAGGCGTCTTTCGGCAGACTGGCCATGAGGCCTGTTTGCATGTTTTTGCATTGTATGCTCACTGTCTGTCGATGCATGCATGCATGTGACCAGTAGTAGCGTCCGCCTTTTGATTTTGCACTTCTAGGTTCAGACGGCGTAGCATTCTGACATGTGTGCGCAGAGTTACGGCCAGAACTCTGGTTTTGGGCCGGTTTTAGGACAGCTCTTGGACTGCCGCGTGCGACACCCGCCGTGCGCCACGGCAGGTACTTATGCCTTGGACCTGTCATTTGTCATTTCTCTTAGCATATGCTATATTGAAGCATTCTGACACTTTTCCTTGTGTCTCCTAGCCGAACCCGTGCCGTAGTGTGTACGACCAGTGACTGTCGACACCGTCTGATCAGGCAATGACGCCTAGTCAGCGGCTGTGGTGCAAGGAAGCTTCCACGCATTTTCTCATGGTATCAGAGGAGTGAGACAGTTCTCACTGAGCTGCGCAGCAGAGACGCAGCAGAGCAGCAGCATTGAGGGTCACCGCTGCAACAGAGTTCCTGAGGCATATTGGAGACAGCCGGTCGCCGTCTACGTAGCCCCACCCACCACGTGAGATCGCAGCAGCAGAGGCAGCAGCAGCGTTGTGCACCGCCACACGAGGTGCGTGGCAGTTGCAGTGAGTGCAGCCGCCCCTCCCACAGCCGCAGAAGCAGAGCAGCAGCAGTAGAGGCAGCGGCAGCAGCAGCGCAGCAGTAGCGGCCGCAACAGCAGCGGCGGCAGCAGCAGTGCAGCAGCAGCGGCGGCAACACCAACGCAGCAGCAGTAGCGGCAGCCGCGACGGCAACACCAGAGCAACAGCAGTAGTAGCAACATGGCAGCGCGGCAGCGGCACCAGCAACAGCGAGCGGCGGCGGCAGCGAGCAACAGCCGCAGCACGCAGCAGCAGCAGCAGCAGCACAGCCGCTGCTGCCACCGCTGCATCCGCAGCTACACAGCTGCTGCTACAGCTAATAGTGCAGTTGTAGCAGCAGCTGGGCGGAAGCTGATGCGCAGCTTCCGCGCAGCGTCCGCGCGGCCACCGCGCAGCGACTGCACACGCGCGTAGATTCGCGAAGAAGACAAAAAAAACAAAAAACAAAAAAAAGGAGACAAGCCGACATCAGCACTTTTACTTGCTGACGTCAGCAGTCGTGCTGACATCAGCAACCACTTGCTGACGTCAGCACCATACTTGGTCAAAGTTTTGGCCGGACAGTCAAAAGATGCTAGCGTTTCAACTCCTCGAGAAACGCTGACGCTTTCTAAATTCGACTAACTTCATCCGTCGCCCCATACTGAGCGGCGACATGAGCCTGTCCGACAGCAAGGAGAATGGACCAGGCGATCCCTCCTCCTCCTCGTCTGGCGTACTGAGTCCACGATCGCAGGCCATTGAGAACCTGCGCAGCCAGCAGAATGAGATGCGTTGTCTCCAGAGAGAGCAGGCTGACGCTATCCGCACTCTGACTGAGCTTCTGCGCGCTCAGTCCACGGCCCCTCCACGGATTTCTGAGGGAGCTGCCGGAGTTGCGGTCTCTACCTCGCATTTGGTCCAGGCACCCATGACAGGCGCTCCACCTGACCCACCACCTGCTGACCTCCTTGATGATGAGCCACTACACGATGAGCCATTCATGCCGGGCATCATGGATGATTCCCATGAGCACGAGATTCGAGTTCTCTAGGAGCGCCTCCGTCAGCTGCAGACGGGTACCCGACCTCCACCGGTTACCCAGATACGATCATCACCTGACTACCCTGGCGATCAACCTCTCCCAGGAGTTTTTCCCATCTCTCGTCCTCCTCAGCCTGCGGTTGCTCTCCCCATGGAGCGGCAACCTAAGGACTTTGAGACACCACCTCCATGGTACATCAGCGAGGATGGTTTTGACTGTTGGGAGATCCTGTTTCAGGTGTGGGCTACATCTGAGGGAGTGTGGCCTTACTACCACAGCCCGTACCAGTCTACAGACCCAGCACAGGCACTGACAGCAGCCCGGGCCATGCACGGACTTCTCTATGCCATGCCACGCAAGACTGTCGTCGACTTCCGCCCCTTCCTTGGCGAGGTTGGCACAGGCACCGGCGCCGATCCCCGTGGAGGCTGGGATCTGGCGTTATCCCTGCTGGCCGCAGAGACACACGCCACTCGTGCGTCACACATTCGTGCTTTCCATTTGCTTCGTCAGGGGCCTGCGGAGTCTGCAGCGGATAACTGGCGACGCGCTATGCGTATCTACACGCGTCTTGGGACCTCAGGAGGCACACAACTGTGGGCGCTTCGGACGATTATGCTCGGAGTTCGCCTTGAGTACACTGACATCTTCACACGGTACAGCGACGCTGTCCTCGAGCCTTTCTCAGCCACTGTGCAGCTGCTTCCTTGGGCACATCAGCTTTTCCTCCAGGTGACTTCAACCCGTGAGGCAGCAGTAGCGCATCAGGAGACTTCCCTCGCTACAGCAGTCGTCGCATCACCACCATCTTCTCTCGTACAGTCACCCTGATCCACCTCCACCATGACCACCTCACCTTCCTCCTCCTCTTCGACCCCGTCTACACCCACGCAGACACAGGGCATTGCAGCAGCCGCCCAGGAGAAGAAGAAAAATAGGATGCGTGGATCAGGTCAGCAGCAGTCGTCATCCAGTGGTAGCAGTGGTCGTTCTGTGCACTGCTACAACTGTGGCGGCGCCCATCGCTACACCGAGTGCCAACAGCCACTTGACTGGGCGTGGATCACCCGTGGGCTTCAGGCTGCTCATGCTCTTCGCTCCACGTCCGGCGCATCCCCCGCACCCTCCTCGGGACGTGCGGCGGCCACGACTGCAGCTGTTCCTGCGTCCTCACCGGCGAGCAGCAGCGATCCGGACCCACGCGACCGCACCATCGCCGAGCTTCGTCATCTTCTGGCGCTTCGCTTTCAGGGAGGTGCGAGTGTGTTTTCATCGTCGGGTGGTTCACAGACTGCTTGTTTGTCCGTTCCCGTGGCTAGTGATGACGCGTGTGGGGGAGCACAGTCAGTATGTGATGATGATGGGCCTGACTGCACTGACTGGATTCATGAGTCTCATCTTCGTGATGTACGTCGTTCCTCCCCACTGTCAGCTCAGCGTCCCTCTGATGCCGAGTGTTCCATTGCTCGTTGTACAGTGACGTCCACCAGTCGTGACTCCAGTGGTACTTAGATCATCGATTCAGGGGCCACCCATCACATGACGTGCCGTCGTAGTGACTTTGTCGTACTAGGTCCTGTCACAACTGTGCGTTCTGTTCGTACAGGCTCTGGTCAGTCCTTGCCAATCCATGGTGTGGGGGTTGTATGTTTCGACGGTCCGTCTGGCCCCTTGTATCTTTCTGATGTGTTGTTTGTGCCTGATCTTGAGCTCAGCCTACTTTCTGTGCATGCCTGCACTCTGATGGGTCTCTCTGTGGAGCACACCGCTGATTCAGCGACTATGACTGCTACTGACACCCGTAGCATTGTCTTGCATGCTTCAGTCATAGATGATTTGTATCGTATCGCTCGGCCCTCCTCCCCTTGCTCTCCCTCCTCATCCGATCGCGTTTTTGTCACTCGTGTTCTATCCTTGGAACACCAGCGGTTGCTTCATCTTCGTCTGTGTCACGTGGGCTTCGACACTGTGTTGAAGCTCATTCGGACACAGCCTGCTCTTGGTCTTGACGTGGCTTCTTTCGAGAAGCCACCCAAGACCAACTGGCTTTTCTGCGCTCAGGGGAAGATGCACCGGTGCACCTACCCTGAATCGCGTTCCCGAGCGCTGAGGCCTCTCGAGTTGGTCCACTCGGACCTTCTCGGTCCTCTCCCGGTTGAGTCTCTGTCCGAGAGGGGCCGGTATGTTCTGACGCTGACTGATGACTTCACCCGCATGCGGTGGGTCTACAGTCTACGTCAGAAGAGCAACGCCGCCCTTGCGGTTCAGCTCTGGCTCGTGATGGCTGAAAGTCAGTCTCGCCACATGCTACATTCTTTTCGCTCGGATCGTGGCGGCGAGTTCCTTGGCGAGATGGACTCCTTCTTTGCTCAATACGGGATTTTTGACCAGGTCTCCGCTCCTGCTACTCCACAGCAGAACGGTGTATCTGAGCGCTTGAACCGCATCCACCATGGACGATGCGGTTTGCGCCATGCGGTGTGAGTGCGGTCTCCCAGAGTCTTTCGCTTTCGAGGGCTTCGCCTACATGACTTGGGTCTAGAACCGCCTCCCGCATGGTCCACTTCCGGACCATGTTACACCGTACGAGCTCTGGTTTGGCCACCGTGCTGACCTTCGTCTCGCTCGCGTCTGGGGATCTCTGGCCTCCGTGTGGTACACCGAGGACCAGCAGGCGTCCAAGGTCTCCCCTCGGGGTCGCCTGTGTGCCTTCATTGGCATCTCCCCGTGGTCGAAGGCCTGGCGTTTTTGGGACCCCACTCGCCGTCGCGTCATTGAGTCCNATGCGGTTCGCGCCATGCGGTCTGAGTGCGGTCTCCCGGAGTCTTTCGCCTTCGAGGGCTTCGCCTACATGACTTGGGTCTGGAACCGCCTCCCGCATGGTCCACTTCCGGACCATGTTACACCGTACGAGCTCTGGTTTGGCCACCGTGCTGACCTTCGTCTCGCTCGCGTCTGGGGATCTCTGGCCTCCGTGTGGTACACCGAGGACCAGCAGGCGTCCAAGGTCTCCCCTAAGGGTCGCCTGTGTGCCTTCATTGGCATCTCCCAGCGGTCGAAGGCCTGGCGTTTTTGGGACCCCACTCGCCGTCGCGTCATTGAGTCCTGTGACGCGCAGTTTTTTTAGTCACTCACGTACCGTGACCTGACTTCGATCACAGCCCTCTCCGCAGCCCATGTCCCTTCCTGTGAGGGTCCTCGGCGGATGTGGGAGACTTCTACGCCAGCGACCATCCCTTGTCTGGCTGATGTGTCCGCTCGAGCCCCCTCTCGATCTCCAGCCCTTGATGATCCGGCTATCATTGCCGTCGGTCCAGAGATCTCGCCTGTACAGCCTGTTTTGCACCCCACAGGTACCTCTTCTCTCACGCCTCCTCCCGCACCATCACCTGTGTCTGCCGACACCCCTGCTTCTGCGTCTGACCCAGTCTTGCCCACTCCCGTTCCCACGTCGGTTGACACCCCCACCTCAGTGTCCGGACCAGCCTTGCCTGCTGTCACACCCAGCCCCGTGTCTCCCACACACTCATCTCCTCGCTCGGCATCTCCGGCTGCCTTGTCTCAGCCCACACCAGCTGTGGTCGTACCCGTTCCTATGGTCATACCTGTCCCTGAGCCTGAGGTGCGCCCCTCGAACTCCGGTTACTCCCGTGAGCCCGGTGGCCGCCTTCGACCACTAGACTCCGAAGCTCAGCGAGCGTCGGGTCCCGGACCAAGGCGTTCCACTCGCAGCATCGCGAGCGCTAATCCAGGCACAAAGGCCTTAGGCCTGAGTGCCCACACCGAGCTTTCAGAGGTACATCCAGCGTGCCCTGTAGGGCACGACCTGGTCACTCGCGAGTTCCATATCGCCTGTGACGCAGCAGCTGATCTCGTGGCCGTCAGGCCCGACACTGAGGCGTGTGCACTTGCCATGCAGAGTTCCCCCTCTATGGCGCCTGACCCGGGCACATTGAGGGAGGCTCTCTCATCGGAGGATGCCGATGCCTAGCGAGCTGCTTGCGAGGATGAGCTTCGCGCTATCGGAGAGCACAGAGTCTATGAGCTTGTCGACCTTCCCCTTGGGAGGAAGGCGATTCAGGTCAAGTGGGTCTTTCGCAAGAAGGTGAAGCCGGATGGCTCACTGGAATGCTACAATGCCTGCTTGGTCGTCAAGGGATACTCTCAGATTGAGGGAGTCGATTACACTGACACCTTTGACCCTGTCGGCCGCATGACCTCAGCTCGAGCTCTGTTCGGTGTAGTGGCTTAGCATGACTGGGAATTGCACCAGATGGATGTGAACAATGCGTTCCTCCATGGCTCTCTGGATGAGGAGATTTACGTGGCTCAGCCACCAGGTTTTGAGGACGGTGACAAGGTCTGGCGCTTGCACAAGTCCTTGTACGGCCTCAAGCAGTCTCCACGGTGTTGGAACCAGGAGATCACTGGCACTTTGACTCGCACAGGATACGTACAGAGCGAGGCAGACCCCTCGCTTTTCATCCTACCGACACCTGAGCTGTTCACCGCCATCCTGGTCTATGTTGATGACCTCCTGGTGCGTCTCCGTCCCTCGAGGCCGTGAAGGAGGCCAAGGCTATCCTGCAGACTGCCTACAGGATGAAGGACCTCGGTCCTGCATCGGTGTTTCTTGGTATGGAGATCGTGCGCGATCGCAGACATCGGACACTGTTGCTGCATCAAGCCCGATACGCACGAGTCGTGGGGGAGTGCTTCAACAGTGCCATCTGCTTCCACACCTCTTACACCCCATGGGCAGGATGCCCTGAAGGTGGATGATCTTACACAGCTGGGAGAGACAGTGGACGTGACCTTGTACCTCCGTCTCATCGGATCTCTGATGTACCTGGCCACCACCACGCGTCCTGACATCGCATTCGCCGTCAACCTCCTCGCTCAGTTTTCGCAGGCTCCACGTGTGAGAGCCCTTCACGCGGCTGTGCGAGTGGTACGGTACGTGGTCTCCATGCCGTACCTCGGACTCTGCTTGCGTCGGCAGTGTCCGGTGGTCCTTCACGGCTACATTGACAGTGACTAGTCTTGGAGCCCTGATGGGCGCAGTCGTACTGGCTACGTGTTTCTGCTCGGTGGTACTGCTTTGTCTTGGCGAAGCGAGAAGCAGGGCTGCATTGCACGTAGCTCGTCAGAGGCAAAGTATGTTGCTTTGGGCGCAGGGGCTGCTGAGGCAGTATGGCTGCAGCGCTTGTTTCGTGAGCTTGGGCAGTCAGTACACGCCATTGTGATGCGTTGGGACAACCAGAGTGCTCTCGCCATTGCGGAGAACTTTGGTGTTTTTCATGCTTGCACAAAGCACATTGCGGTTGAGCATCACTTCGTTCGTAATCTGGTCGAGCGATGCGTGATTTCCATCATGTGGGTTGGTACTGACATACAGCATGCTGATTTCCTGACAAAGGCACTTGCTCGTGAAAAGTTCCTGGTGGCCATTCATTCTCTTGGGCTTCGCCCCGTGCGTGAGAGTGGTTGAGTGTGGGATGTGCGTCTGCGTCTCATCTGTTTGTGTCACTCACTTTTGTGTTCGTACCAGTGCTGCACGCGTATGGACATGCGTACCATCGGGTCATGGGGGAGTGTTGTGCTTTGTGCTGTTCCTGTACAGTTTACTGTGACCACTCGGCCGTGTCCATACTCGTGCAGATCCCTGAGGCGGGCGGCCTTGGTGGCACCGGCGCGACGACAGTAAGAAACTGCTAGGAAGCTTTCTAGCCTTGCTGCTGCTGACGTGGCGACACTGTCCAGTCAGCTGACGCACTGGCAAGCAGGCAGGTGCAAGAAACAGCAAGGATCAGGCTAGGGAGACGCGCAAAGTCTCATAAGCTTCAATAGCTTAGCAAATGCAGAGAGAGGTGACAACTGACAGGTCCAGGGCATAAGTACCTGCCGCGGCGCACGGCGGGTGTCGCACGCGGCAGTCCAAGAGCTGTCCTAAAACCGGCCCAAAACCACTGTTTTGGCCGTAACTCTGCGCACACATGTCAGAATCCTACGCCGTCTGAACCNCTGCACGCGTATGGACATGCGTACCATCGGGTCATGGGGGAGTGTTGTGCTTTGTGCTGTTCCTGTACAGTTTACTGTGACCACTCGGCCGTGTCCATACTCGTGCAGATCCCTGAGGCGGGCGGCCTTGGTGGCACCGGCGCGACGACAGTAAGAAACTGCTAGGAAGCTTTCTAGCCTTGCTGCTGCTGACGTGGCGACACTGTCCAGTCAGCTGACGCACTGGCAAGCAGGCAGGTGCAAGAAACAGCAAGGATCAGGCTAGGGAGACGCGCAAAGTCTCATAAGCTTCAATAGCTTAGCAAATGCAGAGAGAGGTGACAACTGACAGGTCCAGGGCATAAGTACCTGCCGCGGCGCACGGCGGGTGTCGCACGCGGCAGTCCAAGAGCTGTCCTAAAACCGGCCCAAAACCACTGTTTTGGCCGTAACTCTGCGCACACATGTCAGAATNAAAGGCGCCTGCAAGACGTAGAAGTCACAGCAAGGAGTCCCGGTGACATCTGGGGCTCTGGAACAGTGGTCGGTCAGCTCCAGACGGGTAGTCCGCCGCCTGTCGTCGCGCCGGTGTCACCAGGGCCGCCTGCCTCAGGGATCTGCACGAGTATGGACACGGCCGAGTGGTCACAGTAAACTGTACAGGAACGGTACAAAGCACAACAGACAGGCGGCGGACTACCAGCTTGGAGCTGACCGATCACTGCACGAGAGCCCCAGATGCCACCAGGACTCTCTGTTGTGTCCTCTACATCTTGCAGGCGTCTTTCGGCAGACTGGCCATGAGGCCTATTTGCATGTTTTTGCATTGTATGCTCAGTGTCTGTCAATGGATGCATGCATGTGACCAGTCGTAGCGTCCGTCTTTTGATTCTGCACGTCTAGGTTCAGACGGCGTAGCATTCTGACATGTGTGCGCAGAGTTACGGCCAAAACAGTAGTTTTGAGCCGGTTTTAGGACAGCTCTTGGACTGCCGCGTGCGACACCCGCCGTGCGCCGCGGCAGGTACTTATGCCTTGGACCTGTCATTTGTCATTTCTCTCTGCATATGCTATATTGAAGCATTCTGACACTTTGCCTTGTGTCTCCTAGCCAAACCCGTGCCGTAGTGTGTACGACCTGTGACTGTCGACACCGTCTGATCAGGCANTGACATGTGTGCGCAGAGTTACGGCCAAAACAGTGGTTTTGGGCCGGTTTTAGGACAGCTCTTGGACTGCCGCGTGCGACACCCGCCGTGCGCCGCGGCAGGTACTTATGCCTTGGACCTGTCATTTGTCATTTCTCTCTGCATATGCTATATTGAAGCATTCTGACACTTTGCCTTGTGTCTCCTAGCCAAACCCGTGCCGTAATGTGTACGACCTGTGACTGTCGACACCGTCTGATGAGGCACTGACGCCGAGTCAACGGCTGCGGTGCTAGGAAGCTCCCTCACATTTTCTCACTGTTGTGTGACTAGTGTAACATTGAAGAGCCTTGAGACAAAGAAGTTGGGTGATGCCCTGTCCTATGATGCAAAGCCCCACTTCTGACATCACACCCCACCCTGCAACAGCAACATGCACAAAGAAAGTTTGGATGTTACGGCACCCCAGATGCGTACATTGGGTGAAACCCTTCACTATCAATGATTGCTGTTGCATTGCCGTTGCCACTTTACACTGAAACTTTTCCTTCAGTTCATACTGAAGTTCTTTCAACCTTGACCGAAAGCTAGCAATAAATACAAGCAGGAACGAGAGGCTTTCCAGCCATTATTGCTATGAAAGGGGCCCGCCTGCTCCCCCTCATGACTGTCCTGCAACACTCCAGAGTCAACCAGTTGTCTGGCCTTCCTCTCCATTCGGATGCAACAATCGCTCTACATCACCCAACTTCATCTCCCTTTCTCCATCCTTTGCTTGCCTCCCCTCCACTCCCTCACCCTCCCCTCCCCCTCCCTCCACCTGCCCCCGACCCTCCTGCGGCCACGGCAGCACGCAGAATGGCCAGCACTCGACAGGGATGTTGCGGGCACAGGGCAGCAAGCGGCACTTGGCCACACGCAGAGGGACCCACGCGAGCGCCTCGTCCTTCACAGGCTTCACCCACGAGCGGCAAGGGTGGTGGCCCAGCTCAACGGCCGTTGACGTGTAGTGGTGGATCCGCAGAAGCTCCTTCGGCGCAGTGGCCACTATCTCTGAAGGAGCGGACGTCATGTGGATTGTCACCGTGCTGCAGACAAAGGTAAGGAGGAGGACAAACAAGCAAACTCAGAACGTGAGGTCTTAGTCAGGGAATGATTGAACGGTGTGCAGTCGAGCAAGGGGTACCACCACAAGCCCGTCGTACCGCAGCGACTGTAGGCATGAGCCGCGCAGGTCGTGCCTCAGTTCAGCAGCCATGGGAATGAAGTGGTGGACATGCAGTAGTGGGTTGGTACGTAGGTTTCTGTTTGCTGCAATCATTACGTGGATCGTCAACATGTTGCAGACAAGAGCAAACAAACGATGCAAATGTTGAAGACCCTCTCGGACAATGTCTCGAGTGACGCTACGTCGCAGAAATGACAGACGGAATAGCTCAAAAGCCAAGCGGGAGTGTGCACACACTGGCCATTCGAGCTGCTAGCCACTGGAGGAAGCAGCACTGCTATCTTGACCTTCTCCGAAATGCCCCTACGGACCTCCAAGTGCAACTTGCAGCATTCTACAAACCATTCCTCCCACCCTCACAAATCCAACCCGGAACCAGTTTCCGATAAGCCATGGGCCAACCCAGGCACCTCTTACTGGCCCAACGCGGCAGGGCAACACCTCCGACACTGCCAGACACACCACGACACCAACGCAGCCATCATGTGCACACGTTCTGTGGCATGGCAACACCCATCATTCCCCAACGTCCTGCATGAGCGACAAACCAATCACTCCCTAACAGACTGAGGGAGAGAAGCACGCATACACTCCCGACCACAAACTGAAGCAGGGAAGCATCCATGTCCACTTCCAAGAACGTACTGGGGGAGGATAATCTGAGGGTTGACCGCCAGCTTGTCGTGCCACCCAGCCCACCCCTCCGTGTGCCACATGGGCTGCGCACACCGCCACGTCAGCCGCTCCAGCACCTCGCTCTGCCTCGTTGAGTTGTCGATGCCCCAGAAGTTGAACCTACGCAGGAGGATGACGGCAAGCCGCGGGTGCTTCCCCTGCTGGCCCGCCCTTGCTGCTGTCCCTGCTGCTGCGGCGGAGCGGGAGTGGTTGGCCTCGAGGCGTGCGAGGAGGGGCTTGAGGAAGGCGCCCTTGCGCGGGTCGTAGGACAGAAACTCGTCCGCATCGATGTGGAACTGCCAGCGGTCGCCGTAGCGTCGGCCCAACATCATGCAGTGCTCGTACGCCACCACTTGGTCGTAGATTTCAGGGAACTGCTCTGCCGCCCAAGACGAGGGGGGAAAGGGGGAGGGGGAGAGAGAGA
>SZWC01001163.1:34583-83169 GCA_023375785.1 Penium margaritaceum | reverse complement strand
GACGATTGCCACGACGTTCCGGGTGCTTGCTGGGGTGCTCTGCAGTTTTTCTGCAGGTGCTAGAGTTTTCTCGGTGGACTGGCTCTCGAGCCCGATTTGCATGTTTTGTATTGTCCGTCCACCGATCGATGCCGGACTTGTGCGTGTGACCAGTCGTAGCGTCCGGCTCAAGATTTTGCATCTCTAGGTTCAGACGGTGTTGCGTTTGGATGCCTGTGCGCAGAGTTACGGCTAAAACAGTGGTTTTTGAGCCGGTTTTAGGACAAACTGACACTGCCGCGTGCGTCACCCGCCGTGTGCCGCGGCATGTATTTATGCTGTGTGCTTGTCAGTTGTCATCTCTCTCTTCATTACTAAGCTATTGGAGCTTATGAGACTTTGCGCGTCTCCCTAGCCTGATCCTTGCTGTTTCTTGCACCTGCTTGCTTGCTAGTGCGTCCGCTGACTGGACAGTGTCGCCACATCAGCAGCAGCAAGGTTAGGGAGCTTCCTAGCAATTTCTCTGGTGTGGCACACCTCGCGCTACATTTCTCCCACACAGGAATGGACCTGCCCCCGGTGTCCACAATGGGTGTCGAACCCCGACGCTCTGATACCAAATGTAACAAACGGATGGGAAGCTTGGCCCACTGGGCCAAAACCGCGGTAGTTGAGGGTCTCCGACCCTCAACTCATCCCATCCATCGCCCACAGGCCAGGACCCACGTTCGGGCCACGTGGCACACCTCGCGCTACATATTTTCTGGCAGGCAGGGTTTTCTCGGTGAGCGCTGCAAGACGCCCGACAGCCCAAAACCCGGGCGTCGTCCGTTTTGCCTCAAAACTGGACCATACCATAACACCAACGCTACAAACGCAGTCGTGCGGTCAGAAACAGCTAGAAAAATAGTAGCAAGGAGTTATGGCTGCCCGAACCCAGGCAGTGCCTACGATGGTCCATGGTGCCGAACAGGGCCATGCAATATGTAACAAGGACCCTAAGCAGAGCATGACAATGCAGACGCGATGGGACGCGCTGGGCGCATGCAGACAGCAACTGCGGTGACAGTGACCGCCGGCAGCACGACCGCCGAGGAGGCCTGCCGATGTAGCTGAGCACGTTGCCGGAGAGAGGAGGCTCCAGCAAACTACAAGAAGACCTCAACGTGCGTCGGCTCTACCGGATGACACTCCATCAGCGTCGAGTCTCGCCGTGAGTCATCTGCACGCCGATGTACACAAGCCGGGAGGACACAACACAGCACAATGAAAGATGCGCAAAAACCAACACTCCCCCATGACTCACAGGCGTAGACCACATAGGCGGGCAGAGACACGGTCAACATCCACACTCCCCCAGGGCACGTAGAGACAAAGAGGACAACTCACGGACGCACGCCAACTGAACTCATAGCCTTCTTGAATGAGTCCCGCTTCAGTGCCTTGGTCAGGAGATCAGCCAGCTACCCTGCTGTCTCAACCCACACGATGCTGATGCTGCCGTCATGCAACAACGAACGCACATAGTGATACTCAACATTGATGTGGTTTGTGCATGTGTGATGCACACCGTCATTGTCGGCGATGTCCATGGCACTCTCATTGTCACAATGCAAGGTGATGGATGCGACAAACTGACGCAACTCAAACAACAGACGACGCAACCACACACTCTCACACGTGCCTGAGCCAAGGGCAACGTACTCAACCTCAGCAGTGCTGCGTGCAATGCACCCCTGCTTGCCACTACGCCAGGACACAGTTGTGACGCCGATCAGAAAGATCCAGCAGGTGCGAATCTTACCGTCTGGACTACCGGCCCAGTCACTGTCGGTGTAGCCCACTGCGACGACGGACGGCTGGCAGCAGAACATGAGACCTCGCCGAGGGGTCGAGACGACATAGCGCAGCACTCGGATCGCAGCCTCCAAGTGGAGGTGACGCGGCTCCTGAGAGAACTGGGCCAGGAGGTTGATGACGAACGCGATGTCTAGACGCATCGTCGTCGCCAGGAACATCGGTGACCCGATGACCCGCAGATACGTGGTCACATCAACTGGCTCCCCCGCAACAGTTGGGTCAGGGACCTGCCCCTCGTACCTAGCGCATCTTCACCCATGTCACCCGATGGCCATCGGGAGACATGGGTAAAGATGCGCTAGGTACGAGGGGCAGGTCCTTGGCGAAGCGAGTGGACAGGGTCTGCAAATAGGCAGCCTGGTGGACGTGCAGGATACCCTGGGAGTGATCATGCTCGAGCTCCATGCCCTCGAAGACTCGGGCAGACCCGAGATCCTTCATATGGTAGGCGGCGTACAGCAGGTCTTTGACACGCTGGATGGCGGCCGTGTCTGGCGACGCAATGAGGAGATCGTCGATGTAGACCAGAACTGCGGTCAAGGTCTGACCTCGCGGGCTGACCAATAGTGCGGGGTCAGCGGTGCTGTGCTAGAGGCCGCCACGGAGAAGCGTGCTGCTGATCTCCTAGTTCCAACACCAAGGCGACTGCTTCAGGCCATAGAGGGCCTTCCGCAGCCACCAAACTCCCCCAGTGCCGTCGTCAAAGCCTGGGGGCTGCACCATGTAGAGCTCCTCACCCTCCAGTGAGCCATGGAGGAATGTGTTGCTCACGTCCATCTGATGCAGCTCCCAACCATGCTGGGCAACTAGGCTGAAGAGCGACTGGTTAGTGGAGAACCGACCGACAGGGGCGAAGATCTAGTCGTAATCCATCCCAGGGACCTGAGCAAGCCCCTTTGCTGTGAGGCGGGCTTTGTACTTGTCCAAGGTCCCGTCAGGCTTCCACTTGCGCTGAAAGACCCACTTGGCACCAATGGCCTTCCGACCTGGAGGGAGGTCGACGAGGTCATACACGTGGTGCTCACGGATAGCAGTGAGCTCCTCGGCGCGGGCAGCATCCCAATGTGTGGCCTCAGGAGAGGCTTGAGCTTCACGTAGGGTGGCTGGGTCCTCCGGGCGTGCTGTGGACCGGACTGAGAGGGCGTGTGCATCACGAGCTCCAGGTGGGATGGGGGCGAGCGTAGCCACAACAGCATGGCGATGCTCTTGATGAAGCATGGAGTAACCTAATGCAGAGCCCGAGTGAAGTTCTGCGATGATGACCGAAGTGGTCAGGCCGAGAGCCTTCGTGCCAGGGTCCCCACTCACGACCGTGGGAGTGGAGGAGACACGTGTAGCCACAGGGGTTCGAGGCGCCAGGGGACGCGGTGCGACGGTCTACATGCAGACTGTCGGCCGAGGTCGGAGGCTGCCGCCTGGGCCGTGTGTGTAGCGCGGTCGGGCAGGAGATGACACTAAGTCCGACGGGCCAACGGAGGTGGACGGGGCTACTGGCCCGGAGGGGCCAGCGGACACGACTGGGGCTGCCGGCCCTGAGGGGCCATCGGACGCGACTGGGGCAGCAGGTCCGGAGGGGCCAGCAGACGCGACATGAACTGCAGGCCCAAAGGGGCATGTGGACGCGACTAGGGAAGCTGATCCGGAGGGACCAGCGGACACGACTGGAGTTGCAGGCCTAGAGGGGCCAGTGGACGCGACTGGGGCAGCTAGTCCGGAGGAACCAGCGGACACGACTGGGGCTGCCGGCCCGGAGGGGCCAGTGGACGCAACCGGGACAGCTGGTCCGGAGGGGCCAGCGAATAGGATGGGGGCTGTTGGCCCGGGGGGGGCGGAGGATGCGATAGGGGCTGCCGACTTAGAGGGACGGAGTGACGTGTCACCCGGAAGCGATAGGACGGAGGACGGACTCACCACTCCCCCACGCGACGGGAGGGACACGGACGAGCCGGAGTGGATGAGGTCGCGGGGAAACAGGTCCTCGGAGAAGAGTGCATCGCGAGACTCGACGATGCAGTGTCGGGATGGGTCCCAGAAGCGCCAGGCCTGGACTGACGAGACACACCGAGGAAGGTGCAGTGGCGTCTGCGGGGGGCGAGCTTGCCGCCCTGCTGTGGGGCAAGCAGCCACACAACGGCCACGCAACCCGAGACGCGAGCCGGGCGGAGGTCAGCGCGTCGACCGCACCAATGCTGGTATGGCGTGGACTGGCGGGGAAGGGGACCATGGGGAATCCGGTTCCAGACCCAGGTCATGTAGGCCATGGCTTCAAAACAGAAGCCATCGGAGAGACCGGATTCGACCCGCATGGTGCGGACGGCGTCGGCCATGGTACGGTTCCACCGTTCGGAGACGCCGTTCTGGGCGGGTGTGTAGGGCGCAGACGTCTCATGTTGGATCCCAAGGGAGGCGAGAAAGGTTGTGGCCTCATCCATGTACTCTCCACCGCGACCGGAGCGAAAGCGGTGAAGAGAGCGGCCACACTCGTGCTCCGCGAGGACAAGCCAGTCCTGAATGACTTGGGTGACATCGCTTTTCTACTGGAGGCAGAAGACCCAGCAGTAGCAGGAGTAGTCGTCCGTAAGGATGAGGACATAGCGGCCATGCTCACCGACGGACTCGGTGGGGAGAGGGCTCATGACGTCCGAGTGGACAAGGTCATGAGGGGCGGACGCACGAGAGGAAGACAAAGGGTACGTGGACCGGTGTATCTTCCCCTGAGTGCAGTCAATGCACTCAGTGGGGCACGGGAGAGGTAAAGTCTCCGGGTCAAGGCCCTTGGCTGGCTGGGTGCGGAGCATGCTCTCTACGCCGGCGGAGTGGACGTGGCAAAGGTGGCGGTGCAGGAGGCAGGTGTGCTGAGGAGAAAGTGTACTGGTGACAAACACATGGCCTGTGGCGGCCGACGGGGAGGAGACGGGAGGAGAAGAGGAGAGGCGAGGAACATGCCACAGGTTGCCACGGGCGGTAGCGTGCAGTACGACAAGACCAGACGGCCGCAACACCACACTGCCGACACCACGCGAGTGTGCAACGTCCATCCTCATGCGATCAAGGGTAGTCACGAACAGGAGGCTGAGCTCGAGACCAGGGACGAAGAGGACATCAGTCAGACGTCACCGGCAGGACCACGGAAACAAACGACGCCGACACCACGGACAGGCAACACCTGTCCGAAACCTGTGCGGACACCAGAGACATCGCCTACAGGACCGAGCATCTTGAAGGCCTCACGAGAGGTCTTCATGTGATGCGTGGCCCCGGATTCGATGATCCAAGTGTCAGCGAGGTCCTGGACAGGGGTCGCCAGGTCGCAAACGGTCACATGGCAATAAGCAAGGGATGAGGACGCGGTAGAAGGAAGCGCGAAGCGAGATTGCCAATCATCAAGCCACGCGATGTTGTCTAGAAGGGGAGTGGAGGAGACCACGTGAGACGACGAGACAGACGAAGAAATGGGACACGACCGCAGCTCAGTCTCAGTCATGCAGGGTTGGGCAGGAGGGCAGGAGGTGACGCAACTCCCACTTCCCTGGGGAGCAGGACGAGGCAGGCCAAGCTGGAGCGTGATGAACTGCTCCAGCTGACGCTCACGGGAGGACAGCGCGGGAGTGTAGACGGAGTGCGGAGTGACGGCTCCGGAGCCCGGGTAGTGGGAGGAATGAGCCGGCGAAGGAAGCGGAGGCGCCGACGGTTGTGGGAAGTACTGTTGCGGGTAGTACTGCTGTGGCGCGGGTGTCTGCAGGACAGCCGGAGCCGTCGGAGTGGTACAGCTGCTGGACGAGGTATGCGTGTCAGGGCCAGCAGTGGCGACGGCGGCAGAGGCGAGATGGCGCTCCCGCTGGCAACGCATGGTGGCGATGACACGCGCCTCGTCCGTCGGGAGAGGGCACGTGTACCACCCGTGCCCGGGTTGGCCACAGTTGTGGTAGACCGAGCCACCACTGCTGGACCCGGTCGACGACTGCTGCCGTTGCTGTTGTGGTGGACCCTTGCCTTTCTTGTTCCGGATTTTCTTCTTCTTCCCTGAAGGCGATGAGGTAGCTGCGGTGAGAGAGGCGACGGCCATGGAGGCAACGACGGGGAATGCGACAGTTGGTGATGCAAGAGCCTCCGTGCGATGGAGCTCAGACTCCTGGCAAGCTTCCTTAATGCGGAGGAAGAGCTCGTATGCCCAGGGCATAAGGGTGCCCTGGGCCGCCATGGTGGAGAGGACGTCCTGGGGGTAGTGCATAAAGACGTCCGCGTACGCGCTGGTGGCGCCGCGCTTGATGGTGAGGAGCGTGGACAGAGGAGGTGGAGCAGATCTGCCGAGACAACGAAGGATGTCCTCCGCCCGCTGCTAGTAGGCAGTGACTGTCTCGGTCTCCCCCATGTGTAGGGAGTTAAACTCCCGGAGCAGATGGCTGATCTCAGCGTCGCTGGACAGACGGTGGGGCCTAGTGAGGACGTGCCATGCGGCTGCAGGGTCTAGGATGTCGCCAGAGGTGTTTCTGACTTTCCTCGGTGAAGTCACCGAGGAAAGGCTCTAGGGCCAGGCAGGAAGCTGGAGGGGCGACTGAGACGAGGGCACAGACGGCGTGGCTAGCGTCATACAGCTGGTCGGCTTGGGTGGAGTCATAAGGGAGGGTGTAGTATGCCCACAGGCCCTCACCTTGCGCCCAGATCTGGAAGCTGAGCTCCCAACTCCGAAACTGCTTGCCGGCCTGAAGCGGCGGCGGCGGTGTCTCAAAGTCCTTCTGCCTACGGTCGGCGCCCAGAGTGGGGCCAAGGACGGAGGACACTATCTGCCGCTGGCGCTGAGTCTGCTGCTGTGCCAGGTAGTATGAGGCAACAAACACAGCTGGGCTGGCGTGCCCTGGAGGGACGAATGGAGGCGGTGCATTGGTGGCAGTCTGGGAGGCTACTAGCTGCAGCGCTGCCAGCTGTTGCGTCAAGACGGCGAGTTGTTGCTGAAGAGCGACGAGGGGATCAGGGTTGCCGCCAACCAGTGGGCTGATACTGCTGCTGCTGCTACTACTGCCGCTACTGGTGCTGCTGCTGCCGCTGCTGCTACTGCTGCTGCTGCTGCTGTTACTGCTGCTAATGCTGCTGCTGCTACTGCACTTGCTGCTGCTGCGGCTGCTGCTGCTGCTACTGCTACTACTGCGACAGCGGCGGCGGCGGCTGCTGCTGCTGTTGTTGCTACTGTGACAGTGGCGGCGGCGGATGCTGCCGCTGCTCCTAATACTGCTGCTGCTGCTACTACAGTCGTTGCAGAAAAGGGGGTTAGGGGTCCCCCCAACAGAGGAGGACCCCTCCTCGCCTGGACTACCAGCCATGGTTTGATGTCCCTTGTGTTTCTCCCTTTTTTTGTATCTTTATCTTTGTTTTTTTTGTCTTTGTGTTGCTGATGTCAGTAGTGGCTTGGGGCGGTGGGGATCCTACCCACCCCTTTGGTCTTCCCCCTTTCCTTTCTTCCCCCCCCCCTTTTTTTTTTGGTGTTGATGACATCAGCAGTGACGTCAGTAGTGGGGTGCTAACATCAGCAGCAGTGGTTGTTGGGGCCGCCGCTGCTACTACTGCTGCTAATGCCGCTGCAGCCGTTGCTGCTGCTGCTGTTGCTGCAGTTGCTGCTACTGCTGCTACTGCTGTTGCTGCTGCTGCTGCTGTTGTTGTTGCTATTGCTGCTGCTGTTGCTGCTACTGTTGTTGCTGCAATTGCAACTGCAACTGCTATTGCTACGAGCTGTTGCGGCTACTGTGGCTGCTGCAGCTTGCTGCTGCTGCTGCACGTTGATGCAGCTGCTGCGTGCTGCAGTTGCTGCTCGTTGCTGTTGCGGGCTGCTGCAACGAGCTGCGGGGGTGGGGGATTTCTTTGTTTGGTTTTTTTTTCTCGTTTTTTTGTCACAGCATGCAGCAGCCCGCCATCTGCTGCGAGCAGCGGGCTGCTCCTCGCTGGCAGCAACTGGCTACTGCTCGCTGCTCACTCGCTGTGAGTAGCGAGCAGCAGCAGCTGCGGCTGGCAGCTGCCAGCCGTTGCTCGCTACTACTGCTGTTGCAGCTGGCTGCTGCTGTAGCTTGCTGTAGCAGTCGCTGCAGCTCACTACTGCTGCTGCACGTTGCTGTAGCTGCTGCATGATGCGGCTGCTGCTTGCTGCCGCTACGGGCTCCTGTTGCGGGCTGCTGCTGCGCGCTGCTGCTGCTGCTACTGTTACAAGCTGCTGCTGCTGATGGCGGTTGCGAGCTGCTGCTTTTGCCTGCTGCTACTGCTACACGCAGCTGCTGCTGGCTGCTGTTGCGGCTGCTCGCTGCCGTTGCTTGTGGCTGCCGCTGGTGCGAGTCATTGCACCTGGGTGATGTTGCAGCTTGCGTCGTCACCCGCAGATGTCAGACGCCGCATGCCGCACACCTCCTCGCGTCACACGTGGAGGTCAGTGCTGCCGAAAAATTTTGGCAGCATTTCCCCTGGCCTAGTGGCCGTGGGAAAAAATCTGACGCCGCCACCAGGCGGGTCAATGCTGTCGGAAAAAATCCATCAGCATTTCCCCTGCACTGGCGCGTATGGGGGTCCGCCGGCGTTGTCTGGCACCTATTCGGTAGTCTTCTACTACTACTACTACGCTCTGGCTCTGATACCAGGCTGGAAAACCTAGGAAGCAGGTTGGGGCAGCAGCGTTGTTGATGCAGCGTGCGGGCTTCCACGCTCGTTGCTTAAGTCAGCTGCCCCCTCAGTCTACTGCTCTAGAATTTAAGTACGGAAGCTCTGGGTTTGTTACTCAGAAACGCGCGCGCCAGAGTTAGCGCCAGAAAGCAGCTAAAAACTGAAAGTAACTAGTTAGGAATGAAGAATGAGCAACAATGGGAGACCCCTCCAAGTTCTAGGCCCCCCCCACTAGTGTAAAAGTTGTTACTCAGCTAACCAGCCAATCAGAAAACAGCGCCACACCTAGTTTCTGGCAGGTACGGTTTTTTCGGTGACCCCTGCCAGACGCCCGACAGCCTAAAACCCGGGCGTCGTCCGTTTTGCCTGAAAACTGGACCATACCATAATACAGACGCTACGAACGCAGTCGTGCGGTCAGAAACAGCTAGAAAAATAGTAGCAAGGAGTTATGGCTGCCCGAACCCAGGCAGTGCCTACGATGGTCCATGGTGCCGAACAGGGCCATGCAATATGTAACAAGGACCCTAGGCAGAGCATGACGATGCAGGCGCGATGGGACGCTCTGGGCGCATGCAGACAGCAACTGCGGTGACAGTGACCGCCGGCAGCATGACCGCCGAGGAGGCCTGCCGATGGAGCTGAGCACGTCGACGGAGAAAGGAGGCTCCAGCAAACTACGAGCAGACCTGAGTGTGCGTCGGCTCCATCGGACGACACTCCATCAGCGTCGAGTCTCACCGTCAGTCATCTGCACGCCGATGTACACAAGCCGGGAAAAAAAAACAGAGCACAATGAAAGATGCGCAAAAACCAACACACGCGTCACTGCCTGATCAGACAATGACGACAGTCACAAGTCGTGCACGCAACGGCAAGAGTTTGGCTAAGGGAAACAAGGCAAAGTGTCTGAATGCTTCAATAACATTTGTAGAGAGAGATAACAAATGACAGGTCCATGGCCTAGATACCTGCTGCGGCGCACAGCAGGTGTCGCACACAGCGGTCCAAGAGCTGTCCTAAAACCGGCCCAAAACCACTGTTTTGGCCATAACTCTGCGCACACATGTCAAAATGCTACGCCGTCTGAACCTAGACGTGTAGGATCACAAGACGGACGCTACGACTGGTCACATGCATGAATCCATCATCAGACGGCGGACACGCAATGTAAAAAAAAATGCAAATCACGCTCATGGCCAGTCTGCCAAAAAGAATCCTGTAGGCTGCAGAAAAATAGCAGGGAGTCCCGGCATTGTCTGGGGCTCTGGAACGGTAGTCGGCCAGCTCCAAGCTGGTAGTCCGCCGCCCGTCATCCCTCCGATGTCACCAGGGCCCGCCTCAGGGATCTGCAAGAGTATGGACACGGCCGAGTGGTCACAGTAGACTGTACAAGAACGTCACAAATCACAACACTCCCCCATGACCCGATGGTACGCATGTCCATACACGTGCAGCAGTGGGACAAGTACAATAGTGAGTGTGAAACGGATGAGACACAGACACACATCCCACACTCAACGACCCTCAGGCATGGGGCAAAGCCCAACAGAATGAATGGCCACCAGGAACTTTCCACGAGCGAGTGCCTTCGTCAAGAAATCAGCACGCTGCATGTCAGTGCCAACCCACATGACAAAGATCACGTGTCGCTCCACCAGATCACGCACAAAGTGATGCTCAACTGCAATGTGCTTCATGCGAGCGTGAAAGACACCGAAGTTCTCCGCAATAGCAAGAGCACTCTAGCTGTCGCAACGAAGCAAAATGGCGAGTACTGACTGACCAAGCTCAAGAAACAGGCGATGCAGCCATACCACCTCAGCAGCCCCTCCGCCCAAAGCAACGTACTCTGCCACCAACAAGCTACGTGCCATATAGCCCTTCTTCCCGCTACGCCAAGACAGAGCGGTACCACCGAGCAGGAACACGTAGCCAGTACGACTGCGTCCATCTCGGCTCCAAGCCCAGGCGCTGTTAGTGTAGCCATCAAGGACCATCGAACACTGCCGAAAAAAGCAGAGTCTGAGGTACGGTGTGGAGGCCACGTACCGCACCACTTGCACAGCCGCGTGAAGGGCACTAGCACAAGGAGACTACGAGAACTGAGCGAGGAGGTTGACAGCGAAAGCGATGTCAAGACGTGTGGTAGTGGCCAGGTACATCAGAGATCTGATGAGATGGAGGTACAAGGTCACGTCCACTGTCTCCCCCAACTGTGTGGGATCATCCACCTTCAGGGCATCCTGCCCATCGGGTGTAAGAGGTGTGGAAGCGGTGGGCACTGCACCAAGGAGATCAATGAAACGCTCCCCCACGACTCGTACATATCGGGCCTCATGCAACAACAGCGTCCGACGCATGCGATCTCGCACGATCTCCATACCAAGAAAAACCAATTCAGGACCGAGGTCCTTCATCCTGTAGGCAGTCTGAAGGATAGCCTTGGCCTCCTTCACGGCCTCCAGGGACGGAGACGCGATCAGAAGGTCTTCGACATAGACCAGGATGGCGGTGAATCGCTCGGGTGTCGGTAGGATGAAGAGAGAGGAATCTGCCTCGCTTTGTACATATCCCGCACGAGTCAAAGTGCCGGTGATCTCCTGGTTCCATCACCGCAGAGACTGCTTCAGGCCGTACAAGGACTTGCGCAAGCGCCAGACCTTGTCACCGTCCTCAAAGCCTGGTGGCTGAGCCACGTAGATCTCCTCATCCAAAGATCCATGGAGGAACGCATTGTTCACATCCATCTGGTGTAGTTCCCAGTCATGCTGAACCACTACACCGAACAGAGCTCGAGCTGAGGTCATGCAACCGACAAGGGCAAAAGTGTCAGTGTAATCAATGCCCTCAATCTGAGAGTACCCCTTGACGACCAAGCAGGCCTTGTAGCATTACATTGAGCCATCTAGCTTCACTTTCTCGTGAAAGACCCACTTGACTTGAATAGTCTTTCTCCCAGGTGGAAGGTCGACAAGCTCGTAGACTCTATGCTCTCGGATAGCACGAAGCTCATCCTCACAGGCAACTCGCCAAGCGTCAGCTTCTTGTGATGAGAGAGCTTCCCTCAGGGTCCCTGGGTCGGGCACCACAGAGGGAGAGCTCTGTGTGGCAAGGGCACACGCCTCGATGCTAGGCGTGACGACCACAAGATCAGCTGCTGCATCACAAGCGATATGGAACTTGGGAGTGACGAGATCGTGCCCTACAGGGAACGTTGGATGTACCTCTATGAGCTGAGTGCGGACACTCAGGCCTAGGGCCTTTATGCCGGGGTCACAACTCGCGATGCTGCGAGAGGGACGCCTGGGTGCGGGGCCCGACGCTCGCTGAGCTCCGGAATCCAGTGGTCGAAGACGGCCACCAGGCTCACGGGAGTAACCTGGGCTCGAGGGGCGCACCTCAGGCTCAGGGACAGGAATGACCATAGCTGGTGAGGGCTGAGGCAAGGCAGCCGGTGATTCCGTGCGAGGAGACGCATGTGTGGGGAATACGGGGCTGGATGTGACAGCAGGAGCAGGCAAGACTGGACCTGACACAGAGGCAGGAGTGCCAGCAGAC
Source organism: Penium margaritaceum (assembly GCA_023375785.1). NCBI lineage: Eukaryota > Viridiplantae > Streptophyta > Zygnematophyceae > Desmidiales > Peniaceae > Penium > Penium margaritaceum. The sequence continues at coordinate 71,130 of SZWC01001163.1, read as the reverse complement.
ACAGGTACGGGAGTAGGGGAGATTTGACCAGATTCAGAAACAAGAGCGCTGGTTGACGCAGGTACTGGCACATAAATAGGCGCGAGAGCTAAAGCAGGGACACCTGTGGGGTGTGAAACAAGCTGTACGGGCGAGGTCTCTGGACCGACAGCGATGATCGTCGGGTCATCAAGGGCCGGAGACCGAGAGGTGGAGGGGGCTCGAACGGACACATCAGCCTGATGACAGGTGTTCGCTGACGTAGAAGTCTCCCCCATCCGCCGAGAACCCTCACAGGTAGGAACATGCGTGGCGGAGAGTGTCGTGATCGAAGTCAGGTCACGGTAGGTGAGAGACTCAAAAAAGAGCGCGTCGCGGGACTCAATGATGCGACGACGAGTAGGGTCCCAGAAACGCCAGGCCTTCGACCGCGGGGAAATGCCTACGAAGGCACACAAGCGACCCCGAGGTGAGACCTTAGAACCCTGCTGGTCCTCGGTGTACCACACGGAGGCCAGGGATCCCCTGACGCGAGCAAGACAAAGGTCAGCATGATGTCTAAACCAGAGCTCATACGGTGTAACATGGTCCGGAAGCGGACCGTGTGGGAGGCGGTTCCAGACCCACGTCATGTAGGCGAAGCCCTCAAAAGCGAAGGACTCAAGGAGACCGCACTCAGACCGCATAGTGCAAACCGCATCCTCCATGGTGCGGTTCCAACGCTCGGAAACACCATTCTGCTAAGGGGTAGCAGGAGTGGAGACCTGGTGAAAAATCCTGTGCTCGGCAAAGAATCCATCCATCTCGCCAAGAAACTCATCGCCGCGATCCGGGCGGAAAGTACTGTACTGTCACCCATATTCGTGCAAAATAATTTTTTTAGTTCGCCCATGTGTCACATAAAAAATTCTTCCACGCCAAAACATTCGTCCCTAGAATTCTTCCTTCAAAAACATAATTCTGTCCACTGTGTCACATAAATAACTCTTCCAGCCACCATGTTTTTTGCAAAAGTAAAGGAGGCACTTGGAAAAACATTAGTCGGGTTCAAGTAAAAGGAGGCACACAAGCACATTTGGGAAAAGGTTAAAGTGGCAAGGCAGGGGCAAAATCGAGCTACAGTGCGATGACATCCTCCGGTTGGTTGAGAAGTGCAACTTCATGCAACTTTTCAACAGCATCACGACTCCGCTTCTGCGTGCGGCTCCATGCAGTGCGGTAATGCACAGCCAAGAGTTCGCGAGTCACGGCTGGCCGTCGATAGCATCGTACGGCTGAACGAAGAAGGATGTTCGAACATCCAAACTTGAACATTTGAAGGGCCTCGCGATGACCGTGGTCAGCTATGCTACGAGGGGGAGTCGAACAGTGGACGAATATGAATATCAGGGAATTACTGGTCTGCCCACTCACTTCCTCGCCTAAACAATTAAAAAAAAACCAGATATAGGAGAATACAGATGGCACTAAAATCAAAATGAAAAAGGGACGAATTTGGGTGACAATACGGTATGTAGCGTGTGACGTGACTGATGCTCAACCATCACGAGCCTGAGTCAAACTGCAAAGGCGGTGTCACTCTTTAGACGCACCGCATCCGGGTGAAGTCATCAGTCAGAGTCAGAACATACCGGCCCCGATCAGATAGGGACACGACCGGAAGAGGACCGAGAAGGTCCGAGTGAACTAACTCAAGAGGCCGAAGCACTTGGGAACGAGAGTCAGGGTAGGTGCATCGGTGCATCTTCCCCTGAGCGCAAAAGAGACAGTCGGTCTTGGGTGGCTTCTCGAAAGAAGCCGCGTCAAGACCGAGAGCTGGCTGTGTCCGAATAAGCTTTGACACTGTATCGGAGCCCACGTGACACAGACGGCGATGAAGCAACCGCTGGTGTTCCGGAGATAGAACACCAATGACAAAAACCCGAGCGGAGGAGAAAGCGGAGCAAGGGGAGGAGGTACGAAAGATGCGATACAGATCATCCATGACAGAGGCACGAAGGACAATACTGAGAGTGACAATAGTAGTCACAGTCGCTGAATCTGCGGTATGCTCCACAGAGTGACCCATCAGTGTGTAGGCACACACAGAAAGTAGGCTGAGCTCAAGATCAGGCACAGACAACACGTCATAAAGGTACAAGGGGCCAGATGGACCGTCGAAACATACAACCCCAACACCATGGACTGGCAAGGACTGACCAAAGCCTGTACAGACGGAACGGACAGACGTGACAGGACCGAGAACAACAGAATCACTACGACGACACGTCATGTGATGAGTGGCACCAGAATCGATGATCCAAGTGCCACCGGAGTCACGACTGGTGGACGTCAATGTACAACGGGCAATGGAACACTCGGCATTAGAGAGACGCAGAGCCGTCACTGGGGAGGAACGACGTAGGACACAAAGATGAGACTCATGAACCCAATCGGTGTAGTTAGGCCCATCATCATTACATGCTGACTGTGCTCCCCCACACGCATCGTCACAAGTCACAAGAACGGACAGACAGACAGTTTGTGGACCATCCGACAATGAGAACACACTCACACCTCCCTTAAAGCAAAGCGCCAGAAGGTGTCAGAGCTTAGGGATGGTGCGCTCGCGTGGGTCCGGATTGCTGCTACTCGCTGGTGGAGAAGCAAGAACAGCTGCAGTCGTGGCCGCCACGCGTCCGAAGGATGGCAAGGATGACGTGCTGGACGTGGAACGGAGGGCGTGTGCGGCCTGGAACCCACGAATAATCCACTCCCAGTCGAGCGGCTGCTGGCACTTGGTGTAGCGATGGGCGCCTCCACAGTTGTAGCAGTGAACAGAACGTCTACTGCTACCGCTGGAGGACGACTGCTGTTGTGACTGCTACTAACCTAATCTACGCTTCCCCTTCTTCTTCTTCCCTTGAGCTACAGCTGCAACACCCTGCGTCTGAGTGGGTGTGGGCGCGGCCGAATAAGAGGAGGAAGACGAGGATGTGATGGAAGATGAAGAAGGAGAATGCAGGAGGGATGATGGTGGTGATGCGACGATTGCTATAGCAAGGGAAGTCTCCTGATGAGCCACTGCTGCCTCGTGGGCTGAAGTCACCTGGAGGAAGAGCTAATGCGCCCAAGGGAGAAGCTGTAGAGTGGCTGAAAATGGCTCAAGGACAGTGTCGCTATACCGTATGAAGATGTCAGTATACTCAAGGCGAACTCTGAGCATCATATTACGGAGTGCCCATGGCTGTGTGCCTCCGGAGGTCCCAAGGCGCGTGTAGATGCGCATGCCGCGTCGCCAGTAATCGACTGCAGGCTCTGAAGGCCCCTGACGGAGAGAGTGGAAGGCACAAATGTGTGCTCCACGTGTGACATGCGTCTATGCGGCCGGCAGGGATAGGGCTAGATCCCAACCTCCTCGTGGATCGGCGCCGGTGCCTCTACCAGGCTGGCCAAGGAAGGGGCGGAATTCGACGACGGTCTTGCGTGGCATGGCATAGAGGAGTCCGTGCATCACTCTGGCTGCTGTCAGCACCTTTGCTGGGTCTGTAGGCTGATACGGGCTGTGGTAGTAGGGCCACACGCCCTCTAAAGTAGCCCAAACCTGAAAGAGGATCTCCCAACAATCAAAGCCGTCCTCAGTGATGTACCGTGGAGGTGGTGTCTCAAAGACCTTGGGTTGCGGCTCTATGGGGAGAGCAACCGCAGGCCAAGGGGGATGAGAACGGAGAAGACTCCTGGAAGGGGATAGTCACCAGGATAGCCAGGTGACGATTGCACCGGAGGAATCCGAGGAGATCTGGTGCCCGTCTGCAGCTGACGGAGGCGCTCTTCAAGAACTCGAATCTCATGATCCGGGGAGTTGTCTTTCATGCCTGGCATGAATGGCTCATCATCCAGGAGGTCTGAAGGTGGTGGGCCAGGTCGAGCTCCTGTAACGGGTGACTTAGCCGACAGTTGTGTTGACTCCGCGATGCCGGCAGCTCCCTCGGAAACCTACTGTGGGACTCTGGATTGGCCACGTAGAAGCTACGTCAGCATACGGATGGCATCAGTCTACTCCTACTATAGGCTACGCATCTCAAGCTACTGGCTCCGCAGGTCCTATATGGCCTGCGAGCGTGGGCTCAGGACCCCGGAAGAGGACAAGGAGGGATCATCTATCGCATTCCCCTTGTTGTCCGACGAGATCATGTTGCCTCTCAGTATGGGTTGACAGGTCAGGCTTGTCGGATTGCAAAAGCGTCAGCGTTTCTCGAGGAGTTGACACGCTGGCAATTTTTTACTGTCACGCAAAACTTTTGGCTAAGTATGGTGCTGACTTCAGTAGGTGGTTGCTGACAGCACGACCAAATGACGTCAGCAAGTAAAAGTGCTGACGTCGGCTTGACTCCCTCCTTCCTTGTTTTGTTTTCTTTCTTCTCTCGCGATTCCGCGCGAGCGTGCAGCCTATCCGCGGTGGTTGTGCAAAGGCTTCACAGCAGCTTTCCCTCAACTACTACTACAGCTATGCTATCAGCTGCACAAGCAGCTGCATGGCTGCATGCACAACAGTGGCAGCAGCGGTTGCACAATGCTGTTGTTGCTCCTGCGCGCTACGGATCCTACTTGCTGTCGCCGCCGCGCGCTGATGCTGTTGTTGCTAATTCACTGCTGTTGCTGTAGCTGCTGCTGCTCTGTTGCTACCGCCGCAGCTGTCGCAGCTGCTGTTGCGTTGCTGTTGCTGCTGCTACTACTCCTCTACTGATGCCGCCGCTGCCGCCGCTCGCTCCTGCTGTCGCGGCCGCCGCTGCAGCTGCGGACGGCGGCTGCACTCGCTGTAGCCACCACGCGCTGCTTTAGCTGCTGCTACGGCGCTGCTGTTGCCGCTGCTACTGCTGCTCTGTTGCTATGCTACTGCTGGCACGGCGGCAACGCCGTTGCTATGGTCTCACGTGATGGGTGTGGGCTACGTCGACGGCGACGGCGACGTCTATCTTCGACAGGCCCTAGTGGATCTGCTGCAGTGGTGAGTCTCACTACTGCTGCTCTGCTGCGTCTCTGCTGCGCAGCTCAGTGACAATTGTCTCACTGCTGTGATACCATAAGAAGATGCAAGGAAGCTTCCTAGCAACACTCCCGTTGACCAGACGTCAGTGCCTGATCAGACGGTGACGACAGTCACAAGTCGTGCACGTAACGGCAAGAGTTTGGCTAGAGGACACAAGGCAAATTGTCTAAATGCTTCAATAGAATTTGCAAAGAGAGATAACAAATGACAGGTCCATGGCCTAAATGCTTGTCGCGGCGCACTGCGGGTGTCGCACGCGGCGGTCCAAGAGCTGTCCTAAAACCGGCCCAAAACCACTGTTTTGGCCATAACTCTGCGCACACATGTCAGAATGCTACGTCGTCTAAACCTAGACGTGCAAGATCACAAGACGGACGCTACGACTGGTCACATGCATGCATCCATCATCAGACGAAGGACACGCAATGCAAAAACATGCAAATTGGGCTCATGGCCAGTCCACCGAAGAGACTCCTACAGGCTGCAGAAAAACAGCAGGGAGTCCCAGCAGTGTCCGGGGCTCTGGAACGGTAGTCGGCCAGCTCCAAGCTGGTAGTCCATCGCCCGTCATCCCTCCGATGTCACCAGGGCCTGCCTCAGGGATCTGCATGAGTATGGACACGGCCGAGTGGTCACAATAGACTGTACAAGAACGTCACAAATCACAACACCTCGCACCTTGCAAGTCAGGGTTATGGGGGCATGGTACATATATATAATCACCGATTTTCTATCCAACATGCCCTCATTCTGCCCGCATGGCGGCCTCAACTTCGCTCGGTTTGCCGCGCAAAGCTCGGTAAACCATGTGCGCCACACGTAACACACAACATGAACTCTCGGCTGGCCCACACTACCTCGACCCCCTCACTGATGACCTAACGGTTGACTATGTCGACCCCATGCGCGTGCGATCATTTGCCGAGTGGGATGACGGCATGCAAGAGCAAGACGAATGGGAGAAGCAGCATGAAGCATAATTGTTGGCATCTATGATCCCCGGATCCCCCGACCCAGGACCCGTCACGTACAAAGGTTGTAAAGCAGTTCGGGTGCGTCCCGAACGGTACTACCCTCCCAGTGGTACGTGGTAGAACCGTGTGGTCTCCCGCCATGGCCCGTGCCAATTTTGGTCTAGAATGTCTCCTAGGTCAACCTGCGACGGCACTTGTTGCGAAGTCGCGTAAGGAACAACTCCCATCCTGCAAGCCAATAGTACCCTCCTACAAGCGTAAACCCTTATCAGCAGCAGCTGACTCCATAGTCGAGTATGTATGAGGAGTTGGTCTCATTGTGTTGCTGTTGTTCTTCTGCAGGCCCCTCGGACGAAGAGGACGACGGTGATGGTGCACACTTCCCTGGTGGCATGGAATTTTAGACGATGGAAGAGTGTCATTGCGCCATTGAGGATTACGCAGTCCAGCAGCGTTTCCCTCTCAAGTGGGAGAGGTCATAACCCGGCCGAATTGTGGTCCCCTGCCGCAACCGCAAGAGCGGTGGATGCCAGTGGGTAATCCGTGCTTGCATGTCAAGCAAGTCGAACAGCTGCACAGTCTCTTCATACATGGAGGGGCATAAGTGCACCCCGGGCCAGTTGAAGGGGAACCCGGCGCGGACAACTAAGTGGGTCCTACGACGTATCCGGGACACTGTGGCCCAAGACCCAACAACAGACGCCAAAGCCCTGTGAGCGGTTGTCGAAGCTGTCACACACGAGAAAGTAGGCTACAAGGTCATCTGGAGGGCGCGGGACAAAGCCCAAGAATAAATGCGTTCGTTTGTGTGGCTTCCACCCATCACGACTGACGCTGATGCATTATCGATATACCCACGTTGATGCTATATGATAGAGGAGGGCGTGACGACACGACGAGCCTGGAATATCCCGAGACTTCTCCAGCACCTACTACAGGTCGTCGATGCGTTCCGGTAGCCCTGTTGGCTTCTCCGTAGTTAGGAGAGTTTTCTCGCTGGGTTGAGACCCGCACACCCGGTGGACTGTACCGGTGGGACGAGAAAACCCGGTGGCTGTACTAGCACTTCTGATGTTTGAAAAGCAATTTTGGATGTCTAGACGCTGATTTTGAGATTTTCTAGCACTGCTCGTATTTTCTCGACGGTCGGGACCCGGGCACTCGGAGAGCTATTCCGGTGCCTTGAGGAGACCACAGTTATTGTTATAGTGGTGTACATAGTGTGCTCTCCCCGCTGACTCGTTTGGGTTCAGCGGGGGTGACGGGGCCCGGTGCGGCTTCCTGCTAGCGGGGGTGCCCCTACTCAAGCGCGTTAGGGGCTCATTTGTACTCTCTCCTTGTTCTTTTATACTCAGCATTCCAAACTTAGCCATATTCTTGATGTCTTGCATCGCACTCACACACAAAGCTTATGTTCGTTTTTGGGTGGGCCTGCATGCCCTAAAACATTTCCAATTCGGTATCAGAACATAGGGGGGTGTGTGAGCAGCAGAAGCAGCAGTAGTGGGCGGAACACAAAGAGAACGCGCCATGTGGTACCACGCCGGTAGCAGAGTGAGGGAGCGTGAAACGACTGCACGTGAACGCCACAGGGATGGTGAGCCACGTAGAGTAGCATTAGCGACTACAACCAGCACTAGCATTCGCAACAGCTGCACAAACGGCAATAGCAACACTTGCAGCAACCGCTTTGTGGCGCAGCAGTAGCAGCAGCAGCTGTAGCAGCACATCAGCCGCTACAGTAGTGGCGTCAGTAGCAGCAGCACATAACAGCAGCAGCAGCAGCCACTGTAACAGCGGCGGCAGCAACAGCAGCGTGTATCAGCAAGGAGTAGTGGCAACAACAGCAAGCGGCAGCTGCGGTAGCAGCACGCAACAGCAGTAGCTGTTGCGCAATTTAGCAACAACAGCAGCAGCAGCAACAGCGGAAGCAGTAGCGGGAAAAGCAGCAACAACAGCAACAGCGGCAACATCAAGCAGCAGCAGCAGCTGATGGGTAGAGTAGCAACAACAGCAATAGTTGCGGTGGAAGCAACAACAGCAGCAACCGTATCAGCTACACCCGTCGTTGCAACCGCTGCTGCAGGAGGGCTATGCAACCCCTCTGTGAGGGCCCCTGCCCCCTCGGAGGGGCCCCCTTGACCACCATCAGGGGGCCTCTCCGAGGGGGCCCGTCTGCCCCTTTTGCCCCTCTCCCCTCTTTTCGAGGGGGCCCGCGGAGGGCCCCGTCGAGTCCCTCCAAGGGGCCCCTCGTAGGGGCCCGTCTGCCCCGTCGGAGGGGCCATCGAAGAAGAGGGGCTGACCCCCCCTCCCTCCGTCTGCCACTCATTCACTCACTTGCTCAGCGAGCAAGCGAGCGAGTAGTGAATGGGAGAGAGGGCCGGACAAGCTGGACAACCCCCCCCCCTCGTTCCCCCTATTTTCTTCACTCCCCCAGCTTTTGGGAAATTGAGAAAAGGGGATACACGTGAAAAAATATGAAAAGGGATACACCTGAAAACGAGTGGAAAACAACAACAGAAAAAGGCGAGGGCTCAAAGCGAGGAGAGGGAAGAGTGAAGAAAAACGATGTGGAGGGTGAGGGCAAGAGAAGAAAAAAAAAGGGGGCCTGAGGGCAAGAGAATAACGATAAAAAAAATCGTGTAACTACTATCGCCACAGTAGTAGCAGCTTTCGTGGCAGCAATGTTAATGGCGGGCAGAGTTGCAACGACTACATAGTGAGGGGCAGTTGCAACTACGTTTACACTCCATTCTTCCCAGCTGACAGGAGATTGTCGTCGGTGGCGATTTTTGTTTCGAGACGCATCGTAGACAGGCGTCTCCCTTGGGCCCGTGCATTGGTGCGCGCAGTTGACTCTGGAGGATCGACGGCGGATTTGAGTTTGTCCATCTCCGAGGGCTGGGTTGTCTACCGCTTGGAGCAGTAGCCACACTTGCACCCGCCACCTCTTCAAGTCTTGGAGCATTCTACACTTTATTAGTGGCAGCAGCATTAGTAGCCGCAACTGGTCAGACTCCATTCTCTGGGCTTGTTGTAGTAGTGCAACACGTCTTGTCTGATCACGTTTGCTGACTATGACACCGTGACATCCAGGAGTGACAATACCTCCTGGTCTCATCCTCTCCCGTGGCTTGGTGCTAACAACCAAGAGTAGGTACCCTCGGCATCTATCTATCGTCCAGCACACAAGATGAGTGCACAGAAATTTGAGTAGGTGTCTTGCGCGTTCGCGTGCTATTACTGTGGTGATGGACGTCATGGTTGGAGTCGCTACTAGATACGCCCTCGCGACTGGCATCCACCTTGGCTCCAGCCTTGTCCGAGCCTGCGTCCTCCACACCATACGGATCTGCCGGCGTTGGTAGATCCCTTAGCTGGACCTCTGGCGAGCATAATTGTCGAGATCCACGGCCTATGCCAGACGGTGCAATGGCTTTGTGACCTTGTCGTCACTGAGCGTACTTCTTCTACTCGTTTGTTGACAGCCTCTTTGACCACATCTCCTTCATCCTCTCATTCTTCCTCATTCGATGGTGTCCCTTCAGCTTCACCTTTCGGTGTTTTCTAGGCTGCCACCATCCTCACCATACTCCACTCTCCTGTAACCACGATGCCACCTCGCGATGGCAGGTCTTCATGCAGTCGTTTCAGTCGTGTGTCCCCACAACGTCGGCGTCAGCGCTCTGCACGCCGTACTCACGCCGGTTTTGATACACCCTCCACCTCCTCGTCTTCCCTTGCGGTACCTATCGAGGGACACTGTGGTCACTACGTATTGCCTGTTGGTACCGTAGCAACAGGGTCCGCACTCGTGCCAGGCCGTGGTACCTGAGCGTCCACTTGGGCAGACTCAGATGATAAGGTGACAGCACATGGCGTGGAGTCTGATTCCGACATAGCGTTCATGGTGGAGACTTGCCTGTCATCGTCCGGGCTGGGTCCAAATCTTCCACAGCAGCAGGTGACATCAGGAGGAGCACAGGCACGGCATCCCTGGACGGTGCCATTCGCGACTCCGACCGGTGGAGGCCCAAGGGTGGCAGAGTAGTCCCGTACAGATCGGGATGCATCTACCGGGCTTTTGGGGGAGAGTGTGCAGCAGAATCACACTAGTCTGGCAGATGTTAGAGTACTTGGGACGTGCATGTCATTGAGGTTGAAATCTACGCTACTGCAACAGCCAGACATTCTGTAGCAGCAGGTTCCATCAGGAATAGTGTAGGTCTCGCGTGCCTTGGCGGTGCCACTCGCGACTCCGATTGGTAGCAACCTGGCGGTGGCACAGGAGTATAGTGCGAATCGGATGTCCCATACGGATTTTCGGGGGCGTTGGCGCACGGGAATCACACCAACCCGACAGCGGTCGCAGTGCATGAGCAGAGTCGGCCGGCTAGTCTTTTAGAGGTTGAGGCATTCTTGAGACCAGCAGTTGTGAGAGATGTCGCTGGGACATATGCTGTAGCATACACAACAGGCTCCACTATCTCATGTGTACTACCTGAGGATCAGCTTCAGGGTGAGGAGTCTTCTGTGTTCCTACATTCTCCAAGTTGCCGTACACACGACAGAGCACTGACATACATGACGGAGTCAGATGGTGGTCCTCACTCTATCATCGAGTAGGTGGCAGCGACCAGCCTTCCGGCGAGACAGTGAGTGAGCGCCAGCTGTGCCTGTTGGTCACCTTGGCGTGCATTGTTGAGCGGGAGTCCTGCACACCTGTGTCAACTACGGCGGTAGTCGAGGACACAGGAGCAGATTCGTACACGCGGATGGAGTCACCTCGTGAGCAGGAGTTGAGTTCTGCCCCCTCGTATACTACGTCTGGCATGTGCATGCGAGCTGGGTAGCTCTTATTGGTCGAGACCCAGACACATGGTGAGTTGCACTCGTGTTGCGAGGAGATCCTCCCATGATCTTGTGTTTGGATGATGATACTATTGTGTTGGATTGCTCGTAGCGGTCGAGACCCGGGCACTGGTACCACCTGTGTCGTGAGGAGACCATCTTGTCGTCTGACATGTGAATGATGTGCATTACACTGGTTTGTGTTCGTGTGCATCACTCCTCTCATGGTCAAGACCCAGACACTTGGTGAGATGTGCCAGTTTTGAGGGAGACCTTCGATGGGTAGCAGATCAATGTGTGTGTGTGGTTTACTGGTGCACATTGTGGTTTGGCATACATTGTTAATCTGTACCTTCGTTCATTTGTTCTCGCGTGGACGTTTATGTCAGCCAGGGAAAGTGTTGGTTTGTTAGGCTTCTACCCGTCACGACTGACACCGATGCATTATCCATATACCCACGTTGACGGTACATGATAGGGGAGGTCGTAACGATACGACGAGCCTCCAGAGTGTCCCGAGACTTCTCCAGCACCTACTACAGCATAGGCAAGACGCGGTCGATGTGGTCCGGTAGCCCGGTTGGCTTCTCCGGAGTTAGGAGATTTTTCTTGGTGGGTTGAGACCCGCGCACCCGGTGGAATGTACCGGTGCGACGAGGAGCCCCAATGGTTGTACTAGCGCTTTCGATGTTCGGAAAGCTGTTTTGAATGTCTAGACGCTGATTTCAAGATTTTCTAGCACTGCTCGTAATTTCTCGGTGGTCGAGACCAAGGCACTCGGAGAGCTGTTACGGTGCCTCAAGGAGACCACCGTTATTGTTATAGTGGTGTACGCAGTGTGCTCTCCTCGCTGACTCATTTGGGTTCAGCGGGGTTGACAGGGCCCGGTGCGGCTTGCTGCCGGCGTCCCTCCTTAAGCCCGCTAGGGGCTCATTTGCACTCTCTCCTTGTTCTTTTATATTCAGCGTTCCAGACTTAACCAAATCATTGCCGCCTTGCATCACACACACAAACAGAGCTTATGTTCGTTTTCGCATGGGCCTACACGCCTAAATGTATCCAATTAAATGATGGGGGAGAATTCTACCTCCTGGGCTCTTTTCCCCACATATTGCGCCGAGGTGAGTCTTGCATTAATGGTTCGGTAGGTTTACATGCATTCGCATGTTTTCTGGGCCCGAGATTGACTATTGGATTCATTGCTTACACACATGTAGCTCATGTGCGTCAACCCTAACACCATCGCTGTTGTGGAGCAGAGGGCCAAGCAGTTCCATCATTGCTTTGTAGCGCTGGGTGCCTGCCGCAAAGCATGGCCTCACGTGCGGCATATTGTCACTCTCCACAGCGCGTTTCTCAAAAACAGGTACAAATAGGTTCTTCTGATTGTCCAGTTTTTCGATGCAAACAACAACAGTGTGCCGATGGCATACGCCCTGGTCAGCAAGAAGGACGAGGACAACTGGGGGTGGTTTTCGCTCTAGCTGTCGAACGCATACTGGACCCTACGTGATGGAGGTACCACCATCAAAAGTGATGCAGGGCTGCTTGCAGTGATGCCAAAGCTCCTCCCGAGGGCCAACCACAAGCACTACACGTTTCACATCAAGGAGAACATTCGGGTGACATACAGGAAGACAGCAGCGGACATTTTTTGGCGGCTGGCACACGCGTATGAGCGAGAGGAATATGACAAGCTCAGCATGGAGCTCATGCAAACAAACCAAGGCGTAGCACGCTAGATTTTTGGCGATGATGAGCAGGGAGGGATCTCGTTGCGCTGCTGGAGCCGCTTCCACGGACCACTGGGGTGTGGCGGCCACACGACAAGCAATGCCGCAGAGTCCCTCAATGCACAGATCATCGAGGCTCGTAATCTGTTCCTGTTCCACTACTTCGCCAGTCTGTACCCCTTCATACAGAAGCTCTTTGCAACGCACACAAAGCTGGCCCACGACATCAACATGGACAGTGAGCAGGAGAGGAAGTGGGCGACCACCCCCGGGAAAGCGCTTATGCCCAACTGCTTGGTGGCAAGAGACTACGAGGTCGTGCACACCAAGAACCTCATGGGAACGGTCACCAAGAGCAGGGATGTGCCACGACAGGTGGACTGCCGCATGCGGAAGTGCAGTTGTGGCCGCTACCAGGAATTTGGCATAGCGTGTGTGCATGCATGTGCTGTGCTGCTAGAGAACGGTGTGACACCGGAAAACTTCACTGACATGGCGTACAACATCGCCGCGTGGAAGCGCTCCTACGGCCACCCCATGCGGGGCGTGAACCTGAGGGTGTTGAAGCCAGCCCCCCCGGAACCAGACTGTGAGGGGGACCCCCCGGGACCCGGGTGGCAGCCACCAGGCGGGCGTGCATTGGGCCGGCCGCAAGAAAAATGCAAGCGGCGGGGCGATCTACTGCACGCAAACCACATATGTGGTCGATGTGCCCAGAAGGGGCACCCGAAGAAGCAGTGCACCAACCCACCCGCGCCAACACCGGCACAGATGGCCGCAGGCCGCGCGACCGAGCTGCGAGCACAGCAGGTTGCTGCAGCCAATGGGGCTGAGGATGCTGCGGGGGCCATTATAGATGCAGTAGCCATGGAAGCCGATACAAACGCACGTACAACTGTAACAACTGCAAGGGCAACAACAAAGGTGGCACCTATGGACGGCGACCTAACGCAAGAGTAGAATGCAAACGGCCAGGGACGGGAGGGGGACGAGGAGGAGGATGAGTACGAGGAGGACGGTTCGAAAGAGGAGTGGAACAATGAGGTCTTCGTCACCAGGCATGCTCCACAGTATGACCGAACGTCACAATGGACAGATTCAGAGACTTCAAACGAGGAGTTTGACCCAGACTAAGAGATGAGGAGGGCCAGGCATGAGGCAGAGGAGGCTGCTTTCCGTCGTCAGTATGTCATGGTCCATGAGCTTGTTCCGGAGATGGGGCTGCCAGACCTTGACATGTTACCTGACACCTGAGCTCTGTGAAGGTAATGTGTTCGTTACTCTTGCAGATTACCCCTATGTGTTTCCAAACTGTGATAGACACTTGTTGATTGAAGAACCCATGAGCATTGTATTGAACATACCATGTCCACACTCTACCACATTAATGACTGACTTTTACCCCTTCTGTGGTTGCAGGTGAAGAAGGCAATTCTACTCATGCCTATCCAAGCATCGTCAAGGTCAAGATCCCGGAGCACCAGACGGGGACTCTCTGTTACAGGGCGGCTTTGAGTGCAGCGTTTGCATGTGGAGGCATGAGAAAATGGTCAGATAACATGTGGCCAACCAAAGGAGGTATTTTATAATGCTGTTGAGTATGGAGATGCCTGCCCTTGTGCAGCTTGCCATGTTATCCGTCGGGTCCATAATTTGCCGATCTACGTGCAAGAGTGGATTGCCTCATGTGACCTGTCTCCATTGCGTTTCATGTGGACATAAGGCATGCATACATAGTCACCTTTGCTCTTTCTATTCATTGCATTGTAATAGCAAAGGTTGTGAAAGAATGCTACTCATAAGAGGACACAAAAATGCATGTACAACATGGCATGAAGCCCTTCACCAGGTAACCAAATGCTACATTATTGTTAGGCTTCATCTCAGTTTGCTGTTGCTACAGGTGATCATTTAATTGTCACATTTGTGTCATGTATGTCTGAATAGAAAAACATGTTTCATCGTATACAATAAGTCATTATGTTACACTAGTAGAAAGAAATCATACAACTAGTGTGGAGTGTTACATTATATGAACTCCAGGACCTTATGCGACATTTTGGCTACTCCAGAATTGATGCATACAGTTGGCACAATGGACTGTAGTGTCAATGCTCCAGACATGACTCAGGGTTCTCCAAACATGAAAATGGGTACTCCAGACTTCATTTGGCAGACATCGTGTACCAATGTACTAGTGTGTGGGTACTCCGGACATGGTTTTGGAGAAATCTTGGGACAATGTTCTGGACTGTGGGTAGTCCAGACATGATTCCGGGTACTCCAGAAAAGATTATGAGTATTCCAGACATGGTTTTCCAGAAACTTTGGCACAATGTACTGGACAGTGGGTAGTACATACATCATTCCGGGTACTCCAGACATCATTATGGGTATTCCAGACATGATTTTACAAAAATGGTGGCACAATGTACTGGACTGTGGGTAGTGCAGACATGATTCTGTGTACTCCAGACATCGTTATGGGTATTCCATACATGATTTTCCAGAAATGTTAGCACAGTGTACTGGAGTGTGGGTGGTCCAGAGATAATTCTGTGAAACGTATGCTGTTCACCCGAAAGAGAAGGGCATTGTGGAAAGGAAACAACTTAATCATTGATCACTAACACTGTTAAAGGAGGGCATTACGTAGATGAAAATCTGAAGTAAAACTGACATTTCTGTGCAAAAGGGGGCAAAGTGAAGAAGATTTGGCAAAAAACCAACAACGGTAACAGTGGTAGGGGCCATCACGGACTCGGTGGCTCAGACTATACCCACGGCTCCCAAGGCTCGGAAGAGCTTGGTGGACGACTACTCGGTATGCGCTTTCCCAAGTTCCATGCCATACGTTCTGTAGTCACATGACCTGGGGTCCATGATTGTTCTTCATGGCCCAACTCATGGTTGCGTGCTACATAGCGGTCCCACTCCTCCTTCAATGCGGCCCATGCCCGATGAGCCGCCATAAGGCCCCCTATGGGTGTACTCCATCCATGATGTGTCGGGCCATTCAGACGTCCGTCGGTGTCCATGTCGATCCAACGTGGAGTACATGTATGTGGGTACTTAGCAATGTGGACTGATTGAGAAGCACTTTAGGTACACACTATAACACCTGTTCGTTGTGCTAGCCAGTACAACGAGCCAGTTCGACGCTGGAATTCGTCATTGGTGCATGCCAACGTTCGAGACGCAAACCCGGCCCGACTACTTGTCCGATACTTTGGAATGTGCGGCTGCTATTTTGGACGGGCAGAAGTAACCTGCCCGTGTCCACGTGGAAACGGGCTACATGCATGAACCGTGCATCGGTGGCAACACCACACAGTCCTGCGTCACACCATCCCATATCCCCCCGGGTGTCGCTACGTTGTCCCATTGGGCAGTCGTCCACTTTCGGCATGGACTTCCGTACTCGACCAATCGGCTTTGACTTTTGTGATGTAAGCGATACCGAGTCATATAGTGTCAAATTCACATATCATTTTAATACCGTTTGCAACAGCAAACCAGACTTACAAACGTAAAAAAAGTACGACCCAAAACCTTCATGTCGCGTGGCAAGTATAGGGTCCCGTTACGTTGTTTCAGCGACTGTGTGATTGGCTACCGATGATGTACTAAACAGGCTGTGTCGACGTCGACATCCCTAAACCCAAACCCTCCATATTTTGTTTTAAAAATGGGGACGACGTAGCCATAATTCTCAAAATGGGTGCAAGTTGGAAAACTAATAAAGGATTGGGGTGATCTAGCTATAATTTTTTCAAATGGGGGCGACCTAGCCATTTGTTCTCATAATGGGGGCGTCTCACACATGGTTGGCCAAAAATGGGGGCGGCCTGGCAATTAGCCGCACTGTTTGGGCCTTCGAAATTTCTGCTGGTTAGTTCTCGTACATCTAGGACGCGGTACTCACTTTACACAAAACATGCATGTTGTACCCACTTTTCTCAAACCGTCGGAGATGATGCGTGCCACACCCACTATTGCAAACAAATTCATGCTACACCGGTTCAAGACCAATTAGTTCGATGAATGTGGGTATCCGACAAATTGATTTTTGTTTTTTAGCAAATTTAATCACCATTTTGACAACTCACAAAATGACGCCCGACTCAAGTGCCTTTCAAGTGAATTCGACCGAAGCGCACGTTCTGTCAGAAACAAATATGTCTAAAAGCAAACTCTTGTTCCGTACTTTCTTTGACGCTTTGAACAGGGGGGTTGAACCTTGGAAAATGCCGAAAACATATCATTCACATGTAAAACCAGACGTCACAAAGTTTCCTTGCCGAAAATGCAGCAGCAAAGCCAAACTCCGTATGTCTTCACAATGCATGCATGGTTTGCGACGGTTGTCGTCATGGGAAGTCGGCTAACCGCAATGTGATGTGGACGTTCTCTCTCATCGTCAGCAGGGGTCATGACCGTTGAGCCATATTTGATGCGTACTCGACACATACTTTCAATGTTGCCGCTTCATCGCAACGGGCCTCTGTCTCCGGGATGGCCCTCCTCGCGCTAACAACGAGTGGGTTTTCCAAGTGTAGATGGTGGGTAGGATGCAAATTATGACGCATGCCATACATTGATATACCCAATTTTTGCCAAGATGGCCGCCACGTTTTGCGCCACTGGAGGCGACTCCCTGGACGATGAGGATGACAATCCTCTAGAGGTCCTCATCTTCTGGTACCACCCTGAGTCATCCTTCCTTTGGACCGCTTGGGAGGAACACGAGTGGAACTATCACGTCAATGTCGTGGAGCGCATGACTTCACGCTCCCCAGACCTTGTTGAAGAGCGCACGATGCGACTTTGAGGAACTCAACGTGTGAGTTCATGTGTGGTTAACGTGCGGGTGGGTTGAACCCACTTTCTTCGTAGAATTGGCGTCGCCTCCAACAAGGTTGGACCTCCTGCTATGTCGAAGTACGCTGACTGCTTGCCACCTCAGACCAGTTTGTCCTGTGAATGTTTCCCATACATGTGCCTGAAATTTTACATGTCCTCTTTGCAGGGTCGTCTGGTGAGGAACCCCCCCTCCCCCGGAGACGATTGGCAAAGATGTCAAAGCCGCTCCTGCTCGTGCACGCAAACACAAAGGAAGATGCATGGATTTCCAGGGTAGGCAAGCCTTTCACAACATGGAGGCCTGTTGCAAAGCTGTCCAAGACTACACAGTTGACCGCAACATGCCTGTCTCCTGAGTCCGTAGTGAACCAGCTCGCCTTGAATTCCGCTGTGGACTATGGAAGACTGCAGGCTGCCCATGGCTCCTGAAGGCGCGCTTTCAGCGTGAGCAGAGCAACATTGCCCTGATCAAGTTTTTGGATGGCCGCAAGTGCTCCCCCACCACCAAAAAGGGCTACCAGGCGCGCCGGGCCGCATGGGTGCTGCGGCACATTGAGCAGACCATCCAGAAAAAGCCACTTACCGAAACAAAGGCGCTGTAGCAGATTATCTAGGCTCACACAGGGGAGAAAGTGAACTACCGGGTGGTGTACCGTGTGAAAAAGGCGGCCCATGAGAAGCTTGTGGGCGAGAAGACCCTCTTGTGGTCGCTCTTCCTAGCCTACATAGTTGAGGTCAGTAATTTCTTTTGTAAATCATGTTTCCTAATGGTGTTCTTGTTTGTGACAGATTGTTGTGTTAAACGACCATCCCCATGTAATGTATGCCCTGCAGTTGAAGCGAGTGGACCCACGAACGTTCACGTGCGCTACGCAGGACAAGAAAAAACTGTTATGCTGGGCCTTCGTGGCACATGGAGCGTGTTGGGAGGGCTTGAACCATGTGCGTTGCATCATCACCATGGACGCGACCTTTTTGAAAAATTGGTTCATGCAGGTTCTTCTGATTGCACGGTTTTGGGATGCCAACAGCCATTCGGTGCCCATGGTGTGGACGCTGTGCGGACAAGAAGACAAGGACAATTGGACGTGGTTGGTGCAACAGCTGTCTCATGCGTATCCCACGGCCCGCAACCGAGGAACCACCGTGTTCTTTAATTGTAACGCTGGGCTCCTTGTTGCTGTGGCCCCAGAGATGCCTGGTGCTACGCACACCTACTATGCACAGCACATCCGCAAGAACGTGAAGTGCAAAGTGGGTCGTGTGGCCGCGGACCTCTTCTGGACCCTCGTACATTCCTTCACCGCTAGGGAGTTCAAGCGCACACAGGAGGATTTAGCGAAGGCTTTCGCGCAAGATCTGGAGTACATCTTTGGTGGTGGTGTAGATTCGGGCATTCCGCTGGACAGGTGCAGTCGACTCTACATCTCCGTGGCACGAGACGGTCACACAACAAGCAATGCGGTGGAGTCATTTTAACGCTCGTATCATGGACCTCCGCCATCTGTACCCCTTTCACTGTTTCGTCCTGCTTTATGCGTGGGTGCAGGAGTTGTTTGCAGAACGGCGCAAGCTGACGCATGACTGTGAGAGTACGTTTGCCCCCTTTGCTGACATAAAAGTGGAAAACTACACACAGAAGGCGCGGGAGTACAACATCATCCCGGCTGGACTGCTCTCTGGAACGGTCTCGGGTCCCAAAAGTCTGTCCGGACGGGAGGTCGACTGCAATGCGAAAAAGTGCAATTGCGGCCATTGGGCCGAGTACGGGTTCACGTGTCAACACATAGTGAGCCTTATGCTTGATGCAGGTGACAATCCTGAGATGTAAGTCTACATTCACTTGACGAGAATGGCCTGGAAGAGGACCTACCGTCACCCCAAGCCTAGGGTGAATCTCCACGAGGTGCAGTACACAGAGAAGGGGTAGGGACCGCCAGGCAAGAAGCATGGCGCCGGAAGGCCAAAGTCCAAGCAGAAGGACTGGTACGACCGTCACAAGAGGGAACGCATCTGCAACCATTGTGGGCTGGCTAGACATGGCCCACAGAAATGTACCAAACCACCTGCTCTCTCGCCAGTTAATGTTGCAGCATATCGTACCAGACAGCTTGCCTCAGGACGCGGGATGCGAGGTGATGGTGGACGAGGTCCTAGAAGTGATGCACCGGGTTTGGCAGCAGCAGCAGCAGCAGCAGCAGCAGTAGCCACGGTAGGTAAAACTGGTGATGTAGCGGGTGAGGCAGCAGTAGCAGCAGTAGCAGCCACGGCAAGTGAAACTGGTGATGTAGCAGGTAAGGCAACATCAGTAATAGTATCAGCCACGGTAGGTGAAACTGGTGATGTAGTGGGTGAGGCAGCAGCAACAACAACAACAGCCATGGCAGGTGAAACTGGTGATGCAGCGGATGAGGCAGCAGTAGCAGCAGGCACAACACATGATGACGCTGGTGGAAGTGAAGCATTGGGAGAAGTAGCTTACCCAGCATTCTCTTCCCAGGTTGACAATCATGGAAGTCCAGCGAGGGAAGCAAACAACACAACAGAGCTCGATCCCTCCTCATATGACTTGTCAGATGAGAGTGCCTCAGACAACAAGACAACTAAGACAGACGAGTGGGAGTCAAACGACTCCCACTCGGACTCAGCCGGGGACAAGGAACCAACGCAATGCAAGCGGAAGCGCAGAGGCCAATCTGTCTGAGAATAGGTATTATTGTCATTCATGACATGCATTCATGGCCCATGATGCGTAAAATTTGACTTCATCATTCTCAATTGTGCTTTTCTTGTTTTCTGTTTTCTGTGTAGGTGAGGCAGATCCATGCCCTGCTGAAGACGGTGATCAAGCGGCAACCAAGGCTCAAACTAAACTGGCACGTGGTCAGATCACATGTGGCCCACGACAAGGGATGTGCGGTGAAGGAGGCAGAAGTCATCTGTTCCAAGATGGCCAATCTCAACTTACAGAAGAGAGAGGTGGAGGAGGCCAGACATGAAGTAGCCAATCCATGCATGGGCATGTGTGCATCCCCATTTAGGGAAGACTTTCATGATGCATGCTAACAGTTCAGTGAAGGTGCATAGTGTCCTGCTTGTGAGGTCATTTGTTTTGTGCACGGCTTACTCGTGTATGTTCAGTTGTAGATTAGTACGTGTGACTTAGCACCTCTGTTTTACTGGCCTTGATGATTTCAAAGTTGAACACAATGTCATTTGACTTATCCACTCGCTCTTGAGTTTTCTGCACCTTGTCACTAATGAGAAGTGATGGAACCTTGGTCATTAATATTTCATTACCTTGTATTCTGTTGTTGCCACTATTTGGCACTACACTGTCTAACACAGTTTCAAATAGGTACTGTTGAAGAGTTGATGCACTACGCAGACCACACTAAATGGAGTAAGATAGTGGTGGCGAGTGTAGAGGCGGCTATCTGCCACAAAGAGGGTTCCCATGAGACATACCACATGCCACAAAAAATGTATTTGTGAATACAAACTACGCAGGCCCACTACCTGCCACACTAAGGGCTCATGGCCGCTATCTTCTACACAGAGGACTCCAACACACAATCAATGGTCATATACTTCATGAAACCATGCATAAACATACAACATGCCCACTGTCATTGCACAACGCATAGCAAAAGAAAAACTGGACATAGAACAGAGTGATCACGAGACTTTCGCCGACCACATTGTTGATATCGTGCTCAACCGCTTGCAGCCTGCATTGCGCGCTACACCTCCTGCCTCAGCTGCTGCTAACATTGCTGCTGCATTCTCCACCTCTCCCGCTTCTGCATCCAGCACAACTGGATCTTCCACCTCTAACTCCCTCGCTGTTGCTGCAGCAGCAGGCGCCGCTACAGCCAAAGCTCTTGCACAACCCGTATAGCGCAAACCTGACTTTGACTCAATGCCACCGTATTTCACCCCTAACCTCTCTTTCGCTTCATGGGAGGTTCGTTTCAGTGCTTGGGCACAAAGTGAGCAACTCTGGGAGTACTATCATGTACCCAACCCTGCTGCTGATCCTCCCTTTGTGCCCAGTGAATCTGAGTTAGCGCGTGCTATAAGTGCTCTCATCTCTGCTGGACCCGATGATCTCACTCATGAGATAGGGTCCTACAACGGTGACACTACTCGTCGCACGCTTCCTGATCATATTGGCACCTACGCTCTCATTAAGCACCGCACAACTGTTACTTGGTCTCTCACCCCTCAGGAGATATGTATTAATTCTATTTGTAACTGAAGTGTTGGTGGGTGCCATTGTGACTGGACTATTGTGTCTCACAGTAGTCATCACTACTTCCACTGTGGCCACCATCATCACATTACTCTTCTCCCTTCTTCCTCACCATTAGTGTTGTGAGTAACTCCCCTTTCTCCCATCTTTAATGTTGTTTGCACAACACCACACTCAATTATTGCACACCACCACACTCATACCATTCCATAGAACAGATAGACCGACGAGGTAAAGCATGACGTATAGGATGAAGATTAGTCTCACAGTTATCAGCTTTCACGAGGAGCTTCAACTTGAGCTCCTGTAAGAGTACTACTCTCCCACTAACTCCACTGTATCCCCACCTTTCATCCCGTGTCCTTCCGAGGTACTTCGTGTACCTTGATCATAGTGGATCCCAATAAACTCTTGATGAATTTTGGACCTTCAATGTTGACACAACACGTCGCACCCCTCTCAACCCTATGGAAGGATAGTCACTCATTTGCCACTGGAAAACCATGAAAGGCCATGTAGTAGAATGCATTTAATGTCGAGTTCAACAATCGTGCATGCACATAGATGAGTTAGTAGATGCATACAGGGCCCGCAGCCTTTGCCTTTGTCGTAAACTTGACAAGGCCGCGGCCGTCCAACTCTCTACGTGTTCTTTCATTGTGGCTGATCTCATGTCCAAGCTCACTAGCTTGTACTCGCATGTTTACGGCATTAAACGCGAGTGTCTTGATGTCAAGACAGAGCAATTGGACTCACCCCCTGGCATCGGCCCACTCTACCAGTTCAAAGTCACCCACCTAACCGAATGGTGGAACAACCTTCAAGACAAGCGCCTTCCTCATACAGTAGTGGTTGCCATGGCCTCATCTTCTTATTCTTCCTCCTCCTCACCTTTTCTTGCAACCACATATGCATCCTCAACAGCAACAACCCATTTGACTCTTGGAATAGGCCATGGTCAGGATTGCAACAATCGTGGTTGAGGCAAGGATCGAACTTTGGACGGACTAAGTACTAGCATCTCACACATCGAGTCGGCGGTTTCTTGCTGGAATTGCGGGGTGGTTGGGCACATTGCTCCCAAGCGTGGAGTCCCCCCATGATGACGTGTGCCTTGCCTCTACAATTCATGCTCATTGGGATCAGGAGGGTGTCATCTTATCGCCCTTTAGCGTCGCCAACACCATTGTTTCCACACCCTCCACCTCCTCCATCTCGACTAATCACTCACCCAACCTCACCTCTCTTGCATTTAAATTTGGCCTAGTTTTTGGATGGGGCTAGTTTCCCCCTCCTGTGGGATCATTCTAGTATGGGCCACCATCTACTCAGTACACTCCACCACCCTGATCTCGGGTTGGTGTCAGCTTTCTCAAGTCGCAGTGGAGTGATTGTCTTTCCATTTTTCGTCGTGTGGAGGGGGATTCCCTTAAAAAAAATCACTGAACTACTCCATGTTTGTTATCAAGGGTGTGGGGGTGGAATGGACATGTCTCATGCTCTTATCTATAAGTCTGACAGAGCCCTTCATGGTGCATTGTTGGGGGTTCAAGGTTGTATGACGGGTTATGGTTAATCGCCCTTAACTCATGCACTCAACAATTGGTGTATCAAAAAGTGTATTCTTATGTGCAAACATTTTTCAGAAAACATCAACATTGATTCATGTCACTAGAGCCCACATACACATTCCTTACAAAAGGTGCTTGTTATCATGGATTATGTGTACTTTGTACTGATTTTTGTTTGAAGTCCATGTTCACTTCCCAGTACACTTGTCAATACGCAGTTTCAGGGGTGAGGTGATTGGTCATACATGTGTATGCCTGATGACTGTCCGTGGACAAAGGACAGGCTGTCTTGTACATTCCCTCGTCACCTTGCCAACTCCATCCCTCACGCTGGCACAGCCACCTTCTGTTTTGTGTTTACCTCTGCTCGTGTCTCACATGGCTTCTTGATCATTGATTCAGGAGCAACCTACTACATGGCATCCTTTCGTGTCACCTTTATGTCCCTCCGTCCTGTGGAGTCCATTTGTTTTTCCTGCACTAGCAATGACCCACTCCTCCCTGTTCAAGGTGTTGGGGTCGTTTTCCACACTGAAATAGGCCATGACTGTTTCTTGCCATGTTTCTTGAATGTGCATGATTTGGAGGTCAACTTGCTGTCTGTCACTACCCTTGATCACCATGGCATGGACTTCTCATCCTATCGTGGTCTTCGCAATGTATTAGTTTATTCCTTAGGCTGTGTCGTGCTTCATGCGCTTTCGGTGACCGCTTCTTTTGTGTTCCTCTATCTCTTTCCTTGCTTTCCACTACCTGTGCTCTTGCCCATGTTGCACCCTCCTTGTCTGTGGAGCACACTCAGCTCTTACATCATGGCCTATGTCACATCTACATAACTGTCATTGCTTGCATACTTTGCGCACCACATGCCACTGGCCTGGACATTTCCATGCTTCCCTCACCTTGTTGCTCAGAGTGTCTTTACTATGCTCAAGGAAAGATACACCACTTTTCCTTTAGCACCTATGATTCCTTGACTTCTCATCCTGTGGATCTTGTGCTTGTTGACGTCATGGGACCTCTTCCTTATGACTTCCTTAGGGGGTTCAATGGGTATGTGCTCTTTCTTACAGATGACTTCTCTGGTTACCTTTGGGTCTTTTCTCTTCGTAAAAAAGGCAATGTCAGTAACATCCTTGAATCTTGGCTTCCATAGACTGAATGTGCCTAGGACTGCCAAATTCTTCTATTTTAATATGAGGATGGAGGTGAGTTACTGGGTCCCGACTCCTCTTTTATCATTCCCAAGGTGTCTGCATAGAACCTTCTACACACCCCAACAAAATGGTGTGCCTAAACACTGGAACCACACTATGGCTCATGGTGTGTGTTCTCTTCCCACTGCCTCGGGCCAATCTCTCCTCTTCGCATTTGAAGCCATGTCGGAATGGTAGGTGTGGGATCATGTCCCTCATGGACCTCTACCCGTCGTGTCACACCCTTTACATGTTGGATTGGTTGCCATTCTGACTTTCCTCTTACACAAGTTTGGGGTTTCTTTGCTTTAGTATGTTTATCTCATGGTCATCATGAGGGAAAAGTCACTCCTCGTGGTTGCTTGTGTACCTTCCTTGGTCTGACATCCTTTTCCAAGGCCTGTTGCCTGTGGGACGCATCCCAA
Source organism: Penium margaritaceum (assembly GCA_023375785.1). Taxonomy (NCBI): domain Eukaryota; kingdom Viridiplantae; phylum Streptophyta; class Zygnematophyceae; order Desmidiales; family Peniaceae; genus Penium; species Penium margaritaceum. The sequence continues at coordinate 46,254 of SZWC01001163.1, read as the reverse complement.
AGCTGTGCCACTGAATTTTGGAACATCCTCTTCTTTTTGGATGTGTTTCGATGTGACCTTTCTTGCCTGTCCTCTCCTGAATGTCTCGCCTTGACTTCTCATCTTGGAGAAGGTCTAGTGGTGTTTACACCTGTTGTTATTCAGTTTGGCTCCATTTCACCCTCTACAAGTAGCTCTGAGCCTTTTTCTGTCCCGAGCTCTATCACCACCTCAGGATCTAAACCTTCCCTATCTTCCACTTCTTCCCCTTGTGCTCGTTCTCCATTGCATCTAGCCTCTCCTTTACCTGTTGTGTCTTTTGCAAGTTTGGTCTCTCCTGTGGACTCTCTCCATTCGGCTTTCCTTTAGTCCATTTAGCATCCCACTCAGCCTTCTTCTCCTTCTCTTCCTTCTACCTCTACTGCTCGTCTAGTCTCTTCCTACATACATGGTGGTTGTTTGTGTGAACTCCTTAAAGTTTACGTACCCACCAAAACACCTCAAGACCCCTCCAAATTTGGCCCCATAGATCCAAATTGGACTGTCCTGACTGGTGATCCCGGGCTTCATGCCCTTGTGCTCACTTTGTCAGCCGCACTGTCGACCTATGTGTTCATGATGAACCCTACCTATCCTGTGGGGTGCTCTCTTGTAACGCATGAAGTTCACCATGCTCTCAATCTATCTCTGGATAAGTTTACCCAACACTTTGATGTTGCTTGTCTCTCACCATTGCCTGGGAAGCCTGTGATAGTTCACGAGGCTCGCAAAGCTACTGACATCTCTTTATGGGAAGTCGCCATGCAAGATGATCTCAATGCACCGGCTGAGCATGATGAGTATGACCTTTTGGATTTTCCCTCTGGAAGACAAGCTATTTCAGCCAAATGGGCCTGACAGAAAAGACTAGAACCTGATAACACTACGAAGCAATACAAGGCACATCTCATAGCCAACGGATTCTCCTCGATTCCTAGCATTGATTTTGAAGAGAAGATTTCCCCTCTAAGTCGATGGACCACTACACAAGCCCTTCTTGGCCTTGTTGCTTGACAAGACTGGGAACTCGGATAAATGGACGTGAATGATGCCTTCCTTCATGGTAGGCTAGATGAAGAGATCTACATGATTCACCCTCCCTATCTTGCATATGGCACCAATAAGGTGTGGCTATTGCACAAGGCCTTGTAGGGCCTCAAGCTGTCACTACATTGTTGGATCTAAGAGATTAAATCCATGCTTGAGAAAGGTGGCTCTTGTCGAAGCACTGTGGACCATGCATCGTTTATCATTGTACCATTCTCCCCCCTTTTTTCCATCCTTGTGTTTGTAGATGATACATTGATTGCATCTCCTACTCAAGCTGCCATCCGAGAAGGCAAAACTCTCATTCAGTAAGCTTACAAAATGGAAGGTCTTGGTCTAGCCCTAGTCTTCTTTGGCATGGAACTTGAGTGTGATTACTCAAAACATGCACTGCTTGTTTATAGTCTAGGAGGGATTTTCACCGTGTAACTCCGTTCCATTCCCTCAACTTCCACACCAATTACCCTAGCAAGATGGACCTGGTTGAAGTGAATGGATGACTCCAAGCTCAGAGAGAGTAAACACCACGAAATACTCTCTCATGTGCCTTGCCACCACCACATATGCCAATGAAGCCTTTCCCATTAAAATGCTTTCATAGTTCTCTTAGTGTCCTACAGAGCAACACCTTAAGGCTGCACTTTGTGTGGTACAATATGCATTCTCTACTCCATGCTTGGATGTGTACTTTTGAGCAAATTCCTCGCTTGTACATGATGTTTTTATAGACAGTTATTAGGCTCATGATGTAGATTCATGCAGTCACACATGCTATATTTTCTTGATTGGTGCCACTGCCGTCTCTTGGGAAAGTGGTTAAGAAGGGTGTGTATCAAGGAGCTCGAGCAAGGTTGTGTATGTAGCACTTGGTTTGGTTACGTGTGAGGCTGTTTGGCTTTGTTGCTTGATGTAGCTATTGCGTGTTTCCATGCACTACATGATCCCTCACTATGATAACCAGAGCAAAAAAGCCATTGTTGAAATGATGGCATGCATCACTTTGATACAAAACATATCATTTTTAGAATCATATTGTTCATGAATGCATTGCCGTTAGCTTAGTTTGGGTTGTTGGGTAGAAACTCGCTCACAACATGCTGATTCTCTCGCTAACGCACTCACTTTAAACGTATTCAATTTTTGCATTCACGCTGTTTGTCTACTCTGTCTCCATGACTCCAGTCGATTGTTTCATCCCTGTTCCCATTCCATTTGATACTGGCTTGACTTAGCATGTGTCGACGTGCCTCTTGCACGGTCGGCAACACGCTCACCTTCTCTCCCTCTCCATATTTCACAATTGTATTGTTTCAGACTTCAATTCTGGAGCAAGGAAACATGGTCTGCTTCTTTATCAATAGTGTACCCCGTGTGGGGCTCTTTGCATGACCTTGCATGTCTAGCATGTGATTCCTTTGTTTCCATTACTATACCAGAATAATTAGACTTAGGATTTTTACGTTGCTGAGCTCAGGGAGTTTTGGCCACTTGCACCGGCCTCTGGTGTTCCGTTCACAAAGGTTATAAAGAATCCACTTTCTAGAGTGGTCGATAAAACTATCACACACAGTATCAACATTTTGGTACTGTTTAGTGGACTTCTCAATGCTGGTAAGACTTCATAAAGAAGTGCCTTGATGTTCTTGAAACCCCCCATCTTCTTGGTGGAGTATCTCGAAGCGACCACTCACGACACGGTGTCGCACGCGTTGCTCAACTTGATTGCCTGAGACCCGAACTAAGCATCATTCTGTTTCTTGATGTCTTGTACATGCGATTGACAAGTCCGACACTTGTCATGGAAGTACAGCTCCTGGTAAACACAAAGTATCCAACTGTCCAAACTCCTCGAATTGTGTTATGCTCTGCAGATTATCCAGTAAACCATCCACGTTTCTCTTGGCGTAACAAAATCCTTGTTTGAGTGAATGGGCTAATGGCTTAGCTTTTGATCCGGGGCATGGATGAATGGTTTATCTCTTGACATGCATGGGGAGATCAGCTTTCTTATCCATGGTGGGTGGTTTATGGCGTTTGCGACCGTTCAGAATGGGAACGAGACAAGATATCCACGAAATTCTCGATAAAGACAAGAACCACGTTTGGCACATCAATGATGCCATACACAAATTCAGAACTTTTTTGTAACTTGATAATGCCATATCTAGCAAGGAGAAAAGAAAAAATGCAATATCCAAGACCGCGCACTATGTCGACAACACATGACATACAATGTCAACATGCTGGCATTGATACACATCGGTGAAAAATCACAAACTTCTCTACAGAGGGGTTTGTATCTTTTTCTAAAAAAGGTCGACAAAATAATTGAATGGGGGGTCCAAAACACCCCATGCATTGAAAGGGAACCTGGTCGGCCCCTCTGCTTGAGAAACTGCTAGGAAGCTTCCCAGCCTTGCTGTTGCTGACGTGGCAACGCGGTTCAATTATGTGGCACATTAGCAAGTAAGCAAGTGCAAGAAATAGCAAGGTTCAGGCTAGGGAGACCCACAAAGTCCCATTAGTTCCAATGTCTTAGTAATACGGAGAAAAATGACAGTTGATAAGCACACAACATAAATACCTGTCACGGCGAACGTCGAGTGACTCACGTGGCAAACATCGAGTGACTCACGCGGGACTTAGTTTATCCTAAAATCGGTCCAAAACTATTATTTTGGCGGTAACTATGGACACAGGCATCCAAATGCAAGACCGTTCGAACCCAGAGATGCAAAATCTTCAGCTGAATGCTATGATTGGTCACACGCACAAAGCCAACATTGATGATTAGATCACAAATGCAAAAGATGCAAATTGGGCCCAAGACCTAGTCCACCAAGAAAAGTCTAGCGACTGTAGAAACACTACGGAGCACCTGAGAAAGCACCCGTGATGCCGTGGCAGCTGTTTGATAGCTGCTAGTGAGTGATCCACCACCCTTCGCTGCTCCGGTGCCAGTTGGGTCTGCATCAAGGGTGTGCACAAGCATGGACACGGCCGAGTGGTCATACTTAGCTGTACAAACAGACAGGGAAAACTCACATCACAACACTCCCCCATGACCTGATGGTACGCATATCCATACACGTGCAAAACTGACACATGTGCACAACAAGATGCTCTATATTCCATACTCAGACACCCAAGTCTCACCCACTCACGGGCAAGGGACGAAGCCCGATAAAATGAATGGTCACCATGAACTTTCCGCGTCCCACTGCCTTGGCCAAGAAGTCAGCCACTGTATGTCATTGCCAACCCAGATGATGGAGATCACCTGTCCCTCCACAATATTGTGCACAAACTGATGATCAACATCACTATGCTTTGTGTGTGCATGAAATACACCACAGTTCTCTGCAATAGTAAGTGAACTCTTGTTGTCATAGTACATAATGACACAAGGCACAGATGGACACAATTCATCAAACAGACTGTGCAGCCTCACGACCTCTACAGCCCTCGCCTGTAATACAACATTTCTAACCTCTGATGAGCTACGTGTGATTCAACCATGCTTTCCACTGACTACAACACAGCGGTACCGCCCAACAAGAACACCTAGCCAGTTCAACTGTGCCCATGAGGGCTATCATTGTAACCGTCGACTACCACGGAACTCTCTTGTTGAAAGCAGAGTCCGAGGTATGATGTGAAGACCACATACAAAACCACTCACACACCTGCGTGAAGGGCTCTTACCTGAGGACACTGTGAGAAATGTGCAAGGAGGTTGATGGCAAAGGCAATGGCAGGTCGTGTGGTAGTCGCTGAGTACAGCGAAGAGTCGACGAGGCGCAAGTATAGGGTCACATCCACTCTATCTCCCACTTGTTTTGGATCATCGTGTCCATCAAGTGTGATGCGGGTGGAGGTTGTGGGAACTGCACAAAGGAGGTCAGCAAACCGCTCCCTCATAACACGGGCGTAATGTGAAACACATCTATACAACCAAGGCTCTTCATCCTCTTTGCAGCCTGAAGGACTACCTTGGTCTCCTCCACGAGATCCATAGAAGGAGACATAATCAGGAGATCATCCACTTAGACCAGGATGGTGGTGAAGCTCTCAGCTCTCGGTTTGAGAAAGAGGGACGGGTCGGTGTCACTCTGTACGTAATGGACCCGTGTCAATTTTCTGGTGATATCCTAGTTCCAGCACCTTTGTGATTGTTTCAAGCCATGTAAGGATCTCCGCAAGCACCAGACTTGTCACCGACCTCAAAACCAGGTGGCAAGACCATGTAGATCTCTTTCTCTTATGGTGCCATAGTGGAACGTGTTCTTTACATCCATCTGGTGAAGCTCCCAGTTGTGGTGAGCATCAATCCCGAACATAGCAAGAGCAGTGGTCATTCGGCCAACGAGTGCAAACGTGTCAATGAAATCTACAGCCTCAACTTGTGAGAATCCCTTTTGGCCATCAAGTGGGCTTTGTTGTGACCCAGCGTGCACCTAGGCTTCACCTTCTTATGAATGACCCACTTAGCCTGTACAACCTTCTACCTAGGCAGGAGGTCGATAAGCTCATAGACATCATGCTCACGGATGGTTCCAAGCTCGTCATCACAACCAGCATGCCACTAATATGCATCATCATCTAAGAGTGCCTCATTATACATGCTTGGAGAAGGCACCATCAAGGGAGGACTCTGGGTGGCCAAAAGGCACGCCTCCAGACTCGACCTGACCATGGCCAAATCAGCTACGACATCGCATGCGACTTAGAACTCATGGGAATCCAACTCATGGCTGGCAGGGCATGTTGGATGCACCTCAGTGTAGTCTGCCCGGACACTCAGGCCAAGGGCCTTTGTGCGATGCTCGCCACTTTGAACACTCTGAGTCGTGCGTCGAGGCATTGTGTCAACAGTCCGCTGAGCCTTAGAGGCCAGTAGTGGGAGACGACCATCGGTCTCGCGTAAGAAGCTCGATGCTGAGGTGTTCACAAAAGGATGGATCAACCCCAGTAGCTTGCCGTACAATGCGTCGATCCTTTTTGTGAACAAAAAGGATAGTGGTTTACGCATGGCGTTGAACAAGCTGACGATGAAAGATCGATTCTCCTTACCGCGAATTGAGGACCTTTTTTACCAACTCCAAGGCGCCAAAGTGTTTTGGTCCTTGGATTTGTACCAAGGGTACCATCAAATCCGCATCACGGAAGATGATGTGCTCAAAACCGAATTTTGTGTGCACATGGGACACTATCAGTTCCGAATGTTATGCTTCAAGCTTACAAATGCCCCAGCAAGCTGGGGAATGAACCGAACGTTCACCAAGCAACTCCCACAATTTGTCTTGGTTTACTTGGACGACATCCTGGTTTTCTCCAAATCAATGGAAGAGCACATAGAACATCCGCGCAAATTTCTCGCAATCCTTCGGGAATAGAAGTTCTATGCGAAAGTGAAAAAGTGCAACTTTTGCACAAGATGAGCTCGAATACCTTGGACACATCGTCGGCAAGGACGGCGTCCATGTCGACCCACGAAAGGTCCAAGCTGTTGTGGACTGGCCACGCCCCAAAACTGTGGGGCAGATTCGGTCTTTCCTTGGCCTTGCAAACTACTTTTGACGGTTTATGGAACGTTATTCGACCCTCGTAGCACCACTAACCAGGCTCACGCGAAACGATGTGCGTTGGGAATGGACATCTGATTGCGAGAACGCTTTTCTCAAAGTCGAAGAGCTTCTTTCCACAGCGCCTGTCCTAGCTCTTGCGGATCCATCGCAACCGTGGGAGGCACGATGTGATCTGTCGGTAGTGGGATTCGCAGCCGTCCTCATGCAAAACAATCACCCACTTGCGTATGAGAGCCGGAAGCTCATCCCCGCAAAAACGCGGTACATGACTATGAATCAAGAGCTCCTTGCGGAAGTACATGCCTTCAAGATGTGGCATTGCTACCTCAAGGGTGCTGAAGGGGGTGTGACGGTCGTGACCGACCATAATCCATTGGTGTTTTTCCAAACGGAACCGAACCTATCAAGACGACAAGCGCATTAGAGCGAATACCTGTGTCGATTCTCTGAGTGGGAATATCGGCTAGGACGCATCAATGTGGCACAACCACTAAGCCGATAGCCTGTGGAAGTTAAAGCAACCACCGAGGTCGGCGGGTGTTTTATGGCCATTGCAACTGCAACAATACAATCACCAGATCCCCCTGAACCTCTACGGATTCCACCACGAGAGATTATCCATTACAACGATTTTGGAAACAGGATCCGGATGGGATACTGTGTGGATTCTTGGTTTCAAGACTCTCAAAATCTAGACAAGTACGGCTTGGTGGAGGAATCTTGTGGCACGGAGAACAAGTTGTTGTGCCAAACTCGGGAGACCTTTGAGCAAACATTATCTCCTAGTTCCACGACCCGCCGGTCGAAGGTCATGTGGGATCCCGAAAGACCGGACAGGCAATCTTCGACCACTATTGGTGGCCAAGATGGAGAGTCGATGTTCGTAAGTATTGCATGACATGCGACCCATGTCTTCGAAACAAGGCTAGTAACAAGAAGCCTGCTAGACTCCTCCAATAGCTTCCCATTCCTGGGACTCCATGGGAGTGCGTCAGCATGGACTTCATTACTGGTCTTCCAGACACAGCCCTTGGCCACGATGCAATACTAGTGGTTGTGGATCTTTTGACGAAGATGACGCAGTTCATTCCTACAACCACTGATGTGAACGCACAGGAGACCGCTTGTCTCTTCTTTGAGGATGTCATAAAGTACCACGGCTTGCCGTTGCACATTATCTCCGATCAAGATCAAAAAATTTCTAGTAAATCCTGGCAAAAGATGCACGAGTACTTCGGCAGTGAGTCGCAAATGTCGACAACATTTCACCCTCAAACTCATGGACAAACAGAGCGCATGAATCGCACTTTGAAGACGATGCTCTGCATGTACGTGGACCCTGCCATGCATGATTTGGACAAATTCCTAGCACCGGCAGAGTTTGCGTAGAACAACTCGGTGAACAAGTCCACACAATTCACACAGTTCGTGTTGAACAGTGGTCGGCATCCAGTGGTACCCTCTTCATTGGTGAAGAGTGGGAGTACAGAAGGGCAAGTTCCTTCCGCTCAAGCCTTTGCCGAGCGTATAGACTCCATGTTACAGGAGGCGAAGCGTCACCTTCAAGCAGCTCGGCAGCGACAAAAGGCATATGCCGACAAAGGTCGCCGGGAGGTCTCGTTTGACATCGGTGACAAAGTGCTTCTTAGCAACAAAAACCTTCCGCTGAAGTTGCCAGAGACAAGAAAACTTCTACCGAAGTGGATTGGGTCGTTTCCCATTGTGGCACGCATCAGACCAGTGGCATACCGATTGCTACTTCTGCCGAGTATGACGAATCATGACTTGTTTCATGTGAGCCTGCTGGCTACATACACGGCAGACAGAACCTTCAGCCACCGCCAGCAGTCCTTGCTGTCGACGGCCAATACGAGGTCCTTTGCCTACTCTAGCACCGAGAGCGTTCTCTTGAGTCACGCGTTGTTAGGGAGTCCCTCGTTCATTGGGCCGGCTGTGGACCTGAACATAATTTATGGGAGCCCGAATTTCGGTTGCCCACAGGGGTGGTCAACGAGTACTAGAGCGAGCTTGCAGCTCACACACATCCACGCGTGGTAGGAGGTACCACCTGAACGCGGCAAAAGTGAACAACATTCCCACGGGGCAACATTCATGGACAGCGACCATAGGAGGTAGGGGACGCCCAACATGGTTGTCGCGCGGACGCTCCAGCCAAAAGGGAGGAGGCGGCTAGCCGTGCTGACCTACAAGCTGCACCTTAGGTCCAAGTACCATCCATGTGTTCATGTTATTCTGGTGATTGAAATCATTCATTTTCTTTCACAATGTTGATGACTCACTAACTGACAATCCTGCTTGTTGTTCATGAACCGAGACAGCTCATAACAAGTGGGGAGGAATGAAGTGGGAGGGCCCCGTTCGGCCGTCCCTCCTCATTGAAGCGAGGGGTGGTTGTGCACCACCTCTCGCATTAGCGAGGGCTGGCCGGCGGCCAGCATTTCGCTAGCCGCCGGCCAGCTCGCTGCCGGCCGGCGGCCTGCCAAGCGACCGGCCGGCCACCGGCCGGCCAACCGCCAGCCGCCGATCGCGGCCTCAGCCCGATGAGGGGGCTGAGGGGCCACGAGGGCCTCGAGGGCGAGGCCTTGTGGCCTCGTGCCCTCGCCCCCCCTCGCCCTCCTTGCAAACAAGCAAGCGAGGATGATGGATAGGGAGAGCGAGGGTGAGAACAAGAGAGCTAGCGCGAAATCGCCAGCGTGCCTCGCACGCGACGATTTCGCGCCAGAATGACAAAATGTAAATCGAGGTTCGTTTGCGACGAACTTCGACATAAAACAAATGAAACAACTCGTGCGAACACATGAGTTTGAGGTAAACCCCCCCGGTTTGGGTCCCAAAACTAGGGGTAAGGTTAAAAACGGAAATGGGCCTCCGGAGACTCGAAATATTCGAGTGTCCCTACTCTGGGTCGTTGATGACGATTGCCCCTCAGTCCTGCGAAAGGGGTAAACCCCTGACGCGGACTGAGAATGCCATTTTCTACGAACTTCGACGACGACTTGAGTCCAGGAGTTGGAGACTCGACCCGATACACAAACAGACTTCGATTTACGTTTTGTCGTTCTGGCGCGAAATTGTCGCGTGCGAGACACGCTGGCAATATTGCGCAAGTTCTTTCTCGTCTCTCGTCCTCACCCATGCTCCCCCTATCCCTCGTCCTCGCTTGCTCGTTTGCAAGGAGGGCGAGGGGGGGTGAGGGCACAAGGCCACGAGGCCTCGCCCTCGAGGCCCTCGTGGCCCCTCAGCCGCCGATTGCGTTGTGGACACGATCGGCGGCTGGCGGCTGGCCGGCTAGTGGCCGGCCGGTCGCTTGGCTGGCCGCCGGCCGTCCAACTGGCCGGCAGCAAGCTGTCCGGCGGCTCGTAAAGTGCTGGTCGCCGGCCAGCCCTCGCCGGCCTGCGGCCAGACTAACGCAAGGGGTGGTGTGCAACCACCCCTCGCTTCAACGAGGAGGGAGGGCCAAACCGGCCCTCCCGCTACACTGCTACAGCGCGACGGAATCGGTCCACATGTATGGCTCGAGGTTGTACGAACTCCTCGCCGCAGAACAGAACACGACACTACGAAGCATAGTCTGCCTAGGCAGGCTGTCAACATGCGAGATTTGATTAGGACATGCATGTCCAAGACGACTGAATAGTTCGAGTGAATAGTGGACACAGTTGTCATTTTATTCCGTTTTCGCTCGCTCCATGAAAATCATGGGCATCGGTGTCATCTCGGTTCGACTATCGACACCGACGTTAGTTTGTTTCCGACTATGGACACCGCCGTCGGTTTATTTTCGGCTGTGGACACCGCAGATCTATCCTCCAAAACCATGGGCATCGGAGTCCATATATATATTTTTTCCCATATATCTACATATGTATATGTTGTATCATTTCGACTCTTTTAAACGAAGTACACTTACCGCTAATTGTAAATTTCTCAATTTTATAAAATTATAAATTAAGTTTTGCCTCCTAACTTCTACCTGTTCACCATCAACGCTCCGTTTGGTGAAACATTTTGTTGGGCACAATAGTATTTCCTGAAAAATGGAGGTTATGAAGGAAAAGTCTTCCGCCTCCTCTGACTTGGAGTTGAGACATACAAATGATTTATCCCGCGCATAAAGACAAGGATATCAGGATTGCATACCGCCACATGGCAGCGCCCGATGGCTCTTGCCCATCGTCACTGGTTTCAGCAGCAACGACAAAGGCCCCACCAGACGTGTCGTATGCCAGGTAGGACAATTCGCTTTCAGTGGGAAGCAGTCGCGACTGAAAATCGTCTTACCATTTAGAGACCGCATATTGGACTGCCATACGCTTTGAACTTTCAGCGAAACACTGGTCAGCTCGCATATTGTCCCTTTCGGTCAATGGCAAATTATTTTTCGGAAATCCAAAAGAGTCTGCGGCCACGGGCTGGCCTCGCTTCAGACAGTGTCTGGAGCTGCCTGGCCCGTTGTTGACACACACACACTGGTCCAAGTCCTGGATTCTGTCATTGTCATCGCTAATCCACGTGCTGAAGGTGACTCTGCCAAAGCTGCTGACCAGCCGCTATCTACACCTTAAGGTGCGAATGTTGCCTTAACGTTGTCCACTGCGTCTTGGTCCCTACGATTGGAAAAGTTTTTGTCCGAATTCCCCACTTGCCCATAGTGGAATCTTGTCCATTGTTCTGCAATGCAGCGATGGTTCCTACCAGCATTTGTGAAATGTCGGGAATTGAAAGGTAGTTTTTCTGACAGCACGCGTGCGTCTTACGCTTTTTGCTTCTGTCTTCCCTGGTGTCCAGCACGCTGATAGCCATGGCGACCATCAGGATGAGCGCTATGCCAGTGGTCATGGCCGCGAAAGCGGCTAAGCCGGGCAAATCGGCGAAGAGCACCGAGGAGAAGCCTGGCTTCCTTGACTGGCTTGACAACGCTTTCCAGAAGAAGGATGGATTCAGAGAGACTTCTGAGTGTAAGTCGTAGTCTTGACCCATGTGCAAGGGATGGGTAC
>SZWC01001163.1:2745-15843 GCA_023375785.1 Penium margaritaceum | reverse complement strand
ACCCCCCCCCCCACATAGAGAAGGGGAGGGATGAGCTAGAGAACAATAATAGAGCATGACCAGAAGGACAAGCAGAGGAGAGAGTAGAAGCGTGTGCATGCTTGCACACATTACATGCATCTCACAGCGCATTGTATCACATAGCACCGCATCACATCACACCACATCGCATCGCATGGCAGTGAATCAGAATAATCGCATTGAGTCTCATCGCATCCACATTGCATCATAATGCATTGCATTAGATTGCATCCATCCAGTCCATCAGACTGCACCGTTGCGCATCACATCGTCGTCATTGTTGCCGTCGCCGCCGTCGTCGCTGTCACCAGTACCGTCACTGTGGATTTCGTCTTCGCCGTTGCCGTTGCAGTCGCCGTTGTCGTCATCATCATTGTCACCATCACTGTGCCTCTGTAAGTGCATGAGTGAGTGAGTGAGTGAGTGAGTGAGTGAGTGAGTGAGTGAGTGAGTGAGTGAGTGAGTGAGTGAGTGAGTGAGTGAGAGAGTAAGAGAGAGAGAGAGAGAGAGAGAGAGAGAGAGAGAGAGAGAGAGAGAGAGAGAGAGAGAGAGAGAGAGAGAGAGAGAGAGAGAGAGAGAGAGAGAGAGAGAGAGAGAGAGAGAGAGAGAGAGAGAGAGAGAGAGAGAGAGAGAGAGAGAGAGAGAGAGAGAGAGAGAGAGAGAGAGAGAGAGAGAGAGAGAGAGAGAGAGAGAGAGAGAGAGAGAGAGAGAGAGAGAGAGAGAGAGAGAGAGAGAGAGAGAGAGAGAGAGAGAGAGAGAGAGAGAGAGAGAGAGAGAGAGAGAGAGAGAGAGAGAGAGAGAGAGAGAGAGAGAGAGAGAGAGAGAGAGAGAGAGAGAGAGAGAGAGAGAGAGAGAGAGAGAGAGAGAGAGAGAGAGAGAGAGAGAGAGAGAGAGAGAGAGAGAGAGAGAGAGAGAGAGAGAGAGAGAGAGAGAGAGAGAGAGAGAGAGAGAGAGAGAGAGAGAGAGAGAGAGAGAGAGAGAGAGAGAGAGAGAGAGAGAGAGAGAGAGAGAGAGAGAGAGAGAGAGAGAGAGAGAGAGAGAGAGAGAGAGAGAGAGAGAGAGAGAGAGAGAGAGAGAGAGAGAGAGAGAGAGAGAGAGAGAGAGAGAGAGAGAGAGAGAGAGAGAGAGAGAGAGAGAGAGAGAGAGAGAGAGAGAGAGAGAGAGAGAGAGAGAGAGAGAGAGAGAGAGAGAGAGAGAGAGAGAGAGAGAGAGAGAGAGAGAGAGAGAGAGAGAGAGAGAGAGAGAGAGAGAGAGAGAGAGAGAGAGAGAGAGAGAGAGAGAGAGAGAGAGAGAGAGAGAGAGAGAGAGAGAGAGAGAGAGAGAGAGAGAGAGAGAGAGAGAGAGAGAGAGAGAGAGAGAGAGAGAGAGAGAGAGAGAGAGAGAGAGAGAGAGAGAGAGAGAGAGAGAGAGAGAGAGAGAGAGAGAGAGAGAGAGAGAGAGAGAGAGAGAGAGAGAGAGAGAGAGAGAGAGAGAGAGAGAGAGAGAGAGAGAGAGAGAGAGAGAGAGAGAGAGAGAGAGAGAGAGAGAGAGAGAGAGAGAGAGAGAGAGAGAGAGAGAGAGAGAGAGAGAGAGAGAGAGAGAGAGAGAGAGAGAGAGAGAGAGAGAGAGAGAGAGAGAGAGAGAGAGAGAGAGAGAGAGAGAGAGAGAGAGAGAGAGAGAGAGAGAGAGAGAGAGAGAGAGAGAGAGAGAGAGAGAGAGAGAGAGAGAGAGAGAGAGAGAGAGAGAGAGAGAGAGAGAGAGAGAGAGAGAGAGAGAGAGAGAGAGAGAGAGAGAGAGAGAGAGAGAGAGAGAGAGAGAGAGAGAGAGAGAGAGAGAGAGAGAGAGAGAGAGAGAGAGAGAGAGAGAGAGAGAGAGAGAGAGAGAGAGAGAGAGAGAGAGAGAGAGAGAGAGAGAGAGAGAGAGAGAGAGAGAGAGAGAGAGAGAGAGAGAGAGAGAGAGAGAGAGAGAGAGAGAGAGAGAGAGAGAGAGAGAGAGAGAGAGAGAGAGAGAGAGAGAGAGAGAGAGAGAGAGAGAGAGAGAGAGAGAGAGAGAGAGAGAGAGAGAGAGAGAGAGAGAGAGAGAGAGAGAGAGAGAGAGAGAGAGAGAGAGAGAGAGAGAGAGAGAGAGAGAGAGAGAGAGAGAGAGAGAGAGAGAGAGAGAGAGAGAGGGATAGAGAGAGAGGGGGGGGGTAGGGGGGGATAGGGCATTGATGTATAAGGTGAGGGAGGGAGGGCGAACAGGCCGGAGGGAGGCAGAATGAGAGCAAAGTGAGAAGAGATTAGAAGGAGGGAGAGGGCGAAAGATAGTGGGGAAGAGAACGGGGAGTGAGAGGGAGAATGAGGGGAGAGAGAGACGCACAACCTCTTGGTGCTTCCCGCAGTCGCTATTGCCATCTAGAGCTGCTGCCAATGCCACTGCATTTGCTACCGTTCTGCTGTAGCTACTGCTCCACTCCTCCTGCTCCTGCTGCTGGTGTTTTTGGTGCCGCTCCTGCTGCTTCTGTTCTTGCTGCTGCGCTGTTGCACTGCTGTGCTGCTGCTATTGCAGTCGCGGCTGGCGCGGGTACTGTTGTGGCTGCTGAGCAGTTGCACTGTTGCGCTTCAGTGCTTCTTCTGCTACGCTTCTGCATCGATGGTGCTGCGCTGCTGCGGCTCCGATGCTATGTTGCTGCTGCTGTTTCCGCTACGCTGTCGCTACGCATTCTGCTACCGTTGTTGTTCCTTGTACTTGTGTTGCGAGGCATCAGTCACAGACATTGTTCGCTGTTGCTGCTTGTGCGGTTGCAGCTACTGTTGTTGCTGCTCCAGATGCGCTAGTAGTGACACCCATGGTCGCAGGCGTGCGGTCTCGCACGGGGACAACACGCTCCGAGCTTCCTTGGCCAGGTGAGGGACCGAAAAAGCGCACGCTCTCGTCCTCTCGTTCGCGCCGCCTACGTCCACCCACGACGAACGGATAAGGTGCAGGTGTCCGAACCACACGAACAACACATCAGAGGTGTCGGCAAGAACGTACGTCAAACATGTGTTTTTGGTCCCAGGTCTTAACCGTAGTTCAAATATTTCTTTACCCCTAGTCTCTCACTGATAAGAAGAGAGGCTGCACCAAAGGAACTTGAGAGTGAAACCTGAAATATACGGATTTTGAAGATAAAAATTTCATGCATGGATATAGGTTTAATTATAAATTATTTATTACCCTACTGCTCTTTGATTTCGATATTAATGGTTCCAAAAGTGGTCGAAATTCGATGAAAATGGTTTTTTGATCGAAATTGAAGTTTCATTTAATTGTTTCCGATAGTCATTCGTTGAATTCAAGGTGTGTGAGTCACTTTTTGGTTCCCGGTTTCAGCTACTGTTTTTATAATGGTATAAAAAATTTGGTTTTTTCTCCATTTTTGGCGAGTGGCGGTCAACTCTCGACACCGACTAGCCGGCCGAGGAAGTCGGCGGCG
Organism: Penium margaritaceum; assembly: GCA_023375785.1. Classification (NCBI taxonomy): domain Eukaryota; kingdom Viridiplantae; phylum Streptophyta; class Zygnematophyceae; order Desmidiales; family Peniaceae; genus Penium; species Penium margaritaceum. Next base: position 12,386 of record SZWC01001163.1, on the reverse strand, counting down.
AGTCAACCACTCAACTGCTTGATTGTTCGAATGCCCGATTGCGGCAATTTGAACGATCGAGCGCTTACTCAACCCGATCTTCGTCGAAATCCAAAAATGGCCCAAAATCGTCGTCGAATTAAAGGATACGGGCCGAGTTTGATGTCGAATAAAAGGTTATACCTAACTAAACAAAAAGTCAATTGTTTTTGTCGAAAGAAATATGGTTCATCACAATCGTCGAAATCCAAGCGCAATAAGGTATATGGATTGACACATAGGTATGGATGAGGTGTAGATGTACTGATGAATACAAATATAAATATAGATAAGGATAGGTTGCCCGCACAGAAGTACCAGTCGCAGCAAACCTCCTGAATGTTTCAGCAGGGTGGTAAGAATCGAAAAACACACGAAGCACAAAAACGTAAACAAGATTACGTTTCAGGTCTACCACGAGGAACAAACGTAAATGTGTGTGTGATACTTCTTCTTACCAATGCTTGTGATCTTTTTGTCATTTATTTTAAAACAATAATCATAACATAGTAATATCTACCCACAAACTAGAGATGATTCAATCGAATGGGAGATACTCTACAAGGCAAAAGAAAGATTAAGGTTGATTCTATTACGTGGTTTGTACACATAACTTCACATGTAATTGTAGATTAAAATGGTTATGGATACATAATCTTCCATACTACTTGTTCTTTCCACCATGTATACGCGATAACTTGGTTACTATGTAACCCGTAAAGCGAGTGCTCAAACTTAGCGTCAAAAGGCCTCGGCGAGCTCAGAAAAAATTGCGTTGTAAAACTGAATGACCGTCCTCCTCGTCGGATTGGTCTTTTCCTTGCCCGAGTCGTCATGGCTGGCCACGCCTTTCGAAGCTACGTTGATGTTTCCTTATAAAGTTATGATTTGTTTATTGTTTTAATTATTTATGTATTCCGTTAGAAAGAACGGTGGAAACTTCGTGACAGTATTTTCTGTCAAGATTGTCATTTGGATTTGATTTCCACTATTTCCTTCACGCGCTTGCGTCAAGCTTGATGTGATATCAGGGTGTCGGTTGCAGAACAGGGTCCAAAAGACTGTTGCAATCAGGTAATGATTGCGGCAGTCTTTCTTGACTGTAGATTTTAGGTTCTGTTTTCTAAAAGCTTGTTGTGTTACATTCCTCCCCCTTTAGCTACGAATCGTCCTCGATTCGGTTTTCTCTATGTTGAAGAGGTAGTTTGTACACGGCCATCTACCAATGGTGATAAAAGCGCCAGTCCATGGAGAGGAAAACATCATGATTCGGCACATTTCAAAATTCAGAAATTGTTCAGCTTTCAAAGAAGAAACAGTGGCCACACTTCCTCCCCCTTTATATGAAGCGACCATGCGACAGGTGCCCAGGCGTCCCCGTGACAAGCTGTCGGGAGTAAGCCAAAGATCAGCCTAAAAGTCAGTGCCGTTATCCTCTCAAGGGGGCTCGTGCCGGGGTGGTACCCCCGAGGGCACGCTTGTTCCGACGGGCAGCCAGTTCCTCCCAGTATTCCGCAATTGTTGCAGTTGGCACTCGCGAATCTGGCTCCCAAGTGTTGTGGTCAGGTCCACAACCGGTCCAGTGGATGAGGTACTCCTTAATCACTCGTGCGTGCATATTACGCTCACGGTGTTGGAGGATGCGGTGCACCTCACACTGGCCTTCCGCGGCAAGGACAGCAAGAGGGGGTGGCTGAACAGACCCCTATGCTGTGTAGGGTGCGAGGAGACTCACGTGAAAGGTATCATGGATGCCCATGGCTGGTGGAAGAGCCAACCGATAGGCCACACTTCCCAACTTCTGTATAATCGTGAAGGGTCCCAGCCATTTTGGCAACATCTTTTGTGCACCCGGTGTTTTCAGTCGCAAACTCCGTGTGCTTAACAACACACGATCTCCGATGGAGAACGTCAGCTCACGACGTCTCTGGTCAGCATAGGCCTTTTGGTGCTGTCGAGCCGCATACAAATGGGCCTTGGCATCCCGCCAGAGGACGTCCATACGCTCGACAAAGGCCTGGGCGGAGGGCACCTGATCACCGCCGCCCCCGCACTTCACCATTGAAGCGGGTACCACCGGATGCCGATCGTGATTGAGGAAGAATGGGGTAAAACCAGTTGATTTGTTGACCGTGTTGTTCACAGCAAACTCGGCTGGTGCTGAACAGTCGTCCCAGTCCTCCATTGTTGGGTCGATATACATGCGAAGCATCTGCTCGAGTGTGTGGTTCATGCGCTCAGTTTGCCCATCAGTTAGGGGATGAAAAGCTGAGGACATACTTTGCCGCGTTCCAAACCGTTCTTGCAATGCAAGCCAAAACCGGCTTGCAAAGCGCGGGTCACGATCGGAGATGATGCGAATAGGTAAGCTGTGGTACTTGATGACACCTTCGTAGAAACGCCTAGCAATCTCTTCCGCTGTGACACGAGTTGTTGTGGGCCTGAAATGGGCCATTCCTGTTGCCCTGTCCACAACGACCAAGATGGCATCGTGGCCTTTCTTGGTCTCTGGGAGTCCCATGATGAAATCCATGGACACCGACTCCCATGGGATGTCAGGGAGTTGTAGAGGCTGGAGGAGCCCCGCAGGTGCCTTGTTCGAAGTCTTGTTGCGAAGGCACAGATCACACACCATGCAGTACTTTCTGACGTCACTGCTCCATCTTGGCCACCAGTAGTGCTGAGCCAGCGCATGTCCTGTCTTCTTGGTTCCGATGTGACCTGAGGAGGGCGGATTGTGAAACTAGAACATGATCCTTTGTCGCAAGTTATTGACATCCGGGACCACTACCTGCTCGCCATGCCAGCATAACCCGGCAGCCTCCACAAGGCCATGGCGTTCAATGTTTTTTGGCTCGGCGAACCAGGGGTCCAAAGTGTAGCCCATCCGAATGCGATTCTTGAAAGGGTTCACACTGACTAGTGGTCTTGGGGGTGGGCGGAGTGGGTTTGTGTGCAATGTTGTCGCCACCGCAACAGCGGCAAAGTTCCGATTTGTGATCTCATTCTCGCTCAGCATGAGGCTAAAATGTGTTGGGTTTCGACTCAATGGGTCTGCCACGTTAACCCGTCCTGGTTTGTACTGCCATGTGAATGTAAAGCGACTTAGGTATTCACTCCACCGTGCATGCCGTCTTGAAAGGTTCGGTTGCGTTTGAAAGTACGTGAGGGGGTTGTGGTCTGTGACCACCGTGATTTGTCCCTCGACACCTTCGAGATAACAGCGCCATACTTTGAAAGCATGCACGACTGCCAACAGCTCATGATCCCCAGTGGTATACCTGGTCTCTGCATCTAAGAGCTTGCGGCTCTCGTAGGCAACAGGGTGGACGTCTTGCATGAGCACAGCTCCCAACCCTGTAACCGATGCATCACAGCGTACCTCCCACGGCTTCTTTGGATTCAAGAGTACAAGTACCGGTGCCGAGATCAGCATCTCCGTCACAGTCTCAAAAGCCTCAATGCATTTTGCTGACCAGCTCCATGTGCTCGCCTTCCGGGTCAGGGCGGTGAGAGGGCTCACCAACGTGGAGTAGCCTCTCATAAACTGCCGGAAGTAATTTGCGAGTCCAAGGAAAGAGCGCAGCTGACCCACGCTCTTGGGGTGAGGCCATTCTTTCACGACCTGCACCTTGCGAGGGTCCACCCGTATTCCCTCGCCACTAATGACGTGGCCAAGGTACTCCAATTCTGGCTGCGCAAACTTGTACTTACTTCTCTTGGCAAAAAATCGGTTCTTGCGAAGGATCTCAAGCACCATTCGGAGGTGTCGTTCGTGTTCTTTGTGGTTCTTAGAGAAGATGAGGATGTTGTCAAGATACACCAGGACCGACTTGCCGAGGTGTTCACGGAAGATGTTGTTCATCACTGCTTGGAATGTGGCAGGTGCGTTCGTTAGTCCAAAGCACAGGACCCGAAACTGATAGTGCCCGAGATGAGTTCTGAATGCTGTTTTGGGGACATCCTCCTCCGTGATCCAGATTTGATGGTAGCCCTGTGATAGATCCAAAGACGTGAAGAATTTTGCTCCGTGAAGCTGGTAAAATAGGTCCTCGATGCGCGAGACCGGGTACCGGTTTTTGATAGTGAGTTTGTTCAATGCCCGATAGTCCACACACATCCTGAGGCCTCCATCTTTCTTATTCACAAACAGGATCTGCACCCCAAAGGGGGAAGAGCTTGGCTCAATCCAACCCTTCCGGAGGAACTCCTTGATTTGGGCTTATGCTTCTTGCCGTTCTGCTGGGCTCAAGCGATACACAGACCGAAAGGGAGGCATTGCTCCGGGCTCCAATGGAATGGTATATCCGACCGTTCGTCAAGGTGGTAGCCCATCCGGCGGTGCCTCAAAAACATCTGAGAATTCTGAGAGTATGTTGACGACCCCTTGGGGTACTTCACCCTCTGTCTCATCGTCCATTTCCTTTAGGGGTTGCAAGAAAACAGCGGCAACCTTGTCGAAGTCGTCGTTTCACTTGGAGCGCCGAGAGGCTTGATTGAGCCTTCGTTTCAGGTCGTTGAATTTTTGGAATTGGAGACAAGGTGACCATTCTCCTTCTACTGCTTATCTAGAATGTCTTTGAGTCAAAGCACATGAGTGCTTTCTGGCACACAAGCCACGGGTCTCCAAGAACGACGTCAAACGGCTCCATGAGATCAAGCACGTTAAGACGGACACTAGTGGTGAAGCCGGGCAGTGTGATCCGTGCCACACAGTTACCAAGGACTGGCACCTCTCTGTCATCACCGACGACCACTGTGCCAGTGCAAGGCGTGTACTTTAACTGCCATGTGCGTAGAAACGCACCGCTCACAAACGAGTCATCCGCCCTAGTATCCATCAAGATGTGTGCAGGGGCGCCTGCCAGTTTCCCATCGAATTACATGGTCATTGATGCTTTGGAATTCCGTATGAAAAGGCTCATTGGAGGCTTGCCCTCGAGGTGGTAGATCCGATAAGCATGAGTGCTTCTTCGTAGTTCAATCATGTCCTCGAACTGTTCCCATATGCGATGTCCTTTGGTGAACGAAGCAAGCAGTTTCCATCCTTTGAATGAAGACTTGTTCATTTCTGGACCCACAGGCACGGCCACAGTTATTGACGTCAGAGAGTTCTTCTTATGAGCTTTGTGTGCAGCTTCTATCACCTCTGGCCAGCTTTCTTTTGTGGTTACGATCAGGCTCGTGCAATTTTCAAGGTTTTCTTTGGTCACATATGAGAGTGGGCATGAGCGATCATGGTAGAGGGACTTCGCGAAAGGCACATAAACGGTTGAGAAATGCTGTGCCAATAAGAATTCAAAGTTTTTGATATCATCATCACAAAACATGAACATCCTGTCTTCATCATTCCCATGATTCACCGCAACCCCAGATAGCAGCCCACCGGTAGTTTCTGGGGATCGTAAAAATCCTGCTCACGACCATGCTGGGGACGGTGGACGCGCCCCCTAGCGCCTCCCTCGAAGTCCTTATCATCGTCACGGGGACGTCCGTGTCCACACTAACCACCTTGTGCCCTCTGACGCTGGATGGCTACAAATGCCTGGCCTTGGCGCTGCCCCCCGTGAGGGCGTCCCTGGCCGGCAGGGGCATTTCCGTTGCCATCACGCTGCCCACCCTGGTGCTGATTGCCGCCCTGGAAGCGATTCTGGCCACCACTGTGGAAGCGGTTTGGCCCTCCGCCTTGGCGCACACCATGACCGTGCTGTTGGCTCTGTTGTTGTCCCTGTTACTGCTGCTACTGGTCACGCTGGGGGCAGTCGCGCCCAATGTGCCCAGCCTGGTGGCAGCGTCTGCAGATGATAGAAGAGCGGGAGTTGTTCTCTCCACCATGTCTGCGGAACTTCTTGGAGGGCTCAAACATCGCCTCCGCTGCCCGCTTTGGTGCACCGCCCGTTGGCACTGACGACACCTCACGCGCCGATCCGCTTTCATGCGCGTCACGATCCCACAGGCTGGAGTTGTGCTTGTACACCGAGCACACGCGTGTTGTCAGTGCGTGCAGGGACTTCCACTCGTTGCCATTGTCGTGTAGGCAGAAGAATCACAACTGAGGGCTGGCCAAACCGCTCTGATAGAGGTCAATCTTGGCCTGCTGTGTGAGGTGGCGATCGTGGACCTTCTTTGCAGTCTTCACAAATGCCTCCACATACCGCTCCACCGACATGCTCCCCTGCACAAGGCTTTTGAGCTCCTTCTTTGCTTTCTGCGAGTCAGCATGCTTGGAGTACAGCTCACGCATCAGTCCGCAATACTCCTCCCAGGTGGGGTCCGAGTGTTGTTGCTTGCAGAGCTCTGTCAGCTTCTCAAATGGCTTTGGCTTCAAGGAAAGCATACCTTGTGCACCCCACTCCTCTTCCTCGATCCGAGCGAGGTGGAGGTGCCTCTGAAGAATCATCAGGAACATGTTGAAGTCGCACGTGCCATCGTAGTGGTCGGCCGGCTTAAGAACCACACGGCTGCCAGTCCCGCCTTCCTTCTGGGCCCGCGTTGGAGTTGCACGTGTCCGTGGTTCAGGCACGTTCACTTCCAGGCGAGGAGCAGGATTGACGACTGGAGCTCGACGCGCGTCGCGAACGTTCGTACGTTCACTTTCCGCACTTTCACGTTCGCAGCGCTCCAAAATCTGTCCCAACTCAACCTCGGCTGTGTGACGCACCGCACCGACTGCTACGTTGAGCACAACACGCTGGTTTTCGACTTCCTTGGTGCGAAGTTCCTAGAGCGCCTGCTCTGCCACCTTTGCGCGGTGGTTGGCGGCCGCGACCTCGCGCATCAACTTCTCGTTTTCCTCGTACAGCTTCTCATTCATCCGTTGCACCATGAACGACCGTTCGCAAAGCGTGATGCGCACCATGTCACCATCGTATGCGAGCGCACCCATGACGGTCACGGCCAGCGTGAAATCCTCAGCAGGGAGGCGGGCGCGAAGGTGATCGAGTTGTTCGTCGACGTTCAGGCGACGCGCGGCGTTGTCGAGTGCACGTTGCGCTGCCACCGAACTTGGCCGGCTCGCAGGCCGGGCTCGCTCCCCTCCCGCCGAAACGAGAGCACGACCCTCGTCGTCCGCACAGTCGAATGCACGTTCCACTTGATTAGTGCCTACTTCAGGTTCCTTTGGCATTGAGTTGCCCGCCTCACTGCCCTTGCTGGCTGTGTCATGTGCATCCAGTTCGTCGTCAGCTTCGCGATCCGCTTCAATGACCACGCGATCCGCTGGCTCGTCGGGTGTTTCCTCTCCATGCTCGTCTCATTCGGCAACCCTGTCGGGGCTATCACTATCATCGATTTTCCCCTTGGTGGCCTTCAACCCCTCGTCGTTTGCACGAGTGTTTGGGACGGGCGTGGCCTCGTTGCGGAAACCGAGCTCCACGGCGAGCGACCAACGTTTTCCATCGCCTTGCCCAGCGGCCGCGACGGGAGTCTCACACTGCTGTCCATGCTTTGGAGATGTTGGCGTTCCGCCCCTTGGCGACACCGGGCGGGTACCTCCCCCTCTAGCCGTCGCCTCTCGGCACGACTTCACGAGGTGGGCGCCGGGCGCTAATGTCCCGCGACGCTCCTTAGATCCCAAGGGCGTGCGTTCATTGGAGCGGTGGGGGCTGGTGCTTGGAGCACGCCCCAAGACCGCGGAGAGTCCGGTCCCAAGGCCGGCCATTCTTGTGGCAAGGCCTTGCTTCGGCTCTCTCCCTCTTCAACCTCCTCCTCCAACCCTCTCTCCCCTCTTCCCTTTTTTTGTTCTTTTTTTCTTTCTTTTTTAACAGGGTGGAGGACACACTATTGGACTATGTGTGCCTCGCTTTAAACCTGTGGTGGACCGAGGATGCTCAAAACCAAACCTCCTTCACCCTTCTTTTTGGGTTACATAGTAACCTTATTGCATTCACAATTCCTGGCGCAATCCCGATTTTATGATTGGTCCGCGCCTAACATTTTTCTCGCCGACGGCCAGTCGCCCGTTCTGAGGACGGACGGAACATCCTTGTGCGTTGTTCCCGGGTGAAGAACGGAAGCTGGTCATTTACACGACGAAATGAAGGTGTAAAGAGATAAAAAAAAAGCGAAAATGATGGATTTCAGTGTAACAATGTATTGCGTACATTCAAACGTCAAAAAAACGAGTTCATTTGTTCAATTAACACATTATGAGCTGTAAGTAATGTGGAATGCTTTGGTATGTTTTTTCCCACTATTTCATGAGAAAGGACGTATTTTGGTTCATTTTTCCCCCTTCTTAATCCTACATGTTTCATTTAATGAGAATTTGTGTCATTTGAGCTTAGAAAACGAACCAACAAAAAGGTATGTGATGCACGTGGATAAGAAATGCACCCGGGTTTTCCCGTACATTGAACATATGGCTATTCAGGTGGAACTTTTTGGTAAACTGAAAGGACATTGTTTGGGTAATTTTGACTGATGTTACTACAGTTTCTTCCGTAATTGTCGGCATTCAGTATGTTTGAAGCTTGAGAGTTTTCTCGNCCTACACCTACAACACTTTAACTACACCTCTTGATCTCTGAAAAAAATCCGCTACATTTCCCTTACACATACAACACTTTAACTACACCACTTCTTTTGGGAAAAAAATGGCAGCATTTCCCCTTCACCTACAACACTTTAACTACACCTCTTCATCTCTAAAAAAAAACGGCAACATTTCCCCTACACATACAACACTTTCACTACAGCTCTTCATTTGGGAAAAAAATCGGCAGCATTTCCCCTACACCTACAACACTTAACTACACCTCTACGAGCTACCTTCCTACCTTTATCCTATAGTTCCAGATTTTTCACTACCTACTTACCTGTAGCTATGTACATGTTTTAGAAGTACGCCCCACATAGGGTGCGTACAACATGGAGCAGTATGGCTCCAAGGCAACCTCTGATGGGTTGTTGGGAAATGATGTCTGCTTGCATCATCCCGACAGGAAAAAACCGGTGGAACATTACACTTACCTCCTTACCTTGCTTACCTGTGATGTGCGTTGTGTTTGTTTTGGACCTCCATGGTTGTTTGATGTGTGGCATGCATACGTGCAGGAATGCCCACGAGCACGACACCTATTCACGTCTAAACAACCTGCCACGACGACGTACGCCACATCATGCCTACACCCTATCATCTACCAATGGCCAACGGTGAGAAACAACGCTACGTGAGATGCGGTGCCTACACAACCTAGAACGAGACCACGACGTACATTGGTCCTTCACAGGTTCCTCCAGTCACCCGGCGGACTTTCCCGTTAAGGGCTCAGGATTTCCCATAGTACCCCAATGTCACGCGCTATCAAACCCTGCTGCACATTCTAGTCACAAACGTCGTGATGATGCCAGGCATAACGCACCTGAAGGTCTTGGTTGTACATTGTTATTGACAGTATTCTATGTAGGACTCATTTTGTCCATGAAAGTTTGCATCATGCCATAAGTCATGAGGAATGCGAAGTTGGTATGTCGCGGATGTCATCTGCTGTCAGAATGTCGTTATCCCAATGTGTGGCATGCATACGTGCGGGAATGTCCACGAGCACGACACCTATTCACGTCTAAACAACCTGCCACGACGACGTACGCCACATCATGCCTACACCCTATCATCTACCAAC
>SZWC01001162.1:280560-307933 GCA_023375785.1 Penium margaritaceum | reverse complement strand
GGGGGGGGGGGGGGGGGGGGGAAGGAGGAGGAGGAGGAGGAGGGAGAAAAGTAGAGGACGAGAACAAGTGGACGTGGTCCCTCAAACAAAACAACCACTCGAAGGTTGAACAGGAGAGCCTCAAACTTCACTGAAACGCGCACGGGAACGAGAAAAAGAAAAAAGAAAAAGAGAGGGCGACGAACAAACAAGGAGACAGCAAAAGAGGAAACGGGAGAAGGGAGAGGGAAAAAGGAAAATGAACAAGGCAGAAAAGAAAAATGGAGGAAAATGGAGAACATTGCTAGCGCAGTGGATATCACTCTAGACTTCAATTCCTCTTAGGGGGGCGATTCCTCTTAGGGGGGAAGTCCCTTGTTCAAGACCCTTGTCAGCAAGACTGGCCCTATAGCAGGCGGCGACTATCCTTCCGCCCTTGGTGCTCGGGATGGCACCGATTCCCTGAACAGGAGTGAAGGAAAAAAAAAGTTAACTAGAAGAGGAAAAAGGAAAAATCACACAAAGTATCCACAACAAGAAAATCAACGACAATGAGGGCGACGAGAGCAACGATTTCTCTCTTGTGGTTCCCTCATGAGTAGGAAGTCAAATCCACCCCTGTCTGGGCCAGGATTCACGAGGGAAGAAAAGGCACCACCATCCGATGGGTGAAGACGCAACGAGCCGTGGGGGGGTAGAGATTAAGTCCAAGAATTCGCACCTGTGCCCGGGGAATAATGACGACACTCTCTAGAAGACCCAGGGTTATGCTGTTGCTTCGGCCAAAACCTACTCAATTTTGCCGATTGATTGCATTCAAACAATGGGCAGGTACCCCATCCAGCTGTAAAAACGCTATGATTGCCCTAACAGCGAAACGTAAAAACCACACGCATTAGTTATGGCGTAAGAAAAACGCCCGCAAGATTCAAGCTTGTGTTGGAACGGATCTGACATACATTTGAGAATTTACAAGAAGGGAGGGTGGGGAGGGGTGTTGGAACTAGAGGAGAGAGGGAGCCTTGGAGCAGCGAGCATGTGGGACTGGAAGGGCATCACTTGTGCTGAAGAATGGTTGTTAAATCACTCAAAATGATGGAGTACTCACACACTAGAGTCCACAATCTCACACAAGAGAGGAAATCAGCCTAGCAATCAGGCTGACCACTCACACACGACCTAGAGAGCTAGAAAATGGCAAACTCCTAGTGGTTACATAACCCACAATCCCATGGAGAATCGCCATGTGTCCATGGCTAGCACACAAGGATCTCACCTCACCTAAAAAGTAAGGAGAGGTATCTTTTTCCTAGTCAGCACACTCTGACAACGCAACCCAAGAATCTAGGATCTTTTTGGATAATTCTCCCATCAGGTCTTGACCCTGGACCTCTTGCCTTTTTCTTTTCTCAGGCTAAGGCATGGAGCCATCGCCCATGGTCACCCAGATATCGGCGGTCGATGACCCCGGAAATTTTGAAAACTCATATCTCCTAATCCGACCGATGGATCGGCCTCAACCTTATACTGTCGACATTTTGCCACCTGATCTTTCCACTGGTGAAGTCGGATCGATGATCGGAGCAAGCATCTGGTAGTTTCTTGAAACTTGCTCCTGTGGACCTCAAACTGAGCCGGATGGCTCTTTTTCCAACAATCTCCCACTTTGCCGCAGTCAGAGTGGGCTGAGTCCACATGTCTTCATGCAGAACTGCTGCTTCTCACGGTCACTGGCTTGGTGCAGAAATCAGCGACCTGCTTGCTGGTTGGAGTAAACTCCAGCTTGATAGCACCCTCCTGCACCATGTGCCTGATGAAGTGATATCCGATGTCAATGTGCTTGGTCTGTGCATGGTGCTCAGGATTCTTGGCGAGTGCGATTGCGCTCTGGTTGTCGACGCGCACAGGAACTAGAACTGCTGCACTCCCACTCATCTCTGCCATGAGACGCTGAAGCCAAACTGTTTCCTTGGCTCCAAAGCTGAGAGAGACGTACTCAGCTTCCGTGCTTGAGGTGGCCACGATCACCTGCCGCTTGCTGCACCAGCTAATGGCCCCACCATTCATGAGGAACACATGTCCAAAGATGGACTTGCGGTCCTCATGGTTTGAAGCCCAATCTGCGTCTGTATAGCCAATGATGTTGTCGTTGCCGTTGTAGGTGTTTCCGATGTTGATGGTTCCAGCAACTTAGCGGAAGATCCGCTTCACTGCCTTCTGGTGCTCAGGTCCTGGGTTCGCCATGTGTTGGCTCACAACGCTAATAGCCCGTGCGAGGTCCGGCCTAGTTGCAACCATCAGGTACATGAGGCTGCCGACAGCGCTCTGGTAATTCTAACGCTCAGCTGCATCTGCTTCTCCATTGAAGCTCACGAGGTACCGCGCGTCTCCAGCGGCGTGCCGATGGGTTTTGCCTCTGCCATACCGAACCGCTGCAAGACATCCTTGATGTAGCGGCTTTGCTGCAGCGAGAGAGAGCGTGATTTGCGGTCACGCGTGATGTGGATATCGAGGAAGTATGATGCCTCCCCGAGATCAGACATCTGGAAGCGCTCCTGCATGGCTTCCTTGAACTCCTGCAGTGCAGACATGCTGTTGGAAAGGAGGAGCATGTCATCCACATACACCATGATGATAAGGACCTCATGCTCATGCCTCCAGCGGTAGACGCTGTAGTCACACTCGCTGCGCTCGAACCCCATGCACTGCAACGCCGCATCCAACTTCTGGTTCCAAGCATGCAACGCTTGCTTGAGGCCGTACAGCGACTTCTGCAGCTTGCAAACCAGGTGCTCTTGGGCATCCATGACGAACCCCTCCGGCTGATCCATGTAAATCTCCTCTTTTAGGTCACCGTTCAGGAACGCCGTCTTGACATCCATGTGGTGAATCTCAAAGTCCTCAACTGCTGCATAAGAAAGGAGCGTGCGCACAGAGGCAAACTTTGCAACAGGAGCAAAGGTTTCCGTGTAGTCGATGCCTTCTTGCTGCGAGTAGCTTTTGGCGACCAGCCTTGCTTTGTACTTTTGCAGGTTGCCATCTGCTCCCCATTTTTTCTTGAACACCCACTTGCACTTGATCACCTTACGTCCAGGTGGACGCTCAGTCAGCTCCCACGTGTCGTTGTCGAGTTGCGACTGTATCTCTTGCTCCACAGCTTGCGCCCAATCTGTTGCATCTGGTGCAGCCATGGCCTCCTTGTACGACGTCGGCTCATCAGAGACTGCTGCAACTGCGACGTTCATCTGGTCTAGTTTTTGGAGCATCCAGAAATGCCCGCGCTCACCAGGCTTGTAGCGCACCGTAAGAGGGTACCTTTGACCAGGTGCTGGAGCGTTAGCAGGCGGCTGGCGCGGTGCTGCTGGCACAACTGCTTCTGCTGATGGTGGTGCATCTTCTTCCTCTGCTTCTGTCGATGAGGCCGCTGTATCTGCTGCATCAGACATGGGAGAATAAAGTGGTTCTCTCACTGTCACAATAGAGGAAGGGTCAAGAGAGACGGGGTTAGGGAGAATGTCTGCTCCCACTGCTTCGTCAGCTGCTGGTTCTGCTGCCTCTTCGCAGATGATGTTGGTGCCGATGACGTTGCTCTCGTTGAAGACAACATCCTTGGAGATGATGACGTGGCCAGTATCCCTCTCGTACAGGCGATACGCCTTGCTTGCCACGTCATAGCCGATCATCAGCATCTGTGCGCTCTTCGCGTCCCACTTCTGTCGCTTCTCCTTGGGCACATGCATGTGCGCCAAGCTGACAAATGTGCGAAAATGACCCACGCTCGGCTTCTTGCCGAACCATGCCTCGTACGGTGTCATCTGCTCCAGGGCCTTGGTTGGACTGCGGTTCTTGATGTACACCGTAGTGCTCACTGCTTCGGCCCAAAAGTCGTAGGTCAGCCGAGCCGCGTGCAGCATGGAGCGCCCCGACTCAACGATGGTGCGGTTGGCGCGTTCGGCTACGTCGTTCTGCTGCGGCGAGTATGGCACGGTGCGCTGCGCCTTGATGCTTGCTGCTGCGAGGTAGTCCTGGAACTCCTTGCTCAGGCACTCTCCACCGCGGTCGCTGCGCAACGTCTTGATTTTCTTGCCAGTCTGGTTCTCCACCATGGTCTTGAACTCCTTGAACCTGTTAAAGCACTGGTCCTTGGAGGAAAGGAAGTATACAGCAATGTAACGGCTGAAATCATCAATGAAGGTGAGAAAATACCTAGAGCCTCCAAAGCTCTGGGTCTGCATCGTGCCACACAAATCTGTGTGGACCAGCTCCAGCACCTCCTTCGCGCGCTCCCCTGCTCCAGAGAACGCCTCGCAATGCTGCTTCCCCTCCAAACAGCCGATGCACAATTGCTGCTCAAAGTTAGAGATGGTGGGCAAGTCACGCACCATCTGCTTTGTTTGAAGTTGCTGAAAGGCGCGCATGTCGATGTGGCTGTAGCGCGCATGCCAGATTTTGCCATCTGTGGCCTGCACCACTGCCGCAAGACTCTGCTCGCGCGGGATCTTAGTCGCCCCCAGCAGGCGGTACATGTCGTCTTCCTTCACCGACTTGGTCAACTCCTCTCCTATTTCTTTGTCGAGGATGTAGCCATAGTCGGCGTCAAAGACGACTCGCAGTCCTGTGTTGGTGAGAGAGGACACTGAGAGAAGATTGAACGCAACATTAGGTACGTACAGCACGCCATCGAACACTCCCACTTCAATGCAACGCGGGGTCTCCAAGCACATCTCCACAATCCCAATCCTCTCAGCATACACCACCCGATCATCACCCAAAGCAATCGGTCGGGGGGGAATGGAGAGCAGCTGCGTAAACCACTCCTTGTGGTGCGTCAGACTCTTGGTACACCCAGAGTCCTTGTACCATCCCAGATCCGCCTTTTCCTTCTACGACATGTCACACTTCGCCATGAAGAGGCGGTCGCGCACCTCCTTGGCCACGTTCATGTTGCCAAAATGGCGCACGCCGGTCTGGTTCTGCTGCTGCTGCTACTGCTGACGTTGCTGTGATTGCTGCTGTTGTTGCTGTGGAGATTGCTACTTTTGCTGCTGCTGCTGCTGCTCCTTCTGGTCCCTCTTGAACTTGAAGCACTCTTTCTTGTAGTGCCCCTCTTTCTGAGAATAGTGACATTTGCCCTTCCTCTGGCCTCTCTGCTGCCCAGACTGTTGCTGCTGCTGGTTGCGTGAGCCCATGGCCATGAAAGCTGCTTCACTGCTGCAACTGCCGCCATTGCGCTTTGCGGCATTGCGACGCAGCTCTACCTGCACCAGGTCCGTGCAGATGAAGTCCAGGTCGAGAGTCGGTTGGCACTCCAACGTCTCTCGCACCGTGTCATAGCTCGTTGGGAGTCCCCTCAGCAAGAGGAGGACGAAGCGCGTGTCTTCCACAGGGTTGCCAGCCGCTTTCAGCTGCTTCGCGAGCTCTTTTGCTCTGTCCAAGTACGCCTCCATCCTTTCGCCACCCTGCATTTTCAACGCCATCATCTTCTCCTCCAAAAGCATGAGGAATGCAGGATCCTTGCTCTTATATTTCTTGCACAACGTGTCTCACCCCTCTTTTACAGTAGCCTTGTCACTCACGTACTGAAGATGCGGGTTGGAGATGGTGTTGACAAGCAGCCTGTAGGCCTGCCTGTCCTTCTTCTTCCACTCCTCATATGTCGCCGCAGCAGTTGTGGATGAACTTGCATCTGCTGCACCTTTCTGCGGCGTCTTCCCCGCTACCACCTCTGCTGCGGTGATGCCTTTTGTCTGTGGAGGCACAGCGCGCTCGTCGCCGCTCACCACCTCCCACAAGCCCCTCTCCTCCAAAAGGAGGCGGGTACGGATCTTCCAAAACGTGAAGTTGGCGCGTCCTTCCAGCCTCTCCAAGGGTTGGGCTGCTGTTACCACGCCTGCTGCTGCCATTTTGAGCTTTGGTGATGCTCAGCGCTGCCCTTGAGTGGCGGCGCTACCCCTGCTTCTGCTGCTGCATCTGCCAGAAATCTGTCTGGCAGAAAATGGACTGTAGAGGCCAGCAGACTGGGAATCTTGACAAACTGAGCCTACCACTGGAAAATTCAGCTCAAAACCTTTCAGATCGACCCATAAAAGAGGGTCATCAACAGGGGATTTTCAGAGATATATCTTTTTGAAAACAGGGTATGCTTCTGCTCCTACTCCAGCTCACACCAACCAGCTTGTAAACGGTGTTTCTCCCAAACGTACCGATGGAATGCAAATATTTTTGCACCAATGGAAAGCTTAGGAAAAATACTTCAATTCGTATGTGCTACTTTTTAAATTTGACAAAGAAACGAGAGAGCTATGGTCATCACAAGGCGACAGTCTTACTCAGAGAGAAGAGTGTAGCCCTGACCGACTTCGTTTTGAGCATACCTCTCAATCCGACCGTTGGATCTTCGCGATCTTTGGCTCGTTGGAAAGCTTGTCTCTTGAACTTGAAGATCCACTGGTCGATCGTCACACTTGGTGAAGGTTTCACCCCAACCCATCACTCTCAAAGAAACGGCATGTGCTGGCTGAAAGTGGCAGAACTTGGCTCTAATACCAAGTGTTGGAACTGGAGGAGAGAGGGAGCCTTG
The DNA here is from genome assembly GCA_023375785.1 of Penium margaritaceum. NCBI lineage: Eukaryota > Viridiplantae > Streptophyta > Zygnematophyceae > Desmidiales > Peniaceae > Penium > Penium margaritaceum. The sequence continues at coordinate 301,374 of SZWC01001162.1, read as the reverse complement.
GAGCAGCGAGCATGTGGGACTGGAAGGGCATCACTTGTGCTGAAGAACGGTTGTTAAATCACTCAAAATGATGGAGTACATATAGAGCTAGAGCTTGGGCAAGTCAGCCCTCTCACAAGCCACACCACTTAGCCATGGAGGCTAAGGCTCACACACTAATCTCACACAAGAGAGGAAATTAGCCTAGCAATCAGGCTGACCACGCACACACGACCTAGAGAGCTAGAAAATGCTTTCATGGCACACTCCTAGTGGTCACCTAACCCACAATCTCATGGAGAATCGTCATGTGTCCATGGCTAGCACACAAGGATCTCACTTCACCTAAAAAGTAAGGAGAGGTACCTTTTTCGTAGTCAGCACACTCTGACAACGCAACCCAAGAATCTAGGACCTTTTTGGATATTTCTCTCATCAGGTCTTGACCCTGGACCTCTTGCCTTTTTCTTTCCTCAGGCTAAGGCATGGAGCCATCGCCCATGGTCACCCGGATATCGGCGGTCGATGACCCCGGAAATTTCGAAAATTCATATCTCCTAATCCGACCGTTGGATCGGCCTCAAACTTGGACCTTAGTCATTTTGTCACCTGATCTTTCCACTGGTGAAGTCGGATCGATGATCGGAGCAGGCATCTGGTAGTTTCCTGGAACTTGCTCCTATGGACCTGAAACTGAGCCGGATGGCTCCTTTTCCAACAAGGGGGACTATGTTAAGTGGCCCATGCCCAGTGACCCGTAAAAAGTGGACGAAACAAAGTGAGCCACACAAAGTGGCACATGTCATGGTTTCCATTCGTTTAACCTACTGCCACATGAATTCCTTTGTTTTTATCTTCATGGACAATGAATTATTTTCTTCGGCTCTAGGTTTGAAATCATTTCCTTACATCGAAGAAAAAAAAAATGTCAAAGTGGGCATGGTTGTACTTTTGTGATAACACATTGTCTACATGTGCAGTCCGATGTTTTGAACCTATGTGTCCGCTTGGATCCGGGTGTTTTGTGAACTCGTTACAAATTCGTCAGCATGTGTAACTGCCGGAAGCGGGGGATGGGGGAAATGGAGATAGGATGAAATAGAAACATGGAAGGAAGGAATGTCTTTGCTTCAAAGAATAGTCAAGTACAATGCTAAGCTACAACATCCTCATCTTCAAACTCTTGCACGTCAGCCTCAGACATGAAGCTGACGAGGTCGGCGCCTCTTACGCGACATGGAAGTCGACGTCATAGCACTTGTCCCACCTGCCCAGGAGGAGCCATGCGTTTTGAACGATGGTCAGGCTCTTGCGCAAGTGGGCCCACCCTTGGAGCATCTACCAAACTGCTGCATCCTTGGTCAATCACATGCCCAAATCCACGGTCTCACCATCCCTAAGCTTGTTGCCTACCCATGCCAAGTACCCCTTGCTCACTTCTCCCTTCAATGGCTTCTTGAGGCCGATGTCAGCCAGCTGCAGCTTCGATGTGCAGCCGGCCGGGATGTAGAGGAGCTGCACCCAAGGGAAGCGGACGCAGACCCACTCGCGGAAGTCCTCGGACGCCTGAGGGTGCCATGCGTCAAGGACTAGAAGCAACTTGTTTGCTCTGCCTGTGTGGTCCAGCCCATGCTCCGCGCACATCCGCAATGAAGTATGGATCGAGCACCATGCACAACCACTGTTTGGTGGTCTCGATCGTCGCCCAGTGGTTTGCACCATGCACGAAGTGCCACTACGCACATTTTGCCACTTTGTCGGCGTGCGATCCGAAGGGATGACACGCGTTGGTCTTGCCGGTCCAGATATCTTCGACAGCAAGACCTTGCCGTCCATTGCGCTATCGACAAGTACAATCACTTGCTGCTTCTTTGCCACATACCCTAACCTCCTAGCTACCCTTGGGTGCGTACGTGTACCGCGGCATGGGCACAAGATGTACCCCTATGTGGTCTGCATTCACGACAAGGTACGACGAAACTTTGTAGAGCCCGATGTAGAAGGTGGCGCGCCGATGAATGGAGAGCTCTCGGAGCTCCTTGTTTGTAGGCAGCTTCTGAGAAGTTGTGGTCCCACGGCGCCATGATCCATGTTTGGCGGTGCCGGATGATGATGAGGTCAATGATGACGTGAGGGGTTCGACGAGGGTGAGGGATGGAGATGCTGTGGATTCCGATTTTGCTTATCCTACGTCTCCTTCGTCATCTCTCCCCAGTTCCTCGAAAAGCCTTGCCAGAATCCTTTTTTCAGCCTCGAGTGTTGCATGGCGGTCGTCCGCAGAAACCACCGCAACCACAGTTGTGCTGATGTCGTCGAGAAAGACCGTGTGCACGTCCTCGGCCTCATCTTTGGCGGCACGGACGGGCTCATTGTCGCGGACGGGGTCCTCCCCTTCGTCATCTAACACGCAACAGGGGCTCTCTTGCGAGGGAGCCTGTCGTGGATGGAGGTGTCAACGGATACGTCCTTCGTTGACTTCTCGGTGGCGAGGGCTACCGTGGCGACAGATGGTGTCACAGACAGTGGAAGCACCACAGTTCTACGCACACAGCCCGGAAAACGCCGTGGTTTGGCAACAGATTTCGGACCTGCGAGTCCCCATGCGACTTATCCTATTGTTCATCGCGTGAGGCGCGTGAAACGAAGTTGGTGAGATTATGATTTTTAAGTCGCTTTGCAAAGCGACTTAAAAATTATAATCCGTGCGACTTTTCCTATTGTTCATCGTGTGAGGCGCGTGAAACGAAGTTGGTGAGGAGCAGAATCGCGGCTCATGGTCTAGTGATCTGCTCGAACCTTGCATGGAGTGGACCAACTTACAGTTACAGCGAGGGGACTACATCGACTCGTCGGCGGCTCGACCGCTGGCGAGTAAACGAACCGCTATTGATCACGCCAACGAATACATGTATGCACGTCCACGTGACCCTGCTTTGAGAGCGCGCACGTTTGAACAATGAGATTTCAAACGTCCGCAACTTCAAACGACGGAAGTGAGAGCACACACGAAAAAAGTTAATCCCCAGGGCCCTCAGCGACAGCGAAATCACCGCTACGGTTGAACCCAATTTTGCTCATTTTGAATGCAAATTGATGAACAAAAATGGCAACGAAGTTGCCATTTTTGTTCATATAAAAAAAAATTAAAAAATAAATAAAAATGGAAACGAAGTTTCTGCACGACCCTAATATTACTTTTGACAACGAATTCATGTGGCAGTGAGGTATCATCTTCCAATGGGTCCATCCAACTTTTTGCTATAGGTATGGGGGGTGTCCGTGCAATTTGTAAAAATGACATGAAAAGTGTCGAAAATCGGTGGTCATTGTGTAGGAAAATGAACCTTCAAAGAATTTAGAAGTTTGTATCATTCAGGCAAATTTTTCGCCACAAACGCAATAAAACGTTAAAAAAAAGCCACAACATTCAATCTTACGCTGCAAGGTCAATAATAGGAAAAAAGGAGCACTTGGGTGAGCTGGGGGACTTGTAGAGAGCCGGCCCGATGGTGACAATACATTCGGTTGAATGGGGTGCAATGGCAACGTGGGTATTTGGCATCAAGAACTCAAAAAAGAGAGGATGGAAGGCCATGCAGAGAAGGCGAAGCTGGGGGGGACAGGCTGTCTCGGACCCATCAGCCAGCTACAGCAAGCAACCCCAAGACAGGTGGGTGGTGACAAGTTGGAAAGTGTGGGAAACTTTGAGTTTGGATACGATGAGGGCGACGACAACAATGACGAAGACAACAATGACGACGACAACGACAACGACAACGACAACGGCAACAACGACGACAACCACGACGATGACGACGGTGAGGACGACGACGGCGATGACGACAACAACGACAACGATGAGCCATCAACCACGACAAAGACAACGACGACGACAACGAAGACGAAAACGACGACAGAGATTTGCCTTTGACAAGGGCCAGAAAAACGGGCCACACTTTGCCTACATGCACCCGCGCATGCGCTGCTGACCCACCGAACCAACCACGCACGCCACGTGCCCACGCACGGCTTTCTATGCCCGCGTACGCCATACGCATAAGACTGTACCAGACTGTGTGCATGTGCATGTGCATGTGCACGTATGTAGGTACATGTGCGAGCGGACGTGCACGTGCGTGCGGACACGCAAGAGTATGCATAAGCACCCATGTGCATGATGCTCGTGTGTGGGCCCGTATGTGGATGTATGAGCGTATGCATATGTGTATGCGTATGCGTATGCGTATGCGTATGCGTATGCGTATGCGTATGCGTATGCGTATGCGTATGCGTATGCGTATGCGTATGCGTATGCGTATGCGTATGCGTATGCGTATGCGTGTGCGTGTGCGTGTGCGTGTGCGTGTGCGTGTGCGTGTGCGTGTGCGCGTGCGTGTGCGTGTGCGTGTGCGTGTGCGTGTGCGCGTGCGTGTGCGTGTGCGTGTGCGTGTGCGTGTGCGCGTGCGTGTGCGTGTGCGTGTGCGTGTGCGTGTGCGCGTGCGTGTGCGTGTGCGTGTGCGTGTGCGTGTGCGCGTGCGTGTGCGTGTGCGTGTGCGTGTGCGTGTGCGCGTGCGTGTGCGTGTGCGTGTGCGTGTGCGTGTGCGCGTGCGTGTGCGTGTGCGTGTGCGTGTGCGTGTGCGCGTGCGTGTGCGTGTGCGTGTGCGTGTGCGTGTGCGCGTGCGTGTGCGTGTGCGTGTGCGTGTGCGTGTGCGCGTGCGTGTGCGTGTGCGTGTGCGTGTGCGTGTGCGCGTGCGTGTGCGTGTGCGTGTGCGTGTGCGTGTGCGCGTGCGTGTGCGTGTGCGTGTGCGTGTGCGTGTGCGCGTGCGTGTGCGTGTGCGTGTGCGTGTGCGTGTGCGCGTGCGTGTGCGTGTGCGTGTGCGTGTGCGTGTGCGCGTGCGTGTGCGTGTGCGTGTGCGTGTGCGTGTGCGCGTGCGTGTGCGTGTGCGTGTGCGTGTGCGTGTGCGCGTGCGTGTGCGTGTGCGTGTGCGTGTGCGTGTGCGCGTGCGTGTGCGTGTGCGTGTGCGTGTGCGTGTGCGCGTGCGTGTGCGTGTGCGTGTGCGTGTGCGTGTGCGCGTGCGTGTGCGTGTGCGTGTGCGTGTGCGTGTGCGCGTGCGTGTGCGTGTGCGTGTGCGTGTGCGTGTGCGCGTGCGTGTGCGTGTGCGTGTGCGTGTGCGTGTGCGCGTGCGTGTGCGTGTGCGTGTGCGTGTGCGTGTGCGCGTGCGTGTGCGTGTGCGTGTGCGTGTGCGTGTGCGCGTGCGTGTGCGTGTGCGTGTGCGTGTGCGTGTGCGCGTGCGTGTGCGTGTGCGTGTGCGTGTGCGTGTGCGCGTGCGTGTGCGTGTGCGTGTGCGTGTGCGTGTGCGCGTGCGTGTGCGTGTGCGTGTGCGTGTGCGTGTGCGCGTGCGTGTGCGTGTGCGTGTGCGTGTGCGTGTGCGCGTGCGTGTGCGTGTGCGTGTGCGTGTGCGTGTGCGCGTGCGTGTGCGTGTGCGTGTGCGTGTGCGTGTGCGCGTGCGTGTGCGTGTGCGTGTGCGTGTGCGTGTGCGCGTGCGTGTGCGTGTGCGTGTGCGTGTGCGTGTGCGCGTGCGTGTGCGTGTGCGTGTGCGTGTGCGTGTGCGCGTGCGTGTGCGTGTGCGTGTGCGTGTGCGTGTGCGCGTGCGTGTGCGTGTGCGTGTGCGTGTGCGTGTGCGCGTGCGTGTGCGTGTGCGTGTGCGTGTGCGTGTGCGCGTGCGTGTGCGTGTGCGTGTGCGTGTGCGTGTGCGCGTGCGTGTGCGTGTGCGTGTGCGTGTGCGTGTGCGCGTGCGTGTGCGTGTGCGTGTGCGTGTGCGTGTGCGCGTGCGTGTGCGTGTGCGTGTGCGTGTGCGTGTGCGCGTGCGTGTGCGTGTGCGTGTGCGTGTGCGTGTGCGCGTGCGTGTGCGTGTGCGTGTGCGTGTGCGTGTGCGCGTGCGTGTGCGTGTGCGTGTGCGTGTGCGTGTGCGTGTGCGTGTGCGTGTGCGTGTGCGTGTGCGTGTGCGTGTGCGTATGCGTATGCGTATGCGTATGCGTATGCGTATGCGTATGCGTATGCGTATGCGTATGCGTATGCGTATGCGTATGCGTATGCATATGCGTGTATGTATCCGTATCCGTATGCGTATGCGTATGCGTATGCGCATGCGCATGCGAATGCACATGCATATGCATATGTGTATGCGTATGCGTATGCGTATGCGTATGCGTATGCGTATGCGTATGCGTATGCGTATGCGTATGCGTATGCGTATGCGTATGCGTATGCTTATGCGTATGCGTATGCGTATGCGTATGCAAATGCAAATGCCCATTAGTAATCGTATTAGTGTATGCACACATATGCGAATGTGCATGTGTGCATGCGCACATGCACACTGTGCAACCGCACCTGTACCCATCCTGAAGGGCCCACGAGACCACTTCCTCCGTGCGCTCTCCCAGCCCAGCCGTGCCCAATCCTATGCGCGGCATCATCACGCCGTTCCACAACCGTACACTCGCACTGCCGCCGCCACTTGTGCCACCGCTCGCCCCGCTTTCTGAGCCGGAAGCAGCGCCAGCACCAACACCACCAGCACTTCCAGCAGCACCAGCACCAGCACCGGCCGCAACGCCCCCCCCTGCGTCTGCTGCCACAGCACCTCCGCCAGTGACATTTTTACTGCTCAGGGCAGCAGCCCCGGATTGTTTGGTGGTGGCAGTAGCCGCGGCAGCTGAGGAGGCTAGCTGGCCCTCGTGCTGCGTTGCTGACGTCATGGCCAGGCGGCGGAGGCGACGGGTGTGCGGCGAATCTCTGCGCGACACGTGGAGCACGAGGAGGATGATGGCGCCCGCCAGCAACAGTCCGCTGCGAGCGCCGGACAGCTTGAAGCCGGAGAGCCTCAGCCATGACAAGGCGGAGGACGAGGAGGTGCCTCCTGGCCGCTTGCCGCGGCCACGCTGCTGCTGCGGCTGCTGCATTGTGCGGGGAAAAGAGAGGTCCAGACGTCCCTACGAAGCTTCTCGGATGTGTGCGCTCGAGTGCGGCCCCACGTGTAATGCTTTCATTTCCCTGGGCCCAGCCCTGTCTTTGGAGTTCGCCAAAAGCTTCCAGAAGAGGCAGCCGACGCGCCATCGAATAGCTTCGGTCTGCTGACGTGCAGGTAGTCAACGCTGATGTGTGCCTCGGCAAACGCGAGTCGATATTTTTAGGTTGGGTGAAATAGCTCAGATACCTATAAAACTCAAAGTGTCTCTGATCCGCCCGGTAGAGACAAAAAAAAAAGCTAAAAATCTAAGTCGAAAATCATGCTCGCTCGCGGCATACGTCAACGGGTGTAACATGTTGAGTCTCCAGCTCCTGCTCTGAAGTCGTCGTTGGAGTTTGTAGAATGACATTCTCAGTCCGCGTCAGACGTTTACCCCCTTCGCAGGGCCGAGGGGCATTCGTCATCAACGACCCAGAGCAAGGAGACTCGAGTATTTCGAGTCTCCGGAGGCCCATTCCCAATCTCAACCTTACCCCTGGTTTTGGGACCCAAAGTGGGGGGTTCTACCTCGAACTCGTGCATTCGCACGAGTTTTCCAATTTCGAAACTCATAGTTCGTCCTAAACGAACTTGGGTTCCGTTTTTTACGCGTCAACGCGAGATCGTCGTGTGCGAGGCAAGATCGGCGATTTCGTGCCCACTTCTCTCGTGCGCTTGTCTCATCCTCGCTCTCACCCTCGCTCCCCCTATCCTTCGTCCTCGCTTACTCATTTGCAAGGAGGGCGAGGGGGGCGAGGGCACGAAGCCACGAGGCCTCGCTCTCGAGGGCCTCTTGGCCCCTCAGCCGCCGATCAGGCCGAGGCCGCGATCGGCGGCTGGCGACTGGCCGGCTAATGGCTGGCCGGTCGCTTGGCTGGCCACCGGCCGTCCAGCCGGCCGGCAGCGAGCTGGCCGACGGTCATTGAAGTGCTGGCCGTTGGCCAGCCCTCGCTGATGCGAGAGGTGGTGCGCAACCACCCCTCACTTCAGCGAGGAGGGAGGGCCGAACCGGCCCTCCCGCTACATTCCTCCCCACTTATTATGAACCGTCCCGGTTCATGAACAACAAGCAGGATTGTCAGTCAGTGAGTCATCAACATTGTGGACGAAAATCATTTTTTTTAATCACCAGCTAAACATGAACACGTGCATGTCACTTGGACCTAGGCTGCTGCTTAGATCAGCACGGCTAGTGGCCTCCCCCCTTTAGGCTGGAGCGTCCGCGCGACAACCATGTTGGGCGTCCCCAACCTCCCATGGTTGCAGTCCATGAATGCTGCCCTACGGGAATGTTGTTCACTTTTTCCGCGTTTAGGTGGTGCCCCCTAACACGCGTCGATCCGTGCGAGTTTCCAGCTCGCTCCAATACTCGTTGACCACCCCTATTGACAACCGAGACTCGGGCTCCCATAAGTCATGTTTAGATCCACACCCGGCCCAATGACCAAGGTATTCCCAAACAACCCGCGACCGGAGAGTACGCTCTCGATGCAGAAGTAGGCGCAGAACCTCGTATTGGCCATCGGCAGCAAGGACTGCCGGTGGTGGCTGAACGGTTCCCTCAGCCGTGTGTAGAGCCAACAGGCTCACATGAAACACGTCGTGTATCTTCATACTCGACGGAAACAGCAATCGGTATGCCACTGGCCCGATGCGTGCAACGATGGGAAACGGCCCAATCCACTTCGGTAGAATTTTTCGTGCCCCTGTCGACTTCAGCCGAAGATTCCTAGTGCTAAGCAACACGTTGTCATCGATGTCAAACGAGACCTTAGAGCGACTTTTGTTGACATGTGCCTTTTGTCGTTGCCGAGCAGCTTGAAGGTGACCCTTCGCCTCCTGTACCAAGGAGTCAATGCGCTCGGCAAAGGCTTGAGCAGAAGGAACGTGTCCTCCTCTACTCGCCCTGTTCACCAATGAAGAGGACACCACTGGATGCCGACCATCGTTCAATACAAACGGTGTGAACTGTGTAGACTCGTTCACCAAGTTATTTAGCGCAAACTCTGCCGGTGCTAGGAATTCGTCTTAGTCATTCATGGCAGGGTCCACGTACATGTGGAGCATTTGTTCCAGGGTGCGGTTCATGCGCTCTGTCTATCCGTCAGTTTGAGGATGAAACGTAGTCGACATCTGCGACTCGCTTCCGAAGTACTCGTGCGTCTTTTGCCAGGACCGCAAGCGGGGGAAAGCAAGGGTGGATGGCCAATGGAATGGGTGAGACAATAGGACGGCGCCGCCTCGTGATAGGCGTGATGAACACGTGTCTCCACAATCAACGTGGGTAACCACCAACCGCCGAGTCCTCATGCACTACACACCTGAGGACACATACGTAAGAATACATACCAAGAATTATCAGGGATTCTCCTTAATCCAGTCAACATTGCTAGTCTTGGCAATTTGATTCAGCTGTCTGTCGCCCTTCTTTGGGTTATGGAGTTTGGAAGAGCATAGGTTGAAGGTGTAAAATCTGGGGTATCTGTTAGTCACGAACTGCTTAGCATTTAACTTAGCATGGAATTCCTCCACATCCGGCCAGGTCGATGGGGGCCAATATGACCTCCTGGGTACTGCCAAGGGTACATGCAGTAGAGCCTCCAAGAATAAGACGGCGTGCCTTGGATCTGCACATGGAAAAGCTGGCCAACTACATCAGTGGAATGGGCGCCAATGCTCTAGACCCCTCCTTGACAGAAGAAGCAACTGGGGGAACGGCGGGCTCAACTTCTTGCGACATTGAAGCAGCACCCGTGCATTGAGAGGAAGGCATGTAAAGCTTTGGCGCTTGCCGATAGACACAGCCGCTGGGTTGCTAAAGGGTGGAAGGAGCAGACATGCATTGACGAGGAGGTAAGCAAGGCCTGACTTTTGGAGTTTAGCACTGACTGGCGTGAGCCAACAAAGGGCTACTAGGAGCTGTTGGCGGAGGCCTCCATGCTGTCTAGGGTTTCAAGGACCTTGCTTTGGTCCCGACTGGTGTGGACAAGTTGTATGCAATATTTGAGTGTTGTTTGACATGCTACAAACTACCTCTTCTTACCACGTAGAACTTCTTTTCTCATGACAGCCTTGTCAAGTGGTTTGTATGTCATCCGCAGTGTCCACTAGGAATCGCCTTCCATCTTTGAATGCGTTAAATCAACACCATCAATTGCATGTGGAAAAGAGCATCATGACTATCGCGGGTGAGTCTTAGAGCATAATGAAGTTTCACTAACCAACGGTGTTGATCACCCCCCATCGCATGCTCAAAACATGCATGAAAAGCACGAGGTTGAACTGGCATGGCCGTGAATTTTTAGGGGCAAATCGACGAACATCACACCAAAATTGATGTCTGTCACCCACGTTTGCCACGTCCAACCACATCCATCCACGAGAAGGGTGGGTGGATAAGCATGTGGATGGGTGGAATTACATTCCCGACTCACAGAAATCCAGCCATGGCCATGTTGTGTCACGACGCACCTTCTAGCCTTGCGCCTGACATCAACATTAGTTGACCGAACATCCATTGTTGCATGCTGACGTAGACATGGGTGGACGTGTGGCGCAATCCAACCCATCCACAATTGCAACTACCATAGCATGGGCAGCCTGGAGTAAGCTCATATTGCTTGCAACTAGCTGTCCATCGTTTGACATCCAAAGCTGAAATGCCGAAGCACAGTCACAAGCTACATAAAAACAGTGGTGCGGATAGATGTTGCACTTCTAAAGCCTATGTTAAATCCTTGACATCCCCAAGCCGCTTCAGTGGCTTCAAGAAACCAGGATGCTTCTTCTTTGTGCAATAGCCAAAGGCTAATTCAAGCTCCCCCAAAAACGTAAGCAGAGGTCACACATAAAAGAGCTATCCACATACGATGGATTCCCAATGTTTTGGACTACCCAATAACCGTCTGGTACCCACTAGCCCATGCCGAGGTGGCCGCATGGAGAGCCAATACATTTGCAAAAATCACACCTTCCACAACTTCTCCTACACGTGGAAGACTGATGTTGCGTGTAGCTTGCAGTCGCCACTATGAGCGGCATCAAAACCAAAGAACCAAGCTACAGTGCAGAAATGGAGTTCAATTTCACTGAGTTTGGAGCTGTGTTTCCATGGACATTTCATCGCACTGTACAGCTCTGTGCCCAGTGTCTGCTTTCCACGGCTTGCCTACACCTGAAACCTTCACATGAGTAGCATCTATTCTTGCTGGTATGACTGTTGGTGTGCCTACCCATGTCGCGCCCTCTGTTGAAACACTCAATGTGTATCCATTCGTATTTACAAACACCCTTGGTGCTTCCATGGATGCAGTGGATGCTGCAACATCCATGTCACTCAATATATAGTCGAGCCAGACGCATGCCAGAGGATTTTTGGATGGCTGACAGAGATACTCGCCCTACTAGTCACAAGTCTTCTCACGTGCCAAAGTGCCCGGCGGGACAGGGATGGCAGTCTAAGATTTTTGGTGTCATATCTCCACTTCTCAAACAAAAATAAGGTTTGAAGGAGAAGCTAAATGGCTGGCAACATCGGAACATGCTCCACCACAACCTACAAGAAACATGGTGAGCCACGTGGTTGCTAGTGTAACTTCACAGGTGTATCTTTGGCCATGCAACCATGCAGTTAACATTTCTTCCCAGTGTCTGGTTTGAGGCAAGAACTATTTTGCATATTTTTACGAGGCTTAAGGGGCACCGTCTTCCATGGTTTGATGATGCAATTAAGCTATTCAGCACTAACTTGCCAAAAAAAGGCAATTTAATCTCTTTGGTTCCTTGCAATTAATGGAGGCAGAGCAATAGCCACATCCTGAAAATAAACCTTTGCGAGAGTGCAAAACTAACGTTGAGCGTTAAAAAAAAATGCCACCAAAGTTGCCAACATATCTGGTTTTGTGGAATACAATCTCTTGGAGAAACGGCCATTTCATAAAGCGGTTGGACTCCTCACAAATTACAAGAGTGTGCACAAGATTAACAATTTGCTGCTGTCGGATGTTTTCAAAAATGATGCTTACACTTGTGCTGGTTGTGTGTTCTCGTTATGTGAGATTTGCAGCATGGTGGCGTGGCATGCACTATGCTGTGACCCGTCAAAGCTGGGCAAGGATGTGTTGCCTTTAGCAATATGTACGGTTGGTGTGGGTGAATGTGCAGAAGAGTATGATGATGGTGATGATGTTGAAAAGGGCAATGAGGAGGTTGTGGTGAGTAAGGTGAAGAGGGTGATGATGGTGAGGGCCGCTTCATGGCTTACATCCATGATGAAGGAATAAGGGACACCATAAGAGTGGAATTTGGCAAGGGTGAGGATGGTGACGTGGATGACGAGGGTGGTGATGGTGAGGATGAAGTGTATGATGACGATATATATGAGGTTCACATGGGTTATGGAAACAATTGCAGACGGGAAGTAGGTGCTACTTTGGTGTTCTCATGATGTTCAGAAATATAGCTCCTTGATGTTCTTGTTTCATGCTGAGTTTAGTTTTTTCTGGCTCTTCAACTGTGCATCGTCCATAGCACAAATGAAAAACAGTGTTCCATCATCGAAGGACAAGCATGTATGGAATGTGCAAGTTATAATGGATAAGAAACTGGAAGTATCTATTTTACCACCATTAAAAAATCAAATGTCATCCTCAGGCAATTGTTTCATTGTCATACAATTCTACCACATGGTAGATGTAACACATTTTTGTAAATTCTGCATTGCTTGGTTGCTACGTCTATGGCTTTTCCTTAAGTTGTAAACTGGCATGTAACCATGAACATCAGAGTTTCCACCTGGATTTCCATCTTTCACCACGTTTTGTCTGGTTTGGATCATGTTGTGCATGACAAAACAGGAAAGGACGAGTTTGCTTTGCAACTTTGAGTCATGTAGTGGAACTCCAAACAAAATCCCAATACGTGTTTTTAACACGCCAAACGCGTAGTCTATCATGCTCCTTTCCACAACGTGATGCCTAGTCAACAACTCTTGCATGTCCTACGAGCACCCTAGTGATGGTCCAGACTCACTGAGATGGTAGCATACAAAACAATGATGTGAGCAGACCAAATCCATGTGGAATGATGGCATCCATCAATAAGTACTTGGTGGGGGAAAGGGGAAAGCCATGACACGTGTGTGCCGTGCACGCTACCCTCCCACCCAACACATAATTATTTGAACCTTAAATTTGGATTGATGGCAATATAGTTTCTGTCAGCTGTCAAAAACAATCCATGGATTCCACACAATGACTACCATTGTTTTTTCAAGGGATGTGGATGCAATTGATGCACCTACAAAACTCCAAAACCATGGTGGGCAATTTGTCCACCATTACAACTCCACGGGCATACCTTCCGTATCATCGTACTGTTGAAAGATGCTTGGTGCCATGGAAACAAGCCCTTGCTTCACTTTACAGACAGCTCAACACATGGTGGCCTGGCCACAATGGAAATGCTCCATGAAGACTCATTTTGGTAAAGCAAAAGCGAAGCAATGTGCGCAGATCAACGTTTTCTCCTCATCATGTTTCTCGTTTGGGATGGCCTTATTCGAGTCTGGCTACTGAGAAGTGGCCGCTAAGGGCACTTGTATGCCAAGGAATGCATGCAGCCCTCCTGGTAATCTTGTATGCAAGTTTTAGGGGTATCCAAATGGGGGTGGTGTGGATTGCACTTAGCATGAAAAAGGTTTGTCATAAAATGATTGCCCTCGCACAGTGTGGAAGATGGAAAGAGCCTATTTTCAACAGTTCATTGTTACAATGTGGATGAATGGTTGGTATGTTGAGAGAGGACCCAAGTATCATGAACTTGGTGTATGAAGTGCACAGTGCAACAATTCTCATTGAAGGATGCTGGTGGAGATGCAGATTCAGTTACAAACTTATATGGACTTGGAGCTGTAAGTGATGAACGCTACGCAACATGGGCAAGTACGCCATCGAGGCTTTGATTTTTGGCCTTAGAATCAGGGAAATGTTTTGTCTATTTTGGACACCTTGAAGTGCGATACGTATGGGATTCCTGTAGCCCTCCTGCTAATTCAAACCCCTTTCCTCCCGCTTGCAGAATCATGGGGAGATCATACATCGAGAGGGAATTCAGGACAACCCTATAGTCAAAATAAAAAGGTTGGTTCAGGACCTGATCCTTCCAGAAAGTTGCCACAACAGCCAAGAAGTCTTTTGTTTGGGGGTGCTCTCATGCTAAACCAGCTCAACTCACTGTAGGGAGATTAAATCATTTTGCCATTTTTCTATCATCCTTTGAAAACTAGTTGCAGTCCTCTGAGTCATCCATACTGACCATGAGTTTTAGCCATGATTCAACATGCTACGCTTGATATTAAACCCAACATGTATATATTCAAAGCTACTCGACAAAAACTCTTTTCATTGAATTTAATAAGTACCCCTGGTAATTCAAATTACCAACTTTGTGGTCTACCATCAAGATTTCCAAAACAATGTTGTGGGCCTTTGTTCACATCCGGAGTTTTCCTATATTAGCCGCATTAACCATTTGTGTGCACTAATCTTTTCAGCCTGACATCGCTGCTGCAAAAGATCTGGAGGTCCACCAGATGAACGTCAAGACAGGTTTCCTCTATGGGAAGCTTGACAAAGAACTGCTGATGGAAGTTCCTAAGGGAGTGAAAACTCCAGAGGACAAGGTTTGCAAAGATTTAAAAGCACCCTACGGGCTGAAACAGGCTCCAAGGCTGTGAAACAAGGAGATGGATGGCTTCATGGCCGAGATCACCTTCACGCATTGCCAGAATGACCCTAGTGTCTACCTGCAAGGAGATAAGCAAGGCTTGACGATGGTTGCATTGTAACTGGCCACATCAGGAAACCCATGACAGACCGTCGTTGCCCTCAAAACCTCATGCCAAGGATGTTTTAGACTGAATGCTGTTGAATTCAAATTTTTGATATATTCGTTCAATGATTCTTAAAGTGCTACCTCATTGTTTTTGTGGTGAATCATGCTCGATATAAAGATTTCATAAGTTATGAATTCTAAGGAAATGAATATCGGCAACACTGCGATGTGTGATATGTGGCTCACCTTACCGTACTAGCCATAACCATGCTCACAGTGACACCTCTTTTCAACTTAGGCCACAACAGGGGCTAATGGTAAAGGAGGACGTGGGTGAACAAATTAGATGGAATAGCCCACCCAACACATCATGGTCTCCTAAATGATCCCTCTTTTGAAGAATCAATCAAATTCACAAGCGGTTGACTTGTCCATTCCATAGCAATTTGTGCTACTTGAAAAGATGAAATTGACCAACTATAAGTTCATTATGGTTGTTCAATGTTGTTTCAATATTTGTCGCTCTTCAAGGTGTGGAAATTTATGTATTAACTCAAATTTAAAAACAAATTGATTTATAAGAAAGACGAGGAAGCCATTGTATTTATAATTATTTATAAACATGTTGTTATGAAACTTGCACACCATCACGTAGAATCTTTAATATGCATATTTTCCCATGATCACGAGGGGGGGGGAGGGATGACCTATGCTTCATTTCATGCTTCAACGTACAACCTCATTGCAGTAAGTAATTCTACCACATCCTTCTTTAACAGAAAAACAAATCCCTTTACATGTGTTATGTTAATTTTGTTTTCTGTTTGTATTCTCATGTTTTTCTACCTCGTTCTTTATAGCATCACGAAGTTTCTTTGTATTGGAACTGTTAACCACGTGAGCAAGTACCTTTTTTAATTATGTTATTTCATTTTTGCATAGAATAGTTCCTCTTCATAAGTAATGGAACTTTGAATTGCATTGACCCTATACAAATTGTAATCCTTGGAAGACCTAAGAAAATTCCAATGATGAGAAACTTGTTTTAGGATGATTCAACATTCTCATTTACTAAAGTATGGCTACGTCTGAAGTTCTCGTATGTAATGTGCATTCTATGGCTTCTTCACAATAGGACGCCCTTGAGCAGATGTTCAGGTAGCCAAAATCATCAGCATTAGTTGCTCACACAACCCTTTCCCGTTGGCCGTGGTCCCGGCCATGATGTATCCTGCGCATTGGATTATGGCTATGAGGGGAAGGCAAGCTACATACTCCTATTTGTCATTGCCAATATTGTTAAAAAGTGACAGGGTATGGAACATTTGGATGACAGTGCCAAATCATGGAAACTTTCCATAGGAGACTCTAAAAACATGTCCAAACAAAAAAAATGGCCACATGGGCAGCAACGATGACGTGGAGTTTGACCCGTACTTAGGCCTTGTAGCCAGTGTGCAGCAAGTTGACCCTGGCTGCTGGAGCCTGAGTATGCAACAGGGTTGAGGCCAAGAGTTATTAATTTCTGTCCGGGTTTAGCTGGTGATTTAGCCGGTAGTATGGTAGCATTGTTTGAAAACTCGTCCATGATGTCCCTTGGCCTCCGCCTTCATTGTGGAGTGCAAATCATTCCCATTGGTTGATGTTGTCAGGCCTTCCATGAGAAAAGGTCTATACCTCACTAATGGTGCCATCCAAAGAAAGTGAATGTGTACAAGCTCTAGTATGAGAACAATTGCCCAACCAAGTTGTTCAACTTAGAGGGTTTACAAAATGTAGCACCAACACCCTCTAGTAAGTTGAGGGTGTTGTGGGAGTAGCATAAATTGCAACCTTTCCTTCTTACAAGTGAATTCCAAGCCAACTCCATTCAAAACAACCCATCATCAACTTGTCTGGTACCAAAGATTTCCACATTATTGCCCCAATCTGTACCACATGCCTCAGATGTTTCATTCCATAAGATGGTGCAAGACCAAGCAAGACAATAGAAGTGTAGCACAATGGATAGCATATTGGACTTAGGGACAACAGGTCCTGCGATCAAGCCTTGATGTGCACAAGAAGGTTTTGACCCTCTTGCATAAGGGAACTTTCCTAGACATTTCTCCATTCATGAGGAGGATGTGCCACTTGGCAGTCAGTGGATGCGCCAATTGGCGAGCTGGTGAGGTGGTGTGGAGTGGCCACCCCCAAAAAGTGATACTACTCACACACCTCAAAAGCCAGGCCTATAACTATATGTACCAGGCTCATTCCTCATTCTCATCACACAATGTGGCCTTTGATGCTCCTCACACAGCTTTCCGACTAAGGAACATTACAAAAGAGGACACTAGTTGGTCTAAGCCCCAGGAGTTAGTCTGTAACCAGCACCTTGTGCGAAAGTGACCAAGTGTCAAGTGGACACAGTTGCTAGCAAGTGATTTCCTAGGAGTTGCTCAGTGTGGAATCGTGATCCTGAGGGTGACATCTTCTCCTAACTGAAATGCTAGGGGCGGACGGTAGGTGCTATTGTGTTGGCCCTGTTTTCTAGCCCGTTTGCCTTAGGCCGGTTAACAAAGGGTTATGGGCCCACACTGACCAGTTGTAAGGTACGCTTCGCTCAACTTTTGTACGTTCCCTCCACGTGCACACGTTATCTCCATCAACCCCATCAGCTCCATCTGCCTCATCAGCTCCAACGGCTGGGCTTGCACTCAGCACACACGGACCAAGGGAAACCTGTGCCCTTGGAGGCACGACCCTTGGGTCCCAACCAGGACAAGCTCTGCCCTTGGAGGCAAGACCCTGGGTGTGCTAGTGTGAATGGTCTTCTTTGTCTGCAGGTAGACATTGACTGGAGGGGTAAGAACCGGAACTGCACCTTTAAACCGGTAGCAGACATTAGCTAACATCAGCCTACATCGGCCTCAACGTAGCAGAGACGTAGATTGCAGAGAAGGGCAAGTAAAATGGCCGGCCCATCAGGAGCTGTGGGGGCTGCCGCGGGGAAGTCCTCAAACGCAACAGAGATTTCTCTAAGGAAGTCCTCAAACTCAACAATGACTACCATAGGGGAGACCACAGGATCAACTGTGATTGCCAGCGCACTGCCGCAAGGTCTTGGATCTTTGGGAGGAATCCCTATCTTTGAGGGGAATTACTTCCCATATTGGAGATAGCAGTTCGAACTGGCGATGAAACTGTGTAGATTCATCAAGCTTCTGAAAGGAGAAGAGACGGTTCCCGTGGAGGGCTCACTGGCATACGAGACATGGACTGAACAAAATGATATTTTCATGTCACTCCTTAGTAACGCAGTGGCCAAGAGGTATGTTCTTTTCATAGCGGGGTTCACAATGGCTTAGGGTGCTTATGCAAAGCTCAAGCGTGTGCACCAATCCACCTCCCTTGCAAACAGATTATTCATCTTACAACGACTGATTAGCATGCGGGTGAATGAATCCCCAACTTCCTATAGAATTTTGAAGGACTCCTTGGCAAGGCTCGCCAGATGAAGTGGGACATTGAAAAAAAATAAAAGCCATGATACTCCTCATGGCGCTACCGGAGAGCTGGAGCCCAATGATCACTGTCATGGGCAATTGGAAGGAGGGTGACCTGACGTACACTGCAGTGTACGAGAACGTGCAGTACGAGGCCATGGGCCAAAGCGGAAGTGAGGCTAACTTCTCAGCCTACGCCGCACACTACAGTGGCCGCGGGAGCATGGGATCAGCCTCTAGTCAGAAAGGTGGCAGCGGAAGCAGTGACAGCGGAGGCAACAATGGCGGAAAGGCTCCCAAATGACAGGGCAACTGCCGTAATTGCGGCAAACCTGGGCAGCGGGCAAGAGATTGCAGGTCGCTAAAGAAGGAAGATGGCGGAAGCGGTGGGAACAAAGGCAGCAAAAAGGATGGCAAAGAAGCCACCAACATGATGGCATAGAGCACGCCCCCGGCAAAAGGAGCGGCGCTGCTCAGGCCAGGAGCCTTTGGGCTTGACTCCGGCACCAACAATCACTCGAGCAACAACCAGGCTGGATTTGTCTCCATCGGCCTCACCGAGCGGCGGTTCAGATGCGTAAAAGGGAGCGTTGTGAACACGAAGGGCGTGGGAGATAAGCTGATGAGCATCAACCTCTATGGTATGGAGAAGGATCTACAGCTGTGTGATGTGGTTTAATTGCCCTCGTATAGCTAATCATCCCCATTTCATGTACACCACATTCAGTGTATTAGGTACATAGATTTGGGTAACTTCCATGAAATTTTCCTAAGGGTTAATCGTATTGTGTTTGCATGGAAAACTATGGACATGATACGTGTGCATTGGGAATTGCATGTCATAAAACAAGAACAGATGAAAAGAATATGACAGTGTGGGTGAAACGAACAATAGACGTACATATGTCCTAAAACATTCTGTGTGGGCTAACTGTACTGAGAGGCATATTCCGCCATGTTTTCACTTTAAATTCTAGTGATCGTTACATTCTCCCATATTCATGTGCTTTAGAATTTTGTGGGTGCTCGCCCAAACACCTCCAAGGAAAGATTAGGAAAATCCATATTCATCCATTGTTCATATCCGAGTGTGCATATTCCGCAACCCATCACTTCGAAATTCAAGATTGAAACTGCAAGCACGCGGTTGATGCTGTCCTAGTCATCAACTGTCATTGGATATTCATGTCTAACCTGAGTAGACGCGACTCGGCTTGAGGCGTCAGAGCCAAAGTACGTCATTACTCCAGCCTGACCGTGGATGTCCATTATGCACTGTTAAAATTCCTTTTGACCAAGTACAATTGTCCTTAACCATGTTGGATTTTTATTGAATTGAACCCTGAGCAAATGTTAAAAAAAAGGAGTACGATGAGCAAAATGTAACAAGTGTTGAAGTAACTTCACCCGTGATATGCGCTCGAACAAGAAGGAATAATTTAGGAACGCATGGGCAAAACAAAATATTCAGGGATGTGCCTCTCAGTACGGTATTTGTAAACAAGATGTTCACTTCCTTATTTGTGACCTCAAAAGGAAATTAACTTCATGTCAAGCATAGTATTGCTATTACTTGACTGTCTTTTTATCCCCTAGAAACTGCGGAACTCGTCTCTGCCCCCTCCCAAACCCTCGATTGTATTCCAGCAGTTTACCTGGTGCATGTATTATCTAGCAGCTATTTTCGTGCACTAATGTATCTTGTACACTAGTGTATGTTTTTACGTGTCCATGAGATACATGGAATTTATACACTTTACCAAAACAACTTAACTTTTGGAGGAGGGGGGAGACATCACGTGATCTGATGCTCCCCCCCTCTCCCCAAAGGGTAGAGTATATTAGCGAAGTGTAGTGGGGAGGTTTATTTACTTAATGTGACAAGAAAAAGAAAGTACACTAATGTGTATCCACTCGTCGACTACTGATGTATCATGATCAACAATCTATGATCAACGACCGTGGAACTAGAACAATAACTAGTACGCACCGATCAGCAATCGATGATTGACAATGGACAGTCAACGATCATCGACACGTAATAGTGGTTGAAAGGTAAGGAAATCATACTACAAAATGGAGGTCACGTAGTCAGGACCATCCCATAAAACAACAAATTGATTTGTGTAGATGGTGTATGTATTGTACAGAAAGTAGTTCTGTGTTTTACTATTTTGGGAGGGGGGGGTCAGAGCCGTCGCTCGACCCCCCCCCCCAAAAGGCTAGAGTGTATTAGACGAGTGTACTTGGTCAGTGTATCTGTGTTCCTGTGATGGACAGAAAAATACACTTATGTATTCGAAGTCTACTGCTTATCGACAGAAAAGCACCACCAATCATCGGAAATCGAAGATCGGCGGTATCATGTACATCAATGTTTTATCTTTTTCTTCGATCATGTAGACCGGATACACTGACCAGCTACACTTCACGAACACAATACCATTTGGAGGTGGGGGGAGGGGAGGAGGTCACATGGAGTCCAAGCTTGCCCCCCCCCC
>SZWC01001162.1:208391-231092 GCA_023375785.1 Penium margaritaceum | reverse complement strand
AGAGAGAGAGAGAGAGAGAGAGAGAGAGAGAGAGAGGTGAAGCATGTTTGATCAAAGAGGGAGGTATGAAAGCAAGTGCAAGTAGGGGTGGTGAGAAGAGGAAGACACATTTGTTGACTGACCCATGTTTGTGGGGCTCTTCCTTGGACCTTGCGGCCATTCGCATGGGTTGATCACAGGATTGGAGGGTGTTAGCGTTGGGAGTGGAACTAGGCTTGTTAAATCGAGATTGAGATGAGATGTCTTGATCTCACACTCATACTTTCTCACTTCGATACAAGATGTCTCGTACTGGGTACAGAGGACGAGAGAATCTCGGTCTCGTACCGATTTGCATCAGGCTTGTCTCGGTCTCGTCTCGGTCTCGCTCATGTCCTTCAAAATCTCGCTTTTGCACCATTGTGAGGGGCGAGGGAAATGACGCGGTGAGCTGTCGGAACGCACCCACTTCGCGACCACTGCACTTTTGGCTACGAGGAACGTTTTCGGAAAGAACTTAACTGAAAATGTTTTCCTGAGCAAACTACTAAGTTCATAAGTCAAACCCGATATTCCAAAGTTAAGGCGCACCTCTTTTGCTACCTCGCCTGACAGTTGTACGTCTCGACCATTGGACACGACACATTTCCAAGACTTGCCGGCGCCCGACATGTGCAACCAACTCACGTGGAGATAAAAACACGGAGAGCGAAAAGACTATTGTCAACGATGTGGAAAGAACATTTTACTAGTTGAACCTACTTGAAGACTCAGAAATTCATTGGTTTGTTTACGAAAAAAACAGTTACGTCATGTTTTGTAATGTTAGTGTTGACCCTCCGCGATCGTGACCAACAATGTGGGTCGCGCACTGGATCTGCCCGCTTTGTGTTCTGACAGATCCACTACCCGATTGGCTCTTAAGGCCTTGGCACACGTGGCAGGTCCACCGAAAAAAAAAGCGAGAATCACAATGCGGTACGAGATTCTCATCTCGATCTCGCATGACATGTGACGTGTCTTGGTCTCGTCTCGTCTCGCGCGAGACAATTCGAAAATGTCTCGTGTCGTGCGGTACGAGACAACGAGACGAGAAAAAATCGAGACAATCGAGATCGAGACCGGTCTCGATATCGATTTAACACCATTAAGTGGAACCAATCACATGACTACACCCACCTGCACTAACCTAGACATGAGGAAATGCCCATGGGCATATAGCACGTAGAATGTTGCCTAGTTGCACTCCTCACATGGCACAAGAACTCTAATGACATGAGCCACACATGATTGCATATGATCGGGGCCAAGAACATGCACACACGCACACTCGCACAAAAACATGAACCCACCCTCCGTGCGCCGCGCCACACATTTTTGTTGTGTGCGTGCTAGCTGTCAATCCTCTCAGAATATTGAAGCTATTGCACTTATGAGACATTGAATGTCTCGCCTAGCCAACTCCTTGCTGTTTTTGCATTGACCCTCTGTGCTAGTGCGATCGTTGACTGGACAACGTCGTCCCATCAACTGTACTAGTGCTAGGAAGCTTCCAAGTAGATTCTCATGGTATCAAGGCAGCGAGGCATCCCTTACAGAGGTGCGTAGCAGGGATGTTGGTTTTTTTGCGCATCCTCATTGTGCTCTGTTGTGTCCTCCCTGCTTGTGTACATTGGCGTGCAGATGACTGACAGCAAGATTCGACGCTGCTGGAGTGTAGTCCGGTGGAGCCGATGCACGCTGAAGCCTACTCGCAGTTCGCTTGAGCCTCCTCCCCACGGCGACGTGCTCAGCTCCAGCGGCAAGCCTCCTCGACGGTCGGGCCGCCGGCGGTCACTACCACCGCAGATGCTGTCTGCATGCGTCAGGCGCTGGATTTGACTGTGTCGTTGCGTCTGTAATGTCATGCTCTGCCTAGGGTCCGTGTCTTGTGTTGCGTGGCACTGTTTGGAGTCATGGACCATCGTAGGCACTGCCTGAGTTCAGGCAGCCAGAACTCTTTGCTATTGTTTTTCTAGCTGATTCGGACCGCAGGAATACGTTCGCAGCGTCGGTGTTTTGGTATGGCCCAGTTTTCAGGCAAAACGGATGACGCCCGGGTTTTGGGCTGTCGGCCGTCTAGCAGGGCTCACGGAGAGAACCATGCATGCCAGAAAATAGGTCTAGGACTGTTTTCTGATTGGCTGGTTAGCTAAGCAACAAGTTCTATAGAGCCGGGGGGGAGCTAGAACTTGGAGGGGTCTCCCATTGTTGCTCATTCTTCATTCCTAATCAGTCACTTTCAGTTTTCAGCTGCTTTCTGGCCCCAACACTGGCGGGCGTGTTTCTGAGTAACAAACCCAGAGCTTCCAGACTTCGACTCTAGAGCAACAGACTGAGGGGGCAGCAGACTTAAGCAACGTGCGTGGAAGCCCGCACGTTGCATCAACAACGCTGCTGCCCCAACCTGCTGCCTAGCTTTTCTTTCTTGGTATCAGAGCTAGAGCGTAGCAGGAGCGGTAGAAGATTGGCGTACAGATGCCAGACAACGCCGGCGGACCCCCATACGCGCCTGTGCAAGGGAAATGCTGCTGGATTTCTTTCGGCAGCATTGACCTGCCTCGTGGCGGCATGAGATTTTTTCCCACGGCCGCTGGGATAGGGGAAATGCTGCCGGATATTTTCCGGCAGCATTGACCCCCACGCGTGATGCGAGGAGGTGAGCGGCAGGCCACATCCGACACCTGCGGGCGACGACGCACGTGGCAACGCCACCCAGGTGCAGTGACTGGCACCTTCGAGCAGCAACAGCAGCCTGCAGTTGCAGCAGCGGCAGGGAGCAGCAGCAAGCAGTGGCAATAGCAACCAGTAGTAGCTGCGTGCAACAACAGCAGCCGGCAGCACCAGTGGCTTGCAGCAACTCGCAGCAGCAGCAGCAGCCAGTAGCAGCACCAGCTCACAACACCTCGTAGCAACAGCAGCAGCCCGTAGCAGCTCGCAGCAGTAGTAGTAGTAGCTTGCAGCAGCAGCAGCATGAGCAGCGGTAAGAAGCAAGAGCAACAGCAAGTCGTAGTAGCCGCAACAACAAGTAGCAACAAGCAGCAGCTGCAGCCGGCTGTAGCAGCAGTAGCGAGCAACAGCCGCTAACAACGAGCAACAGTTGCTGCTGTTCGCAGCCCGCAGCTCGCCGCGAGCAGCGGGCTACAAGCAGCAAGCCCACTACTTGCTGTTAGCAGCGGACAACGGATAGCGAGCAGCGAGCTCGCTGCTCGCAGCCCACTACCCATAACGAGAAGCGAAGCTCGCTTTGCTAGACAAAAAGAGAGAAAAAAAGGAAGGCAAGAATATTCCCCCACCCTTGTAGTAGCTACCATAGCTGCTCCAGTAGCCACAGCAGCCACAGCAGCCCGCAGTAGCAGTAGTAGCAGCAGCTGCAAAAGTAGCTGCACCAGCAACAACAGTAGTTGTTGCTGCCACAACAGCCGTAGTAGCAGCAGCACGTGTTGCAACAGCAGCTGCAGCAGCAGTAGTAGCAGCCGCAGCAACAGCAGCAGTAGTAGCAGCAACAGCAGTAGCAACAATTGCTACTGCCAAAACAGCCGTAGTAGCAACAGCAACAGTAGCAGCGGCTGGAACAATAGCTGCAGCAACAGTAGTAGTAGTAGCAGCGGTAGTGGCAACAGCGACAAGCAGTGACAGCGGCAGCAACAGCAGTAGCAGGGGCATCAACAATAACAGCCGCTGGAGCTGTGCAGCAGCGGCCGCAACAATGGCCGCTACTGACATCAGCTTCCAGTAGTTGACGTCACCACTGACATCACTGCTGACATCATCAACAAAAACAAAAAAAAAGGGGAAGGGGGGGAAGAAACTCTGTAGCAGCAGCAGTAGCAGCAGATAACGCGGCAGTAGCTGCTGATGCCAGCTGTGATGCCCCCAATTTTACCGCGCCTTTGATTTTCTCCGCGAGGACCTTGTTCCGTGCCATGCGCGGACTGTGCACTTTCACCTCGTATCTAGCGGAACACAGACAATAATTCTAAGCTGCTTGACAATTCTGCGGACTGCAGGTCCAGACCTCTATGCATGAACCTCACCGATGAGTGACACAACGCGGTCCCTTTGTCGCCACACGTGAGCCCGCCACCTCGTGGCGTCCAGCTCCTCTCTGCGGAATCCTCGTTACGCGGACGTGCGCAAACAGGGACACCACCAGTAGCTCACTTCACCCGGGCTGTTGGCTCTTCACGCACTTAGTCCCACAGACCGCGGACCGGACACCGCGACCAGTGCGAGGCAATGGGGCGGTGGACTGAGAAGAAAGATGAGAGCGGGTAAATGTCTTTCATCAACTGGCCAGATTACATGGAATGCGGAGTATTGCTCGAGAAAGAAAGCAAGACTGGGCCACACTTGTGCTATTGCTACCTAGGTTCTTATCTATCTGGGACTCCGGACGGTGTCTCCACGCCGTCGGTCTCATCCCTTTCCTCTTCTTCCTACTCGGACTCCACGCGGTGCGGCTACGTACCGCGGGTCTCGTCCTCAAACTCACACAACACATCCTCTATTGATCATCTTCTTCATCCGCGGCTCGTGCACGCGGTCTTCGTGTCCTTCCTTGAATCTTTGTCTCCCGCGGTGCGTCTCCAGTGATTCCTCTGTGATTGATGCGACAAGTTTCATGCCGATTGGCTGTTCCTCCCCTGATCGCCCGCTTGTCCGCTGACCTGCCTGCCCCTGTCTTAGTGACTGTGTGCTTCCCCGCGGCTCGTTCCTTGTTCCCTTCTCACCGCCGATCTCTTTGCCGTTGCTTCCCGCCTTCTCTTCACCACCACGGGGTTCCGCGCCATCCCACGCTCAATCGCTTCTGCGGGAGCCAGCGTTTCGTGCACGGTTCTCATCTCGCCCAGGTTCTATCTCCGTGGATTGCCCCCCCCTCCGTAGAGCAGCGGCAAGAACATGCATGACATTGATGCCCCCAACCGCCCTTTTTCGAAAGACTCTGTCCCAGAGTCTGTCAGTGTGTTAGGCGCTTGAAGTTCCTGCGCGGCCGGGGATGGTCTTGCTCCTGGCAGGGTCCGCAGTACTTCTCCACTCCTCCCCCTGTTCGCTGGAACCTCGCCGCGTACTTGTCGTGGACGAAGAGTCTGCATCCATCACACCGAGCGTCCCTAGTGGGCGCGGTCACCTGCTTTTTGCATGAGGAGCAATGGGGTGCTCGCTCGTACTTCTTGCAGCCGGAGCACCGGTAAATCTTTTTACCCTCCTCACTCCGTCCCACTTCCTCGACACATGAGCCATGAGCAAGCTTTCCGCAATGTTCGCAACGATAGACCGCCCCACTCAACGGCCCCATGCAGTTGTTTCTGCTGCAGAGACGCTGGTTGTCGGACTTCCACTTGCTCTTCCGCTCCTGGTCCCGGCAGCTGCGGCAGGTCCAAATACCCTCCTTGCCCTGTCCCCCGCATCGCTGGTGACACATGACCTCGCACATTCCACACGCTTTGCCGAACTCCGCCATCCCCTTTCTGCAACTTGCGCAGACTGGTGCCAATATCACACTGCCGTATGCAAGCAAGGCCCCTTCCTCCTGGAGCACCTCGCCCACACACTCATGGCATTGCTCCACCCAGGATGAGTTGCCCGTAACCAGACAGGCCGCGTGGGTCAATTTCGTGCATTTAGCACAGCGTCCGCCCTCGCCGACCGCCTTACAACAGGTTGGAAACTGCGCGACGGGCGTCCTTTCCACGGATGGCATTTGCTCCTCATCATCCTCCGAGTCCACTTCCTCCCCCTCCTCCGTCATTCAGGGCACCTTCCGGGTTCCGCGCGGCCTTTCCATTTCCCAGCAGCAACTCACACAAACCTTAGGGCCGCTCCGTTCTCCTGATTCATCCCGCGGCTGCTTCAAACATCTTTTGCACACCTTGCGGAGGCAACTTTTGCATTCTGCCATAGTGCGGCCCCAGCCGTGCCCACAATGCGTGCACGTCCTGCTCTCCCTCTCCTTCCTGGCCCGCTCCGCTTCCGCCGCCTGTCCTCCCTGCTGCCACTGTCTCATGGTGGCTTCTGAGACCACCCGGGGCCCCTGTCGTACTCCAGCCTGCCCCTCTTCCTCTTCCTCTTCCTCTTCTTCCTCCTCCTCCGGATCCTATCGTCCGCGCGCTGTTCCTCCTCCCCGAGCCCGGACCTGCTCCATCATCCCCTCCCGTCTCCTTCTCCGCTCCCTCTTCCCGGGTCTCGCTGATGCACATTCGACGGGTGCGGTTTAGCCTGATGTAGCTTTTCGCGAGCCCCTGGTGTGCCGGTTGGCAACAGACGCGGCAGACGACGTGCATGAGTATGTCTTCGGGCAGGCTTTCTCTGTACCACACACAGGGGCCCGTATATGTGGCCAGTTCGCGGGGGCTCATGGGTGCGCCTTTCCGCGGACTGGCGGTGGGCGTCCTCGGGGTCGTCTCCCCACTATCTGTCAGCTGCTGCCCCAGCTGTACTGGCCGCTCCTGCTACTCCTGCTGCTGGACCTTCCGCTCTCCCACTTGTCGCTGCAGCCCGGTGCGGATCTCCCCTGTGGATACTTCCTGTACGTCAAAGCTCTCAGTGTCTTCCTCCGCGCGTGGTGCTTGATTCCATGCCTGTTCTTGCTCTGACACCTGAGCCTCACACTAGGACAGTACATCCTCCGCTCGCCAACCTCTCGACCCTTTGCGCTCCTCGAGCGGAGGAAGCGCCCCGCCCGTGCCTGGAATGTGCGTCTGCCAGGCCGGAGGAAGGAGGACGAATTTGGCGGCGGGGAAGTTTCGCTCTCTGAAATCCTCTGGTCCTTCCAGCCAAGCATGCCCCGCATCCACGGTGGCCACGCGGTACACCTGCCGCGCCTCCTCTGCTTCACGCGCTGCTCCGGGAAATGGGCGGAGGTAGACCAGGTTTCCCTCCCGGATCGGCCCGTGGTTGAGACGTCGGTTGCGGCGTCGCATCCGCGCCAAGATGAGACGGAGGCGCGGAGTCGTGCCTCGGCCCTTGCCGCATCCGTTTTCCGGCACCGTTCCCTGAACCACTCCTAAACTTCCCGATCCCTGGCTGCCTCCTGCTCCTCTTCCGAGCGACCATCGGGCTGCTCCTCTGGTTCCAGTGCCAGATGCAGCGGTGTTTGTGGCATGCCCAGTGCCGCGCGCGGGGAGTGCCCAAAGAGGAGGGCGTGAGGGGAGAATGAGGTGACACGGCTTGGTGTTGTGTTGATGAAGTACGCGGGCTTTTTTAGATCTTCCACCCTGTCACCACTCTCTGCGGTAGCCACCACCCGTTCCACGATGTCGTGTAGCCTCTCCACCTGCCCCTGGGATTGGGGCCGATACCGCCCGGAGTGCACGTGCTGTACGCCCCATTCCGCGAGTTTGGCGCGGAACGCCCCCGCAAATTCGGTGCCGTTGTCACTGTGCACCACGCGGCATCCTCCAAACCGGTAGAAAATCTCTTCCCGGATGAAGCGAGCTGTGCGGTCGGAGGACTTGTCGGGGACGGCGAGGACGCAGACGTACTTGGTGAAGTGGTCCACCGCCGCTATCCAATATCGCTGACCCTGGGCGCGACGGGGGCGAGGTCCGTGGAAGTCAATGATGACGCGGTCCAGGGGCTCCCCGATGGGAGAGGGCAAAAAGAGGGGCATGTCTCGCAGCGTCACCCTCCGGTTCCGTTCACAGGGGGCGCAATGTTGCACCACCTCCCGGACCAACGCCGCGAGTTCTGGCACGTACAAGAGGTGGGACAGGCATGCCTTGAGTGCTTGCACGCCAGTGTGGTGGTGGCGGTGGTACGCTTCGATCACTGCCTTCTGCAACGTGGGCGGAGGCACCCACAGTACCTTCGGCAAGGTCCACCATAGCCGTCCGCCCTCCCAGGCATATTGCTCACAAAGGAGGGCGAGGTTTTCCTTCTTCCTTCGCTCAAACACCACCCCCAGCTCTGCTCCCAGTGCCACATACACCTTCCGCACTTCCTCCTTCTGCTGCTGCTTGGTGGTGGCGCGGAGCAGGATGTGCGCCGTCTGCCAAATGCGCCAATCCTGCGTCTCCATTGGTCCTTGTCGCCCCGTCTTCTCCCCCGACTTCTTTTTCGCCTCTTTCTCCTTTGCTGGCAGCCCTCGTGCCCCTCTGTCATCCTGTTCCGCCTTCATCACCTGAAACCGCCTGAGGTTCTCCTCGTCGTAGACGGGAGGTTCCCGGTCCCAGCTCTCAGGTGCGGGGAAGAGACGGAGGGCGCCCACTGCACGCAGCTCACCCTCGTCCCACCGGTCCCGCAGCCCTACCTCTGGAGGTTCTCCGTGCCGCCTGCTCAGCCCTTCGCGGACCTCGGTTGTCTCCGCCTCCGGTCGCCAAGGTACCGCGGCCTCATGTAGCCGCAGCAGGCCTGGTCCCTTTGCGATGGGCTGGTCCTCATCATCTTCTTGTGGCGACTCACTGAGCTCCGAGATCACCACTGCCCCCGCCTCCTTTCTAGCTGCTGCAGCCACACTGCTGGCGCTGGGCCCTGTTCCGCGGGTAGCCGCGGTGCCGGTGTCCCCGAGGATGGGCCGAAGTTGGGCCGGGACCACGTCAACTGGGATAGGTACGCTGCGGAATACCGTCAAAAGCAACTCCGTTGCTCGGGCGACGTCCTGCTATGCCTGTGCCAGTTGTGCAGGGTCGATGCTGGGAAGAGTGCCCTGCGGCTGTCGGCGCCGCTTGCTGCGTTCAGCAGGAGGCTCGACGGCAGGGCTGTCTTCCACCGCCCGCTTGCCTTGATCTTGGTGACGGGATGTCGGCGTGGTCGCGGTGGAGGGTGCAGGATCCCCGGCGGTCTGCCTCTTGAGTGGAGTGGCCACGCGGATAGCCCCCGTGACGTGAGATGGGGCGGGCTGCTTGCCGGCGGCCGCCGATGCCGTGACTCTTCTGGCTGCCTCCCGGAGCTTGGCTTGCTTCTTGCGCATGGTTGCAGATAGAACCGGGCGCAACTCATCCTTCTGCTCCCTCTTCCTGGGTGTTGCCACTCCTGTCTTGATGCGAGCGTGACTCCGCGTCTCTCCCGCTCCTTGCTCTGCTGCCGACTCCACTGTCGCTTGTCCTACTGTAGCTCGTTTAGCCGTTGCGACCACCTCCTCTTTCGCTGCCTTCTCCTCTGTTGCCCCCGCGGTTGCCCTTTCCGCAGCTGCTTGTCCCTCTGCCACCGTCCCTGTCTCGGTCCCTCCTGCTTCCGTGGTGGCGGCTACTTCCCCTGTTCCGGCGACTGCGGCTGCCACCGCTTCCTCTGTTGCCCGTCTGGCAGCTTCTTCACGCTTTTCGGCTTCCTCCTGCTCCATCATTGCCTTAGGTTTCGGAGACACATGCGCGGTCTCCACTATCTGTGTTTCTGCCTCAAGTTCTTCCACCACACGGTCCGCAACTACCTCAGCCTCTTTCCGCCGTTCCTCCTCCGCCTGCTGCCATATTGTCTGCAGCTTTCTCCGCGTTCGGGAGAGTCCTGTAGGTAATCCTGAGCCTCTTTCGCTTCTGTGAGGATGCGGTTCTTCTCCTCGCGGCAGACGTCGACAGCTTCCCTGGCCGAGTGCCGCTGGGCCTCCTCTTTTAGTGGCTGGTCCACCACTTGCAGGGCCTTGCCCAATTCCTCCGCAACCGCGGTCGCAATCCTCTGGCGGATACCGCCCCCCCAGGTCAGGCGCCAACACTTTTCGATGGCCAAGTACCAGCCGTGATTCCGCCGTTCCGCTTCCGAGAGATGTGCCAGACCTTGGGCCGCGTGCCGCGTTCCCGATTCGTTGCCAGCGGCACGTAACAAGTAACCCCACCTCCATGCCTTTGCTCCAACCTTTCTGCACGGTGCTTCTGCCGTTCCTGCTGGCATCTGGTAGGCATGGTAGATGGTGAGGGCTCGGGCTCGCTCCTGGAGCAGGTGCACATAGAGTTGCGTGGGATCCTTGTGTTGGTCGCGGCGGACCTGGAGCCACCATTCACGAGCAACGTTCATCGCGCGATCGCGTTGCTCCGTGTCAAGGAATTCTGCCACGCTTGCCATGTCATGGTCTCGTTGAGAGTTGAGGACATCGTTGAGTGCCAAAATGAGGCGTTCCGCGCCTGCCGTCTCCAGCAGTTTGTCCTGTCGTCCCTGCTGCCCAAGGAGTAGGGCAGCCTTTGCTGCGCCTTTCAATGCCAGTTGCCAATTCTTTTCAAAGAGGGAGCGCGCCACCTCCGCGCGGATTGCCTCCGGAAGTTCTTCATGCAGGTGCGTGATGACACTACTGATTATGTCCAACAGACGATTGGTTCTGGGCTGGTCACCACTGTCGCCCGACCTCTCCTCCAGATCGGTGCGTGCGCCCTCCATGATTGTCCCGGCGCTGATCACGGGTTGCGGTGTTCCGCACGCCGGGCTGCCGCGTGAGGTCGGTGGCGAGGAGGAGTGCGCAGTCGGCGAGGAAGGACCAGGCGGTGGAGGTGCGCCCGATGGTGCAGCCGCTGTCGCTGGGGAGGCGGCAGGGCTGGAGGCAGGAGGTGCGGTCGACAACACCACGGGTGCAACTGCCGCTGCTGCTGATGCAGCTACCGCTGCTGGGGATGCAGGAGGGCGGGATGGTTGGGGAACGCTGGGCGGAGGTCTCGCTGTCGATGATGGCGCGGAGCGTCCTGCAGATGTTGTAGCCTGCCCTGTGGTTTTTCACCGAATTGGACGTCTTGTGGGACCACCACTCCCCCTGTTCGAAGGCGCGGACTCCGCACTTGAAGGGCGAGCCATCGCGGAGGCGGTGTTACGGAGCACTCCCGAGCTGCGTGTGACACGGCGTGTGAACTGACTGCCGGCGCCGAGCGGGGCAGGAACCAAGGCGGGTGAGACCGAGAGCGGTCGAGGTGAAGTAAAAAATTGAGTGAACGAAGGAATGCCGGAAGCCAAAGTGAGGCTGAGAATGCCAGCGCCGAGCAATGTATCCGCCTGGCGTGGCGCGAGCCAGTCCGCTGCCAAGAGCATGTCATAGGTCCGGACGTTGCAAACCTGGACTGTGTGCGGTGCATGAACGTTGGCAACCTGCATGGGAAGACCCGGGATTCGACTGATGGGTGCATCGATGGCACCAGTGGAGATGGAGAAGCGGAGGCGGGTGGGTTTGAGAAGATGATAGAGGTTCAGGACGTCTACCATCCGCAGGATGATGGTGGTATGCATTGCACCGGTGTCGACGATGGCCACGAACTTGCGACCGCAGACCCAGACATGGCACCAGGCCACGTGGACGGTGGAGGGTGGCGGTGGTCCGGGGGTAAGCGGGGCTGGGGTCCACGTGCATGACGCATGGCGAGCATCTTCCTGGATGTGGGAGTGTGTGGTGGCGATGGCATGGGCCACCATGCGGACGCCCGTGTCGCGGTTTAGGGTGCAGGAGAGGCGAATACCGACAGGAGAGAGGGAGGGGTTGAAGGAGGAGAAGAGGGTCTGGAGACGATCCGCAGCAGCGGGGAAGTGAAGAAGGAATTCCACCAGTGGTAGGGGGTGACGTGGCTCGAGGGGAGGGGAGGGAGAGGGGGTGGTAGGCAGCGGTGGAGGAGATTGGACGACCGGCATAGTGGGAGTGCGACGGGTTTGAGGCATGGAGGAGCGAGGGGGAAGATAGGCCGTGATTTCTTCCAGCGTCCATCCGCGGATCGTGGGGTTAAAGCGGCGGGCAAGCTGGAGGCCGGAGACGGTGGCGGGGAGAGCCGGAAGGGTTTTCGTGGAGCCCATGGACGCGTCGGGCTCCAGCTCTGACAGGAGTTGGTGAACGACCGCAGATTCCTCGTCTGTGAATTCGCGGGCGACGCCCTCCCACTGGGGCTCAGTGTCTGCCGGGAGAGGAGCAGCTTCAGGAGGGGAGTTCGCGGGGCTGTTCCGCGGTTCCGCGGGATGTGGCCAGTCCGTGCGAGGAAGGCGGCTGAGAGCATCGGCGTTGCGATTGGCGAGCGCGGGCTGGTACTTGATTTTCATGTTATAGCCCTGCAGAAGGAGAGCCCATTTGGCCAAGATCCCCTCGTGATTCTGGGTTGTGAGAAGCCATTGCAGTGCCTGATGGTCAGTAAGGACGGTGAAGGGCTTGCCGTTCTTGATGTAGTCGCAAAAGTGTTGGAGGGTCCACAGCACAGCCAAGCACTCGCCCTTCACTGGTGGGTAGTTCCGCTCACCGTCAGTGAGCGTGCAACTGGCACATGCAATCACCCATTGGACGGGTTCCTGGATTGACTGCGATAGCACGGCGCCAAGGCCTTCCCGCGACCAGTCAGTGATGATGGAGAAGGGAAGGTTGAAATCAGGGAACTCAAGCATAGGAGCAGTGACGAGTCGATGCTTGATCTCCGCCCAAGCAGCGGCGCACTCCGTTGTCCACTCGAAGGGGATGTCCTGATGAGTCAGCTGCTGGAGTGGGCGGATGATGCGGGCGTGATCGCAGACGAATTTGCGGTAGAACGAGACGAAGCCGAGAAAGATCTTGACCTGCCCCGCTGTGGTGGGTTGGCGCCACTCTTGGACGGCCGCGATCTTCTCGGGATCCGTTTTGATGCTGTCGGCACTTATGACGAAGCCCAAAAAATCCATCTCCGTGGCGCCGATGGAACAGTTAGCGGCCTTTAGCTTAAGGTTAGCTGTGCGGAGGGCAGCAAAGACAGCGGTGAGGGAGGAGAAGAGTTTCGCGAAGTTGTGGGCTGCGACCATGTTGTCGTCGATGTAACAGCTCACGTTGGGAATGCCGCGGAGGGTGGAGTCCATGACGCGCTGGAACGTCGTGCTGGCATTGCGGAGGCGAAAAGGCATGCCGGTGAAGGCGTAGAGGCCCTCTGGGGTGACAAAGGCGGTCTTGGCCATGGAGTCCTTCTGCATAGGGACACCGTGGAAAGTTGCTTTGACATCCAGTTTTGCGAACCATCCGCGGCCCTGCTGGCGCTCCTGAATGTTGACGATCAACGGCATCGGATAGGTGTCTTCCTCCGTTACTTGGTTGAGATCACGGAAGTCAACACAGAACCGTTTGGACCTGTCCGCTTTGCCGATAATGACCAAGTTAGCTCGCCAGGGGCTGACAACAGGGACGATGACCCCCTGTGCTCTTAGTTCCGCGAGTCCCTCGTTGATGATTTACTCTTGGTCAGGGAGTATCCGGCGGACTTTCTGCTTGATGGCGGCGGCTGTGCCGGTGTTGATGACATGGACGGCATTGACCGCCCCAAGGTCCGTTGCGGAACCTGCGAAGATGTCCGCAAAGGATTCGAGAAGGTCGCGGAAGTCCTGCTTCTGTGCTGGTGAGAGACGAGAGTGCAGGATGTGATCCCAGCGGGGAGGCGGAGGTGGGGATGGATCGCGGATGGGGTAGAATTCCTCGTCCTCGTCCGAGGGGAAGCCCTTACCAAACGCCTGTTCGCTCCACTGCCACAACCCAAGAAGGTTTGCCCGTGTTCCTGGTTCCGACTGGTCCGCTGCCATTTCTTGCCATTCCTCGGCGGGGACCTACTCTGTGTCCAGAATGGCCTGCGCGGGGGTCTGGCCGCACTGGGAGCGGGTGAGTGAATCTTCCTGCGCGGCATTTGAGAGGGAGAAGAGCGCACCGCCGGTCACTGGTACCATCACCCGGTCGCCCACAGTGATGAGGGCATACTCTTTAGTGCCTACAGCGGAGGTGAGCTGCATTACGCCCAGAGAGAACAGCAGGTTGCCTTGGCGCGGAAGGAGGTAGTCCATGCCCAGGAACACGTCATAGGTCCGTGCCTGTGTGATTTGGACATTGACTGGCTCATGGAGGGATCCCACCTGCAGGGGCAGTCCATGCAGTTCTCCATCCCCATAGTCCATCCCTCCTGCCGCATTGTTGAACAGCCGACGTGTAGGGAGGATGCGGTCTGCCCAGCCGACCAAGCAGAGAACGCGGAGGGCAATCGTGGTATGGGTCGTGCTAGTGTCGATGATGGCCAGGAACTTCCGACCACAGATCCAGACCACACAGCAGGCAACCTCATAGTGACGGTCATCGCGGCGGGGTGGTTCCAGAGGCTGTGGCGCCCAGCCCCAGTCCACCTCATCCGTGCTCAAGGCTGGTGGCGTCTCCGCGACGATCCGGCGGGTGCTTTGAGTGCCGTGAGGTGGGGTAGTGCATGTGAGGGAGATACCCATGGTTTGAAGACGGTTGTTGACTTTGATGAACTCCTCTTTGAGCCGCGGAGCCAGCTCCGGATGGATTCGAAGGAAGTCGAAGAAGTTCACATGCGCGATGGGTGTGGTGAAGAGTTTTTCCATGGGGTCTGTGACATCTACGGCAGCAGGGGGAGTAGTAGGGGAAGCAGATTGGGAGGCCGCCATGAGTGAACCGTCCGCCAGTCCAGGGTTACCGGTGAGGCGTTTGTCAGGGGGGCGCGTTGAACGGGCTGCCACGTTATCTTGCAGTCGGGCCTCGACAGCTTCTGCCCTCCGGTGCAGGTCACTCTGTAGTTACGCGGCCTCCTGCATGTCCCATCCATGGAGTCCTATTGTACGAGCCTGCGTGATGAGTGCCGCTTCCTCCGGGGTCGGGGGTACTTCCGTAGTCTTGTTCTCAGCCATAGGTAGGCCCAATTTCACATTAAGTGCGCCGGTGGTGGGATCCGCAGTTGGTTGGGGATTCGAGAGGAGTCCTTGCCCCGCTTGGGCTTGGCTGGGAGGAGGTAGATGTGGTTGCTACGACTGCTGCTGCTGTGGTTGCGGCTGCTGTTGGCCTGGCCACGTCTGGTTGTAGTATTGTTGCCACTGCTGAACCATAGGATCCTGGGACACTGGGTTAGGGCGCGGAGCTGCCTGTCACTTGCGAGGGCAATCCCGGGCAATGTGTTCCAGGCTTTGGCAAGTATAGCAAGCTTTTGGCTTCTTCTGCTGTGGAGGCGGGGCGTGTGAGGAAGAGGGTGCATGGGTCTCGCTGCCCTGGTGTTGTCGGGTGGACCGTTGTCTGGTGGAGATAGCCGTGGCATCCTACACCGCGTCTCGGAGGGAATGGTAGCGGTCAGCGATCATGAGACTGGTGATCTCATCCGGAAGTGCGCGAATGAGGTTCTGCAAGAGAACCCACAGCGGCAGGCCTTCCGCTTGTGGATTCTTGGCCACGGAGGCCCAGGTCAGGAATTGGTCCAAGAACCTGCGGATGTCCTCATCCTTGCGCATGACCTCCTTCTCGATCTTCCGCAAGGCTTCTTACTTTGTCAGATGTTTGAAGCGCTCGATGAGGGCGTTGCCAAATTCCTCAAAAGATGGGAAAGGTGCGCGTGCGTTGTACCAATCAGCTGCAGCTCCCTGGAGGTGAAGTTCCGCAGTGGCGAGGCAGAGGTCAGGCGGAATCCGGCCAATGCTAGCGTAGAGCGTATTTTACTTGAGCCAGACCCAGGGGTCCTCCTCTGGGGCACCCTTGAAGGAGTCCAGCCGCGGAATGCTTGCTGGCTCGAAACGGATGTATTGTAGCTGCGGGACGGTGCTGCGGTTAGTCGTCAACGCAGTCACAGTAGGTGGCGGGGGAAGGGTCGCAGATGGAGCTGCGGAGTATCCTGTTGGAGGGATTGGCATCTGAGGCTGCCCCGCGGGCATGGGAAGACTTGGCTGCATGGGTGGGGGAAGCATGTACCAAGAAGAAGGCGCTGGTGTAGTAGTAGTGTAAGGTGTGGAGAAGAATGCCGTACCAGGGGGCGGGACCTGGGTCCCGTGTGCCGATGGTGCCGTCGCTTGGGGTGCCTAGTACGCCTGGCTGGCAGGAATCGCAGTCGCGGAGTAGGGTAGAGCCGCTGGTCCTATGTTGGCAGTCAGGGCCGCCATTGCCCCCGCAGAGTGTTGAGCCACATGTGTCTGTTGTGGTGGCGTGTGCGGGTGGCTTTGCATTATCAGTGGTGGTTGTGGCATAAGCGGCGGTGCTTGGTGTGCTCCTCCCGCGGGCACTGTTCCAACCAGCTGCTGGTGGGGAAATTGCTGATGGGAAATCATGGGTGGCTGCGGCGGCCTGTTGGGCATGAGTACGTGCGGTATCACCCCCACCTGCGTCA
Organism: Penium margaritaceum; assembly: GCA_023375785.1. Taxonomy (NCBI): domain Eukaryota; kingdom Viridiplantae; phylum Streptophyta; class Zygnematophyceae; order Desmidiales; family Peniaceae; genus Penium; species Penium margaritaceum. The sequence continues at coordinate 215,088 of SZWC01001162.1, read as the reverse complement.
TGCCCATAGGCTGCTGGTGCTGCATCATCCACAGGGGTTGAGTGGTAGCGGAAGGCTAAATCATGGTGCTCATCTGTGCCATACCCCCAAGCGCCTGCTGCTGATAGGTCAATGGTTGAGTCCCCATTGGTGGCGGTTGAGCTGGGGCTCCCTGGTGAGTAATACCCCCACCATGATTCCCTGGCTGCGGTATCACCGCAGGAGGCTCAGCCACCACTCCTGCTTGCGGCATGGGCTACCACGGTTGCTGGGTTGGTAGTCCAGGCGCCGGTGGGTGTGGCAGCGCTCCCGCTTACGTCACGCTTGTTGCCGCCTGGGATGGGTACATCTACTGCTGCGGCGGTGCCCTTGGTACGGTATGATGTGGGGGTATTCCCACCAGCGGTATGCCAATGCTCGGCTGGAGAGGAGGCATCTGCTGCGGCCCTGGTCCGGATGCAGAGAACTGCGGCGGCATCCCTACCTCTCCGACTCCTAGAGGCTGCTACAGCAAGTGCATCGGCGACTGTGGCAATCCCCTAGTCTGGGAAGGTGCGGCGGGTTCCACCGCCGTCGCTCCCGCAGGCGGGGAAGGCTGATTTTCTGGCGGCTAATTCACCGGCAGCTGCGCGGATCCCAGTGTTTGTGAGGGCACCGGCATCCCCAGCTGCCTGTCTCCTGGGTGGAGTGCTGGTGGGACCATCTGCTGCTGCTGCAGTCCAGTCATGGGTGATCCCGCTGATATACCCACCGGAACTGTCCCTGCCAGCTGCTGCGGCAGGTTCGTGTCCAGGGGCATCCCAAGCGCAGAGGCCGGTGATCCCGTCTGCTGCAGGTTCATCGTTGACTGCTGGTCGTCCGCTGTTGGGATCCCGGAGGTCCCTGATTCCTCTGGGTTCTGCAGTAGAGTTTGCGGATGCACTAGCGGAAGTGCATGCTGCGCCACTGTACTGCCAGCCACCAGCGGTTGCTGCCCGCCACGACGCCGGTAGACCAATCCGCGATAGGCTTCGAGCCCCCCACCACCGGAGGAGTCCTCTGGCGATGGTGGTACATCGGAGAACCACTGGGCTCCCAGCGGTACCTTCTCCTGCTCCTCCAGTCCTTGTTGCGACTGGATGGATCCGCGGCTGCCGGAGCTGTGGATGGTCTCTACTTCCATGTGTTCGCCCAATGCATCCATGATACGACGCCAGTGTAGCTGTTCCAGCCACTCGGTCACACGTCGGTACTGGGCGAGTGGATCGGAACCTGGTGAGGAGCTGACTGGGGCGCGGAACAGCGCAGGCGAGGAGTTTCGGCTGCCTGCAAAGGTGGCGGCCCGGCGTGGTAGGAAGCACCGAACAGGCGATTGCTGCTGTTGCCGCCGCCCGGTGTCGCGATGTACGTAGCTAGCCGCCGACATCAACGACTGATCTGAAGGTCACGTGTAGTTCTGCTGAACAAAGAGCGGGGAACTTTCCATGCTCACCGCACCATGACACTGATATCCCCTATTTCACCGCGCCCTTGATTTTCTCCGCGCGGACCTTGTTCCGCGCCGTGCGCGGCGGACCGTGCACTTTCACCTCGTATCTAGCGGAACACAGACAATAATTCTAAGCTGCTTGACAATTCCGCGGACTGCAGGTCCAGAAATCTATGCATGTACCTCACCGATGAGTGACACTCCGCGGTCCCTTTGTTGCCACACGTGAGCCCACCACCTCGTGGTGTCCAGGTCCTCTCCGCGGAATTCTCGTTCCGCGGACGTGCGCAAACAGGGGCACCGCCAGTAGCTCACTTCACCCGGGCTGTTGGCTCATCACGCACTTAGTCCCACAGACCGCGGACCGGACACCGCGAGCAGTGGGAGGCAATGGGGCGGTGGACTGAGAATACAAATGAGAGCGGGTAAATGTCTTTCATCAACATGCCAAATTACATGGAATGAGGAGTATTGCTCGAGAAAGCAAGCAAGACTGGGCCACACTTGTGCTATTGCTACCTAGGTTCTTATCTACCTGGGACTCCACACGGTGTCTCCACGCCGTCGGTCTCATCCCTTTCCTCTTCTTCCTACTTGGACTCCACGCGGAGCGGCTACGCACCGCGGGTCTTGTCCTCAAACTCACACAACACATCCTCTATTGATCATCTTCTTCATCCGCGGCTCGTGCACGAGGTCTTTGTGTCCTTCCTTGAATCTTCGTCTCCCACGATGCGTCCCCAGTGATTCCTCCGTGATTGGTGCGACAAGTTTCATGCCGATTGGCTGTTGCTCTCCTGATCCCCCGCTTGTCCGCTGACCTGCCTGCCCCTGTCTTAGTGACTGTGTGCTTCCCCGCGGCTCGTTCCTTGTTCCCGTCTCACCCCGGATCTCTTCGCCGTTGCTTCCCGCCTTCTCTTCACCACCACGGGTTTCTACACCATCCCACGCTCAACCGCTTCCGCGAGAGCCAGCGTTCCGTGCGCGGTTCTCATCTCGCCCAGGTTCTATCTCCGCGGATTGGCCCCCCCTCCGCGGAGCAGCGGCAAGAACATGCATGACAAGCTGTCCTAGGCTGACATAACTGGTGACATCAAAAGCACAAAAAAAAAGAGACCTTAACCTATGGCTAATAGCCCCAGTAGTGAGGGGTCCTCTGTCGTTGGGGGGACCCCTAGGGGGGCACCCCCCTCCTTGGCTTGCAGCAGTTGTAACAGCTGCTGCAGCAGCAGCGGGAGCAGTAGAAACAAGAACAACAGCAGCAGCAGCTGCAACAGCAGTAGTTGCAACAGCAACATCACCAGCAGCCCACAGGCGTTATTGCCGGCACCTCTGACCCCTTGACTGTTATTCAGCAACAGCTCGCCGCCCTGACGCAACAGCTTACAGCACTGCAGCCACTAGCCTCACACACTGCCACTTGTGTCCCTGTGCCATTTTTTCCTTCTGGGCAAGCTAGCCCCACTATGTTTGCTACCACGCATTACATGGCGCAGCTGCAGATTGAGCGCCAGTGGCAGACAGTGACTGCCATCCTTGGCCACACTCTGGGTGCCGGCCGCAGGCAAAAGGGCTTTGAGACGCCGCCCCTGCCACTTCAGGCCGGCGAGTAGTTCCGGAGCTTGGAGCTCAGCTTCTGCATCTGGGCGCAGGGTGAGGGTCTGTGGGCATTCTACACCCTTCCGTACGACTCCACCCAGGTCGACCAGCTATATGACGCCGGTCGCGCTGTACGCGCCCTTGTCCCCGTCGCTCCTCCGGCTTCCCGCCTAGCCCTAGAGCCTTTTCTCAACAAGTCTACCACTGGCGGTGTCCCAGACCCTCCAGCCGCGTTGCACATCCTCACTCGTTCCCATTGCCTATCCAGCAACATTGAGACCAGTCGTCCGTTGCGGGAGTTCAACTCTTTGTACATGGGGGAGACCAAGACAGTCACGTCATACAGGCAGCGGGCTGAGGACATCCTCCATCGCCTAGGCTCCTCTGCTCCACCCCCTCTGGCCACGCTCCTCACCATCAAGTGCGGTGCCACCAGTGTGTACGCGAAAGTCTTCATCCACTAGAACCAGGATGTCCTCTCCACCATGGCGGCCCAGAGCACCCTCATGCCCTGGGCATATGAGCTCTTCCTCAGGATTGAGGAAGCTCACCTGGAGTCCCGTCTCGAGTGCACAGAGGCCCTCACCTCTCCTACCGTTGCTTCCATGGCCGTCGCTTCCCCCGCAGTCGTTACCTCCACCAGCTCCTTGTCCATGGGAAAGAAGAAACGCCGGGGCAAGAAGGGTAAGGGTCAACAGCAGAAGCAACAACATCGATCGACTGGGTCCGGTAGTGGCTCGGTCTGCCACAACTGTGGCCAGCCAGGACACGGGTGGTACAAGTCCTCGCTGCCGACGGACGAGGCGTGTGTCTTCGCCACCATGCATCGCCAGCAGGAGCGCCGTCTCGCCTCTGCCGCCGTAGCTATCGCTGTCCCTGACGCCTCGACCATGTCAAGCAGCTCTACTCCTTCAACCGCGACACCGGCCTCGATGACGCCAGCTCCTCAACAGTACCATCTCTAGCCGTCGGCGCCCCTGTTCCTTTCACCGGGACAGTCCTCCTTCTATCGGGGCCTAGGCGCCATCACTCTGCACTCAGTCAACACTCTGAGGCCATCCATACGCAAGCGTCACCTGGAGCAATTCATTGCGCTTCAGCTCCGCTTGCCTCGCCCTCCCCTCTTGGGAAGTGCGAGTTGCGTCACCTACTGCTTGTCCCCATTGCCCTGCATGATTGAGCTTGAGCTGCGGTCGTTTCCTACTTCCTCGTCTATTTTTGCTATCTTCTGTGGTCTCCTCTGTCCCCCTTGGTGACGACGTCGCGTGGCTTTATGATTGACAGTCTTGGTTTGCGCCCTCTTTCACCGCGTCCGCATCTCTCGCTTGCTGCCATGTGACTGTCAGTGATCTGGCAACACCGGTCTAGGACCCTGCCGGGACCTAGATCATCGACTCCGAAGCCACGCATCACATGACGGCAGTGTTGCTCTCGTTATTCGTTGTAGGAGCCCTACAACGACAATGTAGCAACGTTCTACAAAGTTGTTGCTACGTTGTGTTGTAGGGCTAATGGTGACCCCGGGTTGCCGAAAACGGGCATTTTGCCACACACACCCCTAACACTTCGGAAAATGGGGAAATCACAGGGACCGAAAAATCGACCCCGGAGCCGACTCACTCATTCTCTGTGCCAAAATCGTTAGATATTGCTACAGTTGCTGCTGCGGCATGCACTGCATGCCTGGCATGCTTGCATGGTACACGTCAGCTGTTGTAGCCCATATATTGGCTGCTAAGGGTGGAAGTGAAATGAACGAACGAATAGCTGCTTGCATCCTATCGAGTGCAATGTACAACTGGACGCCCCTCAAGCGCTACGCTCATTTTATCCACGAAGATTTTTGTAGCATTTTTTGGAGGATTTGAAAACGGGTTTTGACATATTGTGTCGAAGTATTGCTGCTTTGATGCAGTCCATGCTTCATGCTACCCGTAGGTTTCAACGGAAAAGAAAATTAAGTTCATGCACTCCCACGATCCTTGGATTTCTCGAAAATGGATGGACATGCATCGCCGTTGTCGATGCCACATCGATCTGGCCTGCTGTGTGTACGGCCACGATGCTGTCATGAAATCATCGACCTCAGCGTCGCGTCCATCGGTGAAGCGATGTGCCGCACTTCAGCACCCGTGTGTCAATGGAAGCGTCGTCTGGAGGGGTGAAAGAACTTTGTTGGCAGTAAGTCACTGCCCTTCTCTTCGCCGTCAGCGTTGCACACCAAGTGTCGTTTGGCACTTGGTGTGCGACGACGTCTCACGATGGAAGCCCATCAGACCCCGTCATCCTCACAGCCCTCCAGGGGAGCATCTAGTGCTGCAGGGACCGTCCAGTCCCCCAATCCATCCTCTGTCACCGAGCCATTTGATGCCTCCCGATGGAATCCTCCACGGAAGCGTCAGGTATCGGGGGACTACCTGACGAAAGAACTCAGCAAGCACTGCGAGCCATACCCGACCAAGTCCAAGAAGGCAGGGTGGAGGTGCGGTTCCTGCGGCACCATCAAGTCTGGGTGCTGCNGCCCATCAGACCCCGTCATCCTCACAGCCCTCCAGGGGAGCATCTAGTGCTGCAGGGACCGTCCAGTCCCCCAATCCATCCTCTGTCACCGAGCCATTTGATGCCTCCCGATGGAATCCTCCACGGAAGCGTCAGGTATCGGGGGACTACCTGACGAAAGAACTCAGCAAGCACTGCGAGCCATACCCGACCAAGTCCAAGAAAGCAGGGTGGAGGTGTGGTTCCTGCGGCACCATCAAGTCTGTGTGCTGCGACCGCATCCGCGGTCACTTCTCTGGAGACAGCAGCAGCATCGGCAAGTGCCCCCATGTTCCACCAACGTGCCGAGACGTGCTTGGCCTAGAGCGCGAGCAACCACCGCCGGCCGGATGGAAGTCACACAAAGAACTTCTGTACAAGGGGCTCGGGCCAGAGTGGGGTACCAAAGACAAGCCGGTCGTGTGGGTGGGAGAAACTGGAGAAGCAAACGACAGCAGCAGTAGCTGGGGTGACCTTGGAACCAGACAGTGATGATGAGGATGCCCAGCCTGGCAGCAGTCATCAACCTCGGCCAGCCGTGTCAGCTCTACTCAGTCCAGCCGACAAGGTACCTCTGTTTGACATCAGGAGAGCCTCCAGTTTCCGGCAGTCTTCCATGGACCAGCACATTGAACGTGGTCATAACGACAAGTGCCAGCTGTCCATTGTCAAGCTCATGTGCATTGGAGCTCTTCCGATCTCATTCTGCCGTGAAGGTGTGCTGCTAGAAGTGGTGAAGAATGCCAGGAAGACCAGTTCAGGGTTCAAGCTACCAAGCCGTAATACCGTCGTCAGTGATCTCCTTCCGAAGCTAGACAAAGAGCTAGAGGAGCTGGATGCTCCCACGAAGCAGGCTTGGGACATCTACGGCACGTCTGTTGCCGTGGACGAGTGGGCCGACCGCCAGGTCCGGCCCATTTACAATGCCATGGCCTGCAATGCACAGGGTTCAGTTCACCTCTTCTCCAGAGATGCAAGCGGTCTCAGTCAGGATGCAGATCACACTACAGCCATGATTGAGGCCGCCATAGAGGCAGTGGGGGTGGGCAGAGTGGTGTCAGTGATCTGCGACAATACCTCGGTCAACAAGAAAGCATTCAGTGACCTCAAAGC
>SZWC01001162.1:182553-208231 GCA_023375785.1 Penium margaritaceum | reverse complement strand
CATTTCAGAGGGGGCAGGTGATGCTCAACCCAGTGCCGAGCGTGACTGCATCAAAGAACGCAAAGGCAGTTGGTGCAGTTGCAAAAGTGCAGTGTCGGAGCATGACACCTGTTGAGTGGCACGTAAATCACATGCACTGTATGCCTGTGCTGCGTGACTTGGCTTTGCGGGTGCTTTCCTAGCCCTGCTCCTCCTCAGAGTGTGAGCGTGTTTTTTCCACGCATGAGCTCATTCACACTGCTCGTAGGAACCGCCTCCTGGTGAGGACGTTGGAGTTGCTGGTGCGCTGCAATGTGCGTCTTCGGAAGCACTAGGGCAAAAGTGGTGGTCGAGCGGCAGCACGCCTTGTGCTAGCAGCTGACACAGCAAGTGAAGTTGATGATGGGGAAGAGAGCGAGGATGATGGTGAGATTGTGGAGGTGGGAGGAGAGGTGGAGCTATTGCATACCGAGGATGATGAGGGCAGCAACAGTGATGAAGGGGAGGACGAGGGAGAAGAGGATGATGCAATGGAAGCTGATGATGATGTCATTGAAGTGATGGCAAATGTTCGTGTCATGGTGGACAACCCCATGTTGCTGCATGCTCGGCGAGTGCACATGCGGGAGGAAACACCAACAGCTGCCTCAGAGGACCAGCAAGGTACCAGCAGCCAGACAGGGGCAGCAAAGGCAACACCGGCAGCAGCAGATGCAGGGAATCAAGCAACAGCAGATGCAGGGACGCCGAAAGATGATGAAGGGAGCCCAGCAGAAGCTATGCAGACTCCAGTAGCAGCAGAGGGCAGTGCAGTGGCATCTACCAGTGCACAAATGGCAAGCAGTCAAGCTGCTACTGGAAGTGCAATGGCAGCAGGCACTACTTCCCCTGGTGCTAGAGCACCTCCTGTAGTTGATGGTGCCATGGCACCCATCAGTGCATCAGGAACCAAGCGTGGCAGTGCAGCAGAGAAGCCTGCTAAGCGTGCACATGGCAGGAAGTAGTCAGCTATGTGATTAAAACTTGCTAAGTGTGAAAATTCTATCTTTTTTCCATCTCATGTATTCATCTTTGCTATGTGTGACTGCTGGTCTTGTACACGTGTTGGCCAAAGCTTTTTGTCTACTTAGATGTATTTTGATGCTCTTCACACTGAAGTAAGATGTGATAACATTATGCTTGGAGGTGTGCATCACCATGCTCAAGTGCAGAATTACACAAGTGGTAGGAAGTTTGGAAATGTGATAATACTGTAGTGTTGAAATGTAGGAAGTGTCATTAAATGCCAGAAAATCATGTATCTGCAAATGAACAACGTGGAAAATTTGCATGTTGGTACTTGCCCTGCCTTTTTGCCACTAAAACCACCATAATGACAGTATTGACAATGTTGTGGCTGAGGCTGACTACAATGTTGCTCATTGTTAACAACGTTGTGGCGTTGTCCGTTGTCCTGAGAGCAACACTGCATGACGGCCTCTCGCGAGGCCTTCAGTATGCTTGGTCATGTTGGCGATGTATGCGGGATCCGAACGGGCTCCAGACAGGTGTTACCTGTCTACGGTGTCGGCTTTGTTTGTTTCCGTGGTCCTGCCGATAACATCTTCTTGACCGATGTCCTCTTCGTCCCAGGTCTTGAGCTCAGCCTTTTGTCCGTTACTGCCCTTGACCGCATGAGCATGGATGTTGTGTTGGCATTGTGTTTTTGCGTCCGTCCGGTCTTGTCGTCTTGTACGCCACCGCCCGTTGCAACCTTTGGCACGTACCTCGTATGTCCTCTTCTCCTTCCGTCCCCTCCTCGTCAGCTGCCACAGGCCATGTGTTCGTCACCAGCACACTCTCTCCACAGCACACCCGCCTCTTGCACCGCCGCCTCTGCCACGTCCACTCTGCTGCCGTAGATAGCATGCTCCGCACCCAGCCTGCCAAGGGCCTTGACCCAGAGACTTTCCCTCTCCCATGCCCCACAGAGTGCATTGATTGCACTTAGGAAAAGATGCACCGGTCCACATACCCTCTGTCCTCCTCCCGTGCATCCGCCCCTCTAGACATGGTCCATTCTGATGTCATGGGTCCACTCTCTACCGAGTCTGTCGGAGAGCACGGCCGCTATGTCCTCACCCTCACGGACGACTACTCTCCCTATCGCTAGGTCTTCTGCCTTCAGCAGAAGAGTGGTGTCACCCATGCCATTCAGGACTGGCTTGTCCGTGCAGAGCGCTAGTGTGGTCAATCTCTTCGCTGTTTTTGCTGCGATCACGGTGGTGAGTACATGGGTGAGACCACAATTTTTCTCACCTCCCGCGGTATCCACCACAAGACGTCTGCGCCCTACACGCCAGCCCTGAACGGCGTCTCCGAACGGTGGAACCGTACCATGGCTGACGCCGTCCGCACCATGTGGGTTGCGTCTAGCCTCTCCGATGTCTTCTGTTTTGAAGCCATGGCCTACATGATGTGGGTCTGGGACCGGATTCCCCAGGGACCCCTTCCTCGCCAGTCCACGCCATACGAGCACTGGCGCGGTCAGCGAGCTGACCTCTGCCCGGCTCGGGTCTGGGGTTGCGTGGCCATTGTGTGGCTGCCCGCCCTGCAGCAGGGCGGCAAGCTCGCCCCCCACGGGCGTCCTTGCACCTTTCTCGGTGTCTCTTGTCAGTCCAAGGCTTGGCGCTTCTAGGATCCCTCCCGACACTGCATCGTCGAGTCTCACAACGTCCTCTTCTTTAAGGAGCTGTTTCCGTGCAATCTCGTTCGCTCCGGCTCATGGGTGTCCCTCCCGTCACGTGGGGGAGTGGTGAGTCCATCTTCCGTCCTGCTGATTCCGGGTGGCAAATCACTTCATCCCTCCGGGCCAGCCGCCCCAGTCGCGTCGATTGGTCCCTCCGTGCCAGCCATCCTAGTCGCGTCCACTGGTCCCTCCGGGCCAGCCGTCCCAGTTACGTCCACTGGTGTCTCCGGGCCAGCCACCCCAGTTGTGTCCACTGCTCCCTCCAGACCAGCCGCCCCAGTCGCGCCTGCCGGCCCCTCCGAGCTAGCGGCCCCTGTCGCATCCGCTGGCCCCTCCGGGCCAGTAGCCCCAGTTGCGTCCAATGGTCCTCGGGGCCAGCAACCCCGTCCGCCTCCATTGGCCCGTCAGCCTCAGTGCCATCTCCTGCACTGCCGCGCTACACACGCGGTCCAGGCCGCGGCCACCGACCCAAACCGTAAGTAACCGCGTAGACTGCAGTACCTTGCCCATTGGTGTCTTGGCCCCCTGTCGCTCCACGTGTCTCTTCCACCCCTTGGCACCAAGGCCCTCGGCCTGACCATTTTAGCTATCATAGCAAACCTTCACCATGGCTTTGCACTGGGCTACGCCATGCTTCATCACGAGCATCGACATGCTGTCACGGCTGCACTCGCACGTATCCCGCCTGGAGNTCCAATGGTCCTCGGGGCCAGCAACCCCGTCCGCCTCCATTGGCCCGTCAGCCTCAGTGCCATCTCCTGCACTGCCGCGCTACACACGCGGTCCAGGCCGCGGCCACCGACCCAAACCGTAAGTAACCGCGTAGACTGCAGTACCTTGCCCATTGGTGTCTTGGCCCCCTGTCGCTCCACGTGTCTCTTCCACCCCTTGGCACCAAGGCCAAAGGCCTTGGTGCCAGGGTCCCCACTCACGATGTGAGTGGGGACCCTGGCACCAAGGCCCTCGGCCTGACCATTTTAGCTATCATAGCAAACCTTCACCATGGCTTTGCACTGGGCTACGCCATGCTTCATCACGAGCATCGACATGCTGTCACGGCTGCACTCGCACGTATCCCGCCTGGAGCTCGAGATGCACACGCTCTCTCAGTCTGCTCCATAGTACGCCCAGAGGACCCAGCCACCCTACACGAAGCTCGAGCCTCTCTTGAGGCTGCACATTGGGATAGTGCCTGCGCTGACAAGTTCATTACTATCCGGCAACACCACGTGTATGACCTCGTCGACCTCCCTCCAGGTCGGAAGGCGATTGGTGCCAAGTGGGTCTTTCGGCGCAAATGGAAGCCCGACAGATCCTTAGACAAGTACAAGGCCTGCCTCATAGCCAAGGGATTTGCTCAGATCCTTGGGGTCGATTACGACCAGATCTTTACCCCAATTGGCTGGTTCTCCACGAGCTGAGGGCTCTTCAGCCTGGTTGCCTAGCATGGACGGGAGCTGCATCAAATGGACGTGAGTAACATGCTCACCTTCCTCCATGGTTCACTGGAGGGTGAGGAGCTCTACATGCTGTAGCCTCCGTGCTTCAACGATGGCACTGGGAGAGTCTGGCAGCTGCGGAAGGCCCTCTACAGCCTGAAGCAGTCGTCTCGGTGCTGGAACCAGGAGATCAGCAGCGCGCTCCTCCGCGACGGCCTCCAGCGCAGCACTGCTGACCCAGCACTGTTTGTTAGCCCGCGAGGCCAGACCCTCGTCGCTGTCCTGGTCTATGTCGACGATCTCCTCATTGCGTCGCCTGACATGGCTGCCATCCAGCATGTCAAGGATCTGGTGCACACCGCCTACCAGATGAGGGATCTCAGGTCTGCCCGAGTCTTCCTGGGCATGGAGATCGAGCATGATTGCTCCGAGGGCATCCTGCACGTCCACCCGGCTGCTTATGTGCAAACTCGGTCCACTCGCTTTGTCGACGACCTCCCCCTCGTGCCGAGCGCATCTTCACCCATGTCACCTGATTGTCAGGTGAAGTTGAAGAGTCCTGACCTAGCTGTTGTGGGAGAGCCAGTTGACGTGACCACGTACCTGCGAGTCATCGGGTCACTGATGTTCCTGGCTACGACGACACACCCAGACATCGCATTCGCCGTCAACCTCTTGGCTCAGTTATCTCAAGAGCCATGTCACCTCCACCTCGATGCCGCGATCTGAGTACTGTGTTATGTCGTCTCGACTCCTCAGCGAGGTCTTATGTTCCGCCGTCAACCATTTGTGGTCGCGGTGGGCTACATTGACAGGGACTGGGCCGGCAGTCCAGACGGTAAGAGTCGCACAGGCTAGATCTTTTGAGTCGGTGGCACAGCCGTGTCCTGGCGTAGTGGCGAGCAGGGGTGCATTGCACGCAACACTGATGAGGCTGAGTACGTGACCCTTGGCTCAGGCGCGCGTGAGAGTGTGTGGTTGCGTCGTCTGTTGTTTGAGCTGCGTCAGTCCGTTGCATCCATCACGTTGCATTGTGACAATGAGAGTGCCATGACCATCGCCGATAATGACGACGTGCATGACACACGCACGAAGCACATCAACGTTGGTATCACTATGTGCGTTCGTTGTTGCATGACGGCAGCATCATCATTGTGTGGGTTGAGACAGCACGGCAGCTGAGTGACTTCCTGACCAAGGCATTGAAGCGCGACTCGTTCAAGAAGGCTGTCAGTTCAGTTAGTGTGCGTACGTGAGTTGCTCTCCATGTCCTTGCTTGCGTCTCTACGTGCTCTGGGAGAGTCTAACTGTTGACTGTGTCTCTGCCCCTCCATGTGCACAACGCCTGTGAGTCATGGGGGAGTGCTGGTTTCTTTGCGCATCCTCATTGTGCTCTGTTGTGTCCTCCCGACTTGTGTACATTGGCGTGCAGATGAGTGACGGCAAGATTCGACACTGCTGGAGTGTCGTCCGGTGGAGCCAACGCACGCTGAAGCCTACTCGCAGTTTACTCGAGCGTCCTTCCCACGGCGACGTGATCAGCTCCATCGGCAAGCCTCTTTGGCGGTCGGGCCGCCGGCGGTCACTGCCACCGCAGATGCTGTTTGTATGCATTAAGCGCTTGATCTGACTGTGTCGTTGCATCTGCAGCGTCATGCTCTGCCTAGGATCCGTGTCTTGTGTTGCGTGGCACTGTTTGGAGTCATGGACCATCGTAGCAACTGCCTTGGTTCAGGCAGCCATAACTCTTTGCTGCTATTTTTCTAGCTGATTGTGACTGCACGACTGAGTTTGCAGCGTCGTTTTTTTGGTATGGTCCAGTTTTTAGGCAAAACGGACGACGCCGGAATTTTGGTTTGTCGGCCGTCTGGCAGGGCTCACCGAGAAAACCCTGCCTGCCAGAAAATAGCTCTAGGACTTTTTTCTGATTGGCTGGTTAGCTGAGTAACAAGTTCTATAGAGCTGGGGGAGAGCTAGAACTTGGAGGGGTCTCCCATTGTTGCTCATTATTCATTGCTAATCAGTCACTTCTAGTTTTCAGCTACTTTCTGGCGCTAACAGTGGCGAGCGCGTTTCTGAGTAACAAACCCAGAGCTTCCAGACTTAGACTCTAGAGTAGCAGACCGAGGTGGCAGCAGACTTACGCAACGAGCATGGAAGCCCGCACGCTGCATCAACAATGCTGCTATCCCAACCTGCTGCCTAGCTTTTCTTTCTAGGGACGTAGCAGTGGCAGCAAGAGTGAGAGTCACAACTACAGCCACGGGTCTTAGGAGGACCCACCACACCACAATGACCCATCGTAGCACAAAGCAGCGACATCATTGCGATGATAGGTAGACTGCAAACTTGTCAGGTGCAAAGTCCGATGGGGACGCCTCTACTACTGCGATTTATTCTGCTTCACCTTTTTCTACATGGACTACCCACGATTAAGCTCCACGTTGCACACATCTCTTGGCCACATCCAAAGATATTGGCTGAGATTTTTGTGACTACTATAACTTCCTTTGTTGGTTCTACCTCTGTTGTTTCCCGTAACCATCGCTGAGTTGTGGGTCCCTCCACCAGAGGCTTATGTCGCTTCCTGCCATTTATGCTGATGTAGATGGATCTAGTGCTCCAGTCTACCTGTGAATCGTGCTAGTACCAGATGTATTGCAAAAGGATTATTTACTCATTGGAAAGGTTTTCAAGGCCGTTATGTTGTGCACATATCTGATTTTCAATTGGTGAGGTTCGCAAAGATGACGGATCTGCAATCGTTTGTCGACGGATTTTCCTTCAAAAACTCCGGGTTTGGTCTCCAAACCCAGCTTTCAAACTATATCATTGCTTCCAAGGCTATAGGAAGCTCCTCCATCCAGTAGTGTCGGTACCATTCTACGACTTTAACAGCTCCTCAGTTGTACCAGTAGTAGTATTGCCGGTTGGTCGTCCTCGTACTCTTCGTCGTACTTTACCATCTCAGGAATCTTCGTATACGGCGCTGTAAGCCACTTCAATGTGTGAGTGGTCAGTGCATATTCCTTTGACTGGACAGGGCTTCTCCTTTCTACTCCTGCCCTTTTCGTTTCCCAACTCCTCATTTTCTTCTCGGTGACTTTTCCTGCTTTTTGGACAGCTGTTGCCGTTTCCGACAACCGTGCAAGATGTGTCCTGGCTTCTGGGAAATCCTGCAGAGTCGTGGATTGTGTTTGATCAATGGCGTTTGTCTCCATTGGAGAGGAGCTCACTGCCGACAACGGCTTCTCTTTTCTTTGACAAGGGTTGTGGCTTTGGGGTCACCAACCGATGGATTCCTGCATCTGAGCATTGTAGTTAGCATTGTCGATGCCATAGGATATCGTGACCATTTACAAGAGGTTGTCTTGGATGCCGAACATGGCAACTGCTTGCCAAATGGCTCACTTGAGGCTGGTGTACTAGAAATAGAGCTGTCGAGGGCAAGGTCATTGTAGGTAATGATTTTACAAGAACATCGTGAGTACTCTACAACACAAGACTGCCTATGCAAGCATTGAAGCGTGTACAGGGCGCCAAACTTCTCGTTCATTTCTCAAAAGTGGGTGAGTGGGGCGCACGCAAAGTCATTCCAGTTCTGCGATGGAGTTAGAGAATCATGCCACGTCGGATGCTTCTCCAATCGACAATGTGATTGGTCACGTGAGCCGTTGATTGAGCTTCGTTGATCTGCTGCTCCCATTGGATGGTCTTTAGATCAGATCACCAAGTTAAAGACGTGCCACGCAAAAGCGAGGCTGCAAGGTCAGTTTCCATGTCATTGTCGTTGACCTCAGTGGTGAGATTCACCTCCAAACTCGCCAGCAACATCTTGGATGTCGGTCCTTATGAGTTTTCGGGATTGAACGGGCCCGGGAGCATTGGTCGAATATGGGGTTCACTTGAGAGTTGAAGATCTCTCTTGGTGAGTACGGGTTCCCGCGTGTGTGGCCTCCGTAACTCCTCTATTGCCGCATTGAGCTGCTGGATCACAAGGGCGTTGAGGATCTCGAGTCCCGACAATCTCTCGTATATGTCTTTGTTGATGCAAACGTGTCAGCTGGTGCCTGCCATCGTGCTAATTGGCGGGCAATGGCAGGGGCAGAAGGTTCATTGAGCTCAAGGGGTCTGTCACGGGTTTGGCCGTTGTGGTCGTCGGTGCTGTGACATTCTACGCAAAATTCGCCTGCTCTTGCATGGTTTGCCTGAAGAGTGTTGTTTTTGGCGTGCTGCTGATCCTTTATCGCCGCAGTTTACACTGGTAACTATCGCTTGTTGCCGGGTGCGCTCGCTCTGTTCACCATTGTGGTCACAAGGTCTATGAAATTCCGAGCGGTGGAGATGCGCTGAAGACTTGTGCGATGTTTTCCACTTGTGGCTAATGTTTCAATTGCCCCTCTCATGCCACAAAACTCCAACGCCAAGTGTTGTACTGAGCAGAACCTGGGTGGTTCACAGGGATAAGGTGCGAAATAATAGAAGATTTGAGGAATTGGGAAAAATGGATAATTTGCATGAAGCACTAAATGCACTTCGATGACAAATGTCGAACAAAGTCAAGGGCATGTTGTCAAGCACACTTCGGCCGCGACTCCGCAGGGAAGACTGATCCGCGGAGGGAAGTCCCAGGTGACCCGAAGTCCGCGCAAAGAACGCTGGCTCCCACGGAGGCGGTCGAGCATAGGGTGGCGCGGAACCCAGGGGCAGAGAGAACACAGTAGCCACGGGGAATCTGCCGCAGGTTGACATTGTCACCTGCGACGACTTCCCTACGGCTATCTCAAGCGCTTGTGGCGGAAGGCGGGAAAGGCGGGAAGCGGTGGAGGAAGTCCGCGGTATAAAGAGAACAAAGACGAGTCGCAGCAAGATCCGCGATCATTGAGAGGGAGCAGACAAGTAAGCGGATGGACCGAGCAATCAGGGGAGAAAACACCCAACCAGCATCAGTGATCGTGCGTCAATCACGGAGGAACCTCTGGGGATGCACCGCGGAAGACGAAGATTCAAGGAAGAACACGAAGACCGCATGCATGAGCCGCGGATGAAGAAGATGATTAGTAGAAGTGCTGTGTGTTTGAGGACGTGACCCGCGGGGCGTAGCCGCACCGCGTGGAGTCCAAGTAGAAGAAAGGAAGATTGTTTGAGAGGGAAGAGACCGATGGTATGTAGACACACCGTGCGGAGTCCCAAGTAGATAAGACCTAGATGGCACTAGCACAAAGGCAACTCAGTCTTGCTTGCCCCCTTGAGCAATACTCCGCACTCATGTACTTCGTCAAGATTATCAAAGACTTTTACTCACTCTCCTCTGCGTTCACCACCCCACTGCCCCTGTGCATTCCGTAGCTCTTGGACTCCTGTCCGCGGACTGCGGGATTGTTTGCGTGAAGAGCCGAAAGCCCGGATGAAGTGAGCTGCCGGCGGTACCTTTGCTTGCACACGTCCGCGGAATGAGGATTCTGCTGAGAGGAGCTGGAAGCCACGAGGTGGCATGCTCGCGTGTGGCAAGAAGTGGACCGCGGAGTGTCATTCATCGGTGAGGTTCGGGTGCAGAGATCCAGACCTGCGGTCCGCGGAATTGTTAGTAGCTTAGAGGTGATATCCGTGTTCTGCTGTTTGCGTAGCCTGAGCAATTGTGGTTGTAGGAAGTACATAGTCCGCGGATAGTGCGGAATAACATTTGCGCGGAGAGAGTCGAGGGTGCGGCAAAACTGGGGGTATCAGTGTCATGGTGCGGTGAGCGTGGAGAGTTCCTTGCTCTTTGTTTAGCGGAACTGCACGTAACCTTCGGATCAGTCATTGATGTCGGCAGCAAGCTTTGTGTATCAAGATTGCAGGAGACGGCAGCAGCAGTCATCCGTGTGGTGTTTCTTGCCGCGCCGAGCCACTACTTACGGAGGCGGTCAGAGTTCCTCGCCTGTGCTGTCCCGCACCCCAGTCAGCTCTTCACCCGGCGCTGACCCCTTGGCCCAACACCAACGGGTGAAGGACTGGCTGGAGCAACTGCACTGGCGTCACATCATGGATGCTCTCGGCGAACGTGTGGAAGTGGAAACAATATCCGACCATGGCAGCCGCGGATCCAGCCAGCCCCAACACGAGTCGGAGGGACAGAAGGCTGTGGTTACGGCACCGCCTTGGTTTTCCGATCCCCAACCATCATTGGAGCAACACTCCGCTGGTGGAGGATTCGAGGCCTATCGTGGATTGGTCTACTGGCGTCGTGGCGGGCAGCAGCCGTCGATGGCTGGCAACACAGCAGTGGACGACCAGCAGTCAATGATGGACTTGCAGCAGACAGGAGCATCTGCTTCCGCGCTTGGGATGCCCCTGGACCCAAACCTGCCGCAGCAGCTGGCAGGGACAGTTCCGGAGGATATGACGGCAGGATCACCTGTGAGTGGACTACAGCAACAACAGATGGTCCCACCAGCACTCCACCCAGGAAGCGAGCTGCTGGGGACACCGGTGCCCCCATAAACACCGGGATCTGCGCAGTCGCCGGCGAATCAACCTCTGGCGAATCAACCTTCCCCGCCTGTCGGAGTAATGGCGGTGGAACCCGTCACACCTTCTCAAAGAACGGGATTGCCACAACCGCCTATGCACCCGCTGCAGCCGACTTTGGGAGTCGGAAAGGCAGGGGTGCCACCGCAGTCCCCCGCATCCGGAGCTGGGCCGCAGCAGATGCCTCTCCAGCTAAGCATGGGCGGACCATTAACGGGAACACCCCCACATGCCATACTACAGGCATTGCCGCAGCAGCAAGAGTACCCATCCCAGGTGGCCACAAATGTGCCACAAGCGGGAGCACTACCGCATCCACCGGCACCTGGACTACCGACCCCGCAACCTTGGCAGCCCGTGCCGCAAGCAGGAGTGGCGGTTCAGCCACCTGTGGGGATGACACATCCAGGGAATCAGGGTGGGGGCATCATTCACCAGGGAACTCCAGCCCAACCGACAAGGACTCAACATCTGAGCCATCCGTAGCAGACGCTTGGGAGTGTGACGTAGATGAGCACCATGATTCAGCCTCCTGCTACCACTCTGCCCTCATGGACGACGCAGCACCAGCAGCCTATGGACATGACGCAGATGGGGGCAACGCCACCAATATCCATAACCGGCGTACTGCCGCAGCCACCAGTGATTGTTCCTCAGCAATTATCCCACCGGCAGCTGGTTGGAGCAGCGTCCGCGGGAGCACCAGTGCCAATGTCACTGCCACCACTGATGATGCAGGGGCACTCACACATACCACCACAACAAACGCACATTGCCAATGTGGGACCAGCGGCTCAACTCTATCCCGCAGCTGTAACTCCTGCCAATCAGGCGTATTGGACGCCCCAGGTGACGACACCATCGGCACCCGGGACCCAGGCTCCGCCCCCTGGGATGGCATTCTTCTCCGCACCTTACACCGCTACTGCACCAGTGCCTCCCTCTTGGTACATGCTTCCCCCACCCATGCAGCCAGGCTTTCCCATGTCCGCGGGGCAATCACAACCGCCGAACCCTCCAACAGGATACTCCACAGCCCCGTCTACAACCATTCCGTCGCCACATACTGTGACTGCGTTGACGACTAACTGCATCACCGTTCCGCAGCTAGAATACGTCCGTTCTGAACCCGCCAACATCCCGCGGTTGGACTCCTTCAAGGGTGCCCCGGAGGAGGACCCCTGGGTCTGGCTCAAACAGATTACCCTCTATGCTAACATCGGCCGAATTCCGCCCGACCTCTGCCTTACTACTGCGGAACTTCACCTCTAGGGGGCTGCAGCTGACTGGTACAACGCGCGGGCGTCTTTCCCATCTTTTGAGGACTTTGGCAATGCACTTATCGAGCGCTTCAAGCACCTGACAAAGGAAGAAGCACTGCAGAAGATTGAGAAGGAGGTCATGCGCAAGGATGATGATATCCGCAGATTCTTGGACCAGTTCCTGACCTGGGCTTCAGTGGCCAAGAGTCCGCAAGGGGAAGGCCTGCCGTTGTGGGTCTTGCTGCAGAACCTCATCCACGCCCTCCCCAATGAAATAAGCAGCCTCATGATTGCCGAACACTATCATTCCCTCCAAGATGCGGTGCGGGATGCTACCGCTATCTTCACCAGACAGCGATCCACCCGACAATACCAGGGCAGCGAGACCCATACGCCCTCATCTTCACACGCCCCGCCTCCGCAACAACAGAAGCCAAGAGCTTTCTACCCGTGCCAGAGCCTGGAACACATTGCACGGGATTGCCCTCGTAAGCGAGAGGCAGCTCCGCGCCCTGACCCAATCTCCAAGGATCCTATGGTCGAGCAGTGGCAGCAGTACTATAACCAGACGTGGCCAAGACAGCAGCAACAGCACTAGTAGCAGCAGCTGCAACAGCAACCACCTCCGCCCCCTCTCAGGCAGGACCAGGCGGCTCTGCAGGGAGCGGGCCAGGGCATCTTGCCAAATCCATCCCCAAACCCCGCGACAGGCGCCCGGAACGTCAAGCTTGGATTGCCTATGGCTCAGGACGAGACTACGGAGGTGACACCCACGCCTGAAGAGACGGAACTCATCACACAAGCGCGTCAGCTCAAACTCCGCGGATGGGATCTACAGGAAGCCGCACAGCTCCAAAGCGATTTGCGGAGAAAGGCGAAAGCCGCGGAAGCCCGGCTTCAGGACGCCGTAACCGCCCGCTCCGTGCGACCCGCGGAAAGGCGCCGCGCTGTGGACCCCGCGCCTCCGGCATTTTCGACCAATGCTACCACCCATTCCACCCCCAACCCCCCCTTTCCAACCAATGCTACCAACCATTCCGCCCCCCAGATTACCGCCATCACTGCACCAGACTCTACGGACCCCGTAGAAAGGCTCTTCACAACTCCCATTGCCTCTGTGAACTTCTTTGACTTTCTCCGCCTCCATCCTGAGCTGGCTTCGCGGCTCAGGGAGGAATTTGCCAAAGCCAATCATCGCCTCCAGAGTGTTGGTATCTCTCTCGCATGCACCTCTCCGCCCCACGGCACACAGAACACTCGACAGGTCGCGGCGAAGACTCCACCATGATTGAACACAGAAGAGACAGAATGGGGATGGACGCCACAGCCTCTGGAACCACCCCGCCGCGACGACCACCACTACGAGGTCGCATGTTGCGTGATCTGGATTTGTGGCCGCAAGTTTCTCGCCATAATCGACACCGGTGCAACCCACACCACCGTGGCCCTCCGCGTCTTATGTCTTGTCGGATGGGCAGACCGAGTCCTCCCAACATGTCGGCTGTTCAGCAATTCCGCGGGAGGGATGGACTACGGGGATGGAGAAGTGCAGGGACTACCCCTGCAGGTGGGATCTCTTCACGAGCCAATGGACGTCCAAGTTACACGAGCCCGGACTTATGACGTACTCCTAGGCATGGACTATCTCCTTCCGCGGCAGGGCAACCTCTTGTTTTCCCTTGGTGTCATGCAGCTCACATCCGCCACCGGTATGGAGTATGCTCTCATCACCGTGGGCGACCGTGTCACGGTGCCAGTAATCGGCGGTGCGACCTTCTCCCTCCCAGAAGCGGCACAGGAAGACTCCCACACGCGCGCCCAAAGCAGACTGATCCTAGCGGAGCCCGACCTTGACACGAAGCAGGTGTCCGTGGAAGAATGGCGTGAACTCTCAGCGGAGTATGCGGAGCCAGGGGTACGAGCAAGTCTTCTTGGGATGTGGCAGCAGAGTGAACAGGCATTCGGTTAGGGTCTTCCCCTGGATGCCGACGAGGAGTTCTACCCCATCCGCGACCAGTTGCCACCTCTGCCCCTGCGGTGGGACCATATCCTACACCCTCGCCTCTCATCAGCTCGCAAGCAGGATTTCCGGGACCTGTTGGACTCGTTCGCCGATATCTTTGCTGGCTCCGCGACAGACCTAGGGGCTTTCAATGCATTCTACGTCATCAACACCGGAGCAGCTCCCGCGATCAAGCAGAAAGTCCGCCGGATCTTCCCCGATCAGGAGCAGATCATCAATGAGGGACTAGCGGAGTTGAAATCACAAGGAGTCATTGTCCCCATCGTCAGCCCTTGGCGAGCCAAATTGGTCATCGTCGGCAAACCGGACGGGTCCAAACGCTTCTGTGTCGACTTCCGCGACCTCAACCGCGTCACAGAGGAAGATGCCTACCCCATGCCGCTGATCGTTGACATTCAAGAGCGCCAGCAGGGACGCGGATGGTTCGCGGAGCTGGATGTCAAGGGAGCCTTCCACGCCGTTCCTATGCACCCGGACTCCGTCGCTAAAACAGCCTTCGTTACCCCCGAAGGACTCTACGCTTTCACTCACATGCCCTTTGGTCTTCGCAACGCCAGTGCCACATTCCAACGCGTCATGGACTCCACCCTTCGCGGCATTCCCAATGTAAGCTGTTACATTGACGACATCATGGTTGCAGCCCACAGCTTCGCGGATCTGTTCTCCTCCCTCGCTGCCATTTTCTCTGCCCTCCGCGCTGCTAACCTCAAACTCAAAGCCGCCAAGTGCTCCATCGGCGCCGCAGAGATGGAATTCCTGGGACTCGTCATGAGCGCCGATGGCATTAAGACGGATCCCACAAAAATAGCGGCAGTACAAGAATGGCGCCGACCCACCATGGCTTCTTAGAAGGTCAAAATCTTCCTAGGCTTCGTCTCTTTCTACCGCAAGTTTGTCCGCGACCACGCCCGCATTATCTGCCCACTACAGCAGCTCACCCATCAGGACATCCCATTCGGGTGGACACCGGAGTGTGCCGCTGCGTGGGCGGAAATCAAACATCGATTCGTCACCGCCCCCATGCTTGAGTTCCCTGATTTCAACCTACCCTTCTCCATCACAGCCCCCACGCGGGACGGCCTGGGTGCGGTCCTGTCGCAGTCCATCCAGGAACCGATCCAACGGGTGATAGCATACGCCAGTCAAGCCCTCACTGACGGTGAGCGGAACTACCCACCAGTGAAAGGCGAATGCCTGGCCGTGCCGTGGGCACTCCAGCACTTCCGCGACTACATAAAAAACGGTAAGCCCTTCACGGTCCTCACTGACCATCAAGCGCTACAGTGGCTCCTCACGACTCAGAATCATGAGGGCATGTTGGCCAAGTGGGCGCTCCTCCTACACGGCTAAAACATGAAGATCAAGTACCAACCCGCGCTTACTAATCGCAATGCCGATGCACTCAGCCGCCTCCCCCGAGCGGATTCGCCACATCCCGCGGACCAGCATGACAAACCCGCGGATTTGCCTCTTGTGGCTGTTCCTCCAGTGGACGCCGAACCCTAGTGGGAAGGCGTAGCCCGAGAGTTCACCGACGCGGAATCCACGGCTGCCCTCCAACTCCTGTCCGAGTTGGAACCTGCTGAATGCTTGGGCCCCGTAGACACCCTCCCGGCCCTCCCTGATACGGGCCTTCAGCTGGCCCGCCGCTTCAACCCTACGATCCGCGGCTGGACGCTGGAAGAGATCGCGCCACATCTTCCGCCTCACTCTCTGCCGCGATCGCGTCGGACAGCTCCCGGTGTGCCCGCCGTTACCTCCCCTCCGAGACTGGCCCCCACTCCCTCCACATCCCCTCTCCTCGACATGCGCCACCCTCTGTCATTGGTCGACTTCATCCTTCATTCCCCTGCATCTGCGGAACGTGTCCAGACTCTCTTCTCCTCCTCCGACCTCTCTCTCTCCCCTGTTGGCATCCGCCTCTCATGCACCGTTCACCTGCCCAGGCCATCCTTACGACACACTCCCGAATCCGGGAAGATTCTAGCCGCGCACCATGCACGTGGGTCCCTGCTCCGCTGATCCCGGGCTCACCGTCACCCGCTGAAGTCCACGTGGCATGGTGCTACGTCTGGGTATGTGGCCGCAAGTTTGTGGCCATCATGGACACCGGAGCCACACACACCACCATAGCGCTCCGGATGGTACATACATTACGTATCAACAATCTCCTCGAATCCAGCCGGCTCCGCTTCTCCATCTCCACTGGAGCCATTGATGCTCCCATCGGCCAGATCGCGGCCCTCCCTATCCAAGTCGCCAATGTGCATGCTCCGCATACCGTGCAGGTGTGCGATGTGCGCATGTACGATATGCTCTTGGCGGCCGACTGGCTCGCGCCGCGCCAAGCAGATACATTGCTCGGCGCCGGCATTCTTAGCCTCATTTCAGTCTCCGGCGTTCGATCATTCACTCCACTTTTTACTTCACCTCAACCGCTCTCCGTTCCTCCTCCCATGGTCCTCACGCCACTCACCCCTGGCACTCAGCTCGCTTGCCGCGTCACACGAAGCTCGGGGGCCAACCGCGGAACAGCCTCTGCTATGGCTCGTCCTTCCAGCGCGGAGTCCGCGCATGCGAACAGGGAAGGTGGTGGCACCGCAAGGCGACACATCCGGCGACAGACAACAAACCGAGCCACGGCCGGAACGAGACACTCCGCACCACCTACGACGGCAGCCTCACCTGGGGCATCTCAGGCCCCCCGAGGCCCTTCCGCGCCCCTGGCAACAGCAGCAGCAGCAGCTTCACCTGGAGCACCTCCGACCTTGGGCCATCCCGCGTCACCAGGGGCATCTCCGGCACCCCGGGGCCCTTCCGCGCTACCCGAAACATCTCCGGCTCCTCGAGTCCCTTCCGTGTTGCCTGGGACACCTATGGCTTCCCGGGGTCCCTCTGCACCCCCAACAACAACAGCGGCAGCCTCACCTGGAGCGACTCCAACATCGGGCCCTTCCGCACCAACAGCCTCACCCGGAGCACCTCTTGCACTGGGCTCATCCGCACCACCCACAGCAGCAGCCCCAGCAGCATCACCAGGAGTACCTCCAGCACAGGGCCTCCCTGCACCCCCAGCATTGACCGCATCCGCGGGCGCGCCACCGCCGCCTGGTCCCTCTGCGCCAACAGCGCACTCCTCCTCCCCACCAGCCTCACAAGGCAATCCGGCGCACGGCACACCACATCCCACACTCAGCGCGGGAACAATCATGGAAGGCGCGCGGACCTACCTGGAAGAGAGCTCTGGTGACAGTGGAGAGCAACCCAGAGTGAACCAGCTGCTGGACGTGGTCAGCAGTGTCATTGTGCACCTGCAGGATGAGCTCCCCGAGGCAGTCCGCGCGGCAATGGGGGACTCCTTCTATAGCAAGGCATGGCAGGTCGCGCTGAAAGGCGCGGCCAAGACTGCATTGGCTCTGAACCAGCGAGGGCGACAGGATCAATTGCTGGAAACAGCGGGTGCGGAACGTCTCATCTCGGCGCTCCGTAATGTCCTCTACCTCCGGCCGGACCGTGGAATGGCAGGTGTGGCAACATTTCTTGACACAGACCAACCAGACCGCGCAGTGAACGCCGCCCGTGACTGGTGGCTCCTGGTCCGCAACGACCAGAACGCGGATCCCACCCGACGTTACGTACACCTGCTTCAAGAACGCGCTCGGGCACTTGCCCTGTACCACGCCCACCAAATGCCAGCGGGAACAATGGAGGCACCAGACAGAAAGACTGTGGCAAAGGTGTGGAGGTGGGGATACATGATCGGGCTGGTCACCGCCAGATGGGGGGCTCAGTATACTGCTGCAGAACTTGCGAGCTTCACCGCGGCGGAGATGCAATACGAGAGCTGGCAACTCACCTTGGATGGAACCCCACGACAGAAGATAGTAGCCGCGGTGGCACAAGGACTGTGGAAGACACTGAGAGAAGTGGGCACGAAGCTAACGGAGGAGGCGGCACATCATTGGGCCCGGGAAACTGCTGAGGCGTGTCGAGAAGAGAAGAAACGCGTCCTCGTGGAAATAGAAGAAGCTCAGGAATACCTCCGTGACTCCCCTGAGCTTGCGCAGACAAGGGACAAGCTGCAGGCCGTCTGGCAGCAGAGGGCGGAAGAAGAGAAGTAGGAAGCAGAGGCAGTCGCGACACAGTTGGTCGCGGAGTTTGAGACAGGTTTGGCGGAGGCCGGAGCAGCAGGAGAGGCAACGGTGGCAGACACAAAGGAGATGGGAGGAACCGCGGAGGAGACAGCAGGGGCAGCAACTGAACAAGCGGCAGAGGAAAGGGCTGAAGAGCAACAGGGAGTGGTGCAAAAGGGAAGTGGAAGGCGGGCACAGGACGTGCGTGCACAGGCGAGAGCAGCTGCAGCCAGAAGAACAGCATTGAAGAATGCTCCCCGGCCTGTCTTGTCCGCGGCTTTGCGGGACAAACAAGCCAAACTTCAGGATGTGGCCAAGAGAGCCGCGGCATTCGCAAACGCCAGCAGACAAGCTGTCTCACATCAGGCAGCCTCGATCAGTGCCGCGGCAACCCCTCAGAAGAAATCAGAAAAGCAAGCCCCTTCTGCGGATACCACACCGACATCTCGTCAACGCGGACAAGAGAAGCGGCCCGTCGAAGACAGCACTGCTAGCGTGCCCGCTGCCAAGCGCAGCAAGCAGCACCGCCCCGCCCAAGATACCCAGCTGAGCATCGATCCGGCGCAACTCGTGCAAGCCGAGCGGGATGCTGTCCAAGCCATGGAGCTGCTCATGGCGGTATTCGCAATGTTCCAATGCCCGCTGGCTCGGTCCCAGCCCACTTGCAACCCCTGCTGGGGGGTGCCGGCGCAGCAGTGCACCAAGAGAAAGGGACTGTGGAAAGCGCCGCGGCCCCCGCGGTAAGAAAGAGGACCACGGGGGTGGTAACCTCAGAACCCAGTGAGTCACCAGGACCTGACGAAGAGCAGCCCATCGCAAAGGGTCAGGGCCTGCTGCGGCTCCCAGAGGCAGCGGCAGGACAAAAGCCAGAGGCGGAGACAAGTGAGGCTCGCGGAGTACGAGGTCGGCGGCACGCGGCACCACCAGAAGTGGGGCTGCGCAGCCAGTGGGACGAAGGGGAGCTACGTGCGGCGGGGATCCTGCGGCTCTTCCCAGCCCCGGACAGTTGGGATAGAGAGCCACCCGCCTATGACGAGGAGAATCAGCGGCGCCTGTTGGCAATGGAAGCGGAGCAGGATGCAAAGCGGGCCCAGGGGCTGCCGGCACTGTAGAAGGAGAAGAAGAAGAAGACTGGGGAAGCTGCCACGGAGAAGACATGAAAGAAGGGACCCGTCGAAACACAGGATTGGTGGATTTGGCAGACCGCGCACATCTTGCTCCGCGCCACAACCAAGGAGCAACAGAAAGCAGAGGCGGACAAAGTGTACAAAACATTGGGGGCTCAGATGGGGGTGGAATACGACAGGCGGAAGAAGGACGACCTCACCCGTCTCTGTGAGCAGTACGCGTGGGAAGGCGGTCGCCTCTGGCGGACCACGCCACACATCCTGTGGGTGCCGCCGCCAACCATGCAAAAAGCGGTGGTCGAGGCCTACCACCGTCACCACCATTCCGGTGTGCAGGCACTTAAGGAGCGGCTGTCTCCCATCTTGCACATACCAAACCTCCTGCAAATCGTCAAAGAGGTGGTGCAGCACTGCGCTCCATGCAAAAGACACCGCAAGATCACTACGCGGGGCATGCCCCTTTTCTTGCCCTCCCCCATCGGCGAGCCACTAGACCGCATCATCATCGACTTCCATGGGCCTCGTCCCCGCCGCATCCAAGGGGAGCGGTATTGGATCGCGGCAATTGATCATTTCACAAAGTTCATATGGGTCCTGGCCGTCCCCGAAAAATCGTCCGAGCAAGCAGCCCGCTTCATCCGGGACGAAATCTTCTATCGCTTCGGCGGGTGCCGCGTGGTGCATAGCAACAATGGCACGGAGTTTGCAGGAGCGTTCCGCGAGGAACTTGCGGAATGGGGCGTGCAGCACGTGCACTCCGGGCGGTACCGGCCACAGTCCCAGGGCCAAGTCGAGAGGGTGCATGAAATTTTGGAACGAGCAGTGGCCACCGCGGACAGCAAGGACTGGGGGGAAACCCTAAAGAAAACCGCACACTTCATCAACATCACCCCCAGCCGCGCCACGAAATTCTCCCCACATGCGCTCCTCTTCGGCCAGCCTCCGCGTGCGGCATTGGGAATGCCTCAGACGCCACTGCGGCTGCCCCTAGACCCGGAACAGCAGCAGGATGGACGCCCGGAAAAGGAAATGGAGGCAGCCAGAGACAAGGAGGTGCAGGAATGGTACCGGGAGCCGTGCCGCAAGACATCCGCGGTGAGGGCGGAAGCCCGACTCCGGGCTTCGGTCTTGGCCTGGCGCGGATGCGACACCCCGAACCGACGCCTCAACCATGGGCCAATTGAAAAAGGGAACCTGGTGTACCTCCGCCCGTTCCCAGGCGTAGGACGTGAAGCAGAGAACGCCAGGGAGGTATACCGCGTGGCCACTGTGGACGCGGGGCACGTTTGGCTGGAAGGACCTAATGGGTTCAGCGAGCGGAGCTACCCGGCCACCGAGATCGTCCTGCTACCCCCAGCCCGGCAGACACACATACCAGGAACAAGCGAAGAACTCCCTCCGCTCGAAGAACGCAAAGGCTCGAGAGGATGGCGGGCGGAGGAGGTGTTGAGGCAGTGCGAGGCTCAAGTGTCGGAGCAGGAGGAAGCGTGGAGCTAGGATCCTCAAGGGGAGGAGCCGACAGACGGTTCAGATGTGCAGGAGGTCTCCGTGAGAGAAGGACAGGCAGGGCAGCGGCGACGAGGGGAGGAGCAGAAGGGTCAACAGCAGGAACAGCAAGAACAGCCGAAATGGGCCGGGCCACAGCAAGCGGGCAGTGAAGGAGCGACCGCCGGGACGCCTGCCGCTACTCCGCGGAAGAGGGCACCCATGAGCCCCCGCGAATTGGCCTCCTACACAGGCCCCTGTGTGTGGCGCGGAGAAAATCTGCCGGAGGAGCTGCTGCTGAAGGTGGTCTGCCGCGTTTGTGGCCAGCCAGTACACCAAGGGCTGGCGAAGAGCTGCATTGGGCTAAACCGCACCTGCCTGAAGTGTATTAAAAGGGGGCGAGAGGAGGAGGCGGAGCACGAGGGAGGAGATGGCGGAACCGGTCCGGGCTCAGGCGGAGGGGAGGCACGTGGATGCTGGGACCCAGAAGAGGAGGAGATGGAAGAAGAGGAACAGGAGGAGCAGGCGGGATCACGGCAAGGACCCCGCACAGTCTCAGGGGCTAGAATGCGGCAATGGCAGAAGGAGGGACGGATGGTGGCCGCGGAACGGGCACAGAAAGAAAAAGAAAGCAAGACGTGCGTCCAGTGCGGGCATAGCTGGGGCAGAGTGGTGCAGAACTGTAAAGGTTGCCACCGGAAAACATGCGAAAACTGCCTACAGCAGCCGCGGAACAACAAGGGAGGACGTAGCGGACGAAAGAGATGCGGGAGGTGTCGCCATGAAATTCAGGAGGAGCGCGGAGTTCGGAAGCCACCTTGGGTAACCGCGGAAGGAAAGGAAGTGGACTCGGAGGACGAGGAGGAGGAGGACTCGCCCGCAGCGACTGTGGAGCACTGCCCCACTTGTGTCAAGGCCGTCAGTACGGGGACTCACTGCACCCAATGCAAGAAGCTGGCCCATCAGGCCTGCCTTGTGACAGGCAGATCAGTGTGGGCAGGACAGTGCCACAAGTGTGTGGGAGCGGCAATCACGGAAGAAGGGGCCGCGCTGGCCTATGACCACAAGACCTTGGCCCCAGCCTGCGGAGCATGTGAAGAGGACCTGAATGAGTTCAGCAAACCCTGCGGCATGTGCAGAACCATGTGCCACCTACGGTGTGGTGTGCGCGGAAAGGAGGGCATATGGACCTGTAGCAGCTGCCAAGGCAAGACGCGGAGGATCAAGTGGAAGTTCTCCAACAAGCGTCCCTGCGTCGGAAACAACTGCATGGGCCAGCTCGAAGGGACGGTCTTCCGCTATGAGCACTGCGGAGGTCTAGCGCATGCGTCCTGTTCTGAGGAGGTGGGGTGGAGCAACGAGGATAAGAAGATCTACCGGTGCTCAAGCTGCAGAAAGTACGAGCGCGCGCCACACTGCTCCTCGTGCAAGAAGTTGATCAACGCGCCCACGCTAGAAGCGCGATGTGAAGGATGCCGACTCTTCGTCCACAATGAGTGCGCGGAGAAGCTCCAGCGGAAAGGAGGAAGAGTGGAAAAGTACTGCAGGCCGTGCCAGGAGTAGGACCGACCCAGGCCCCGTAGATAGTTCAAGCGGGTGACTCACTGAAGACTCTGGGACATAGTCTTGCGAAAGGGGGGGTTGGGGGTATCAGTGTCAAGCACACTTCGGCCGCGACTCCGCAGGGAAGACTGATCCGCGGAGGGAAGTCCCGGGTGACCCGAAGTCCGTGCAAGGAACGTTGGCTCCTGCGGAGGCGGTCGAGCATAGGGTGGCGCGGAACCCAGGGGCAATGAGAACAAAGTAGCTGCGGGGAAGCTGCCGCAGGTTGACATTTTCACCTGCGGCGACTTCCCTATGGCTATCTCAAGCACTTGTGGCGGAAGGCGGGAAAGGCGGGAAGCAGTGGAGGAAGTCCGCGGTATAAAGAGAACAAAGACGAGTCACAGCAAGATCCGCGATCACTGACAGGGCGCAGACAAGTAAGCGGATGGACCGAGCAATCAGGGGAGAAAACACCCAACCAGCATCAGTGATCGTGCGTCAATCACGGAGGAACCTCTGGCGACGCACCGCGGAAGACGAAGATTCAAGGAAGAACACGAAGACCGCGTGCACGAGCCGCGGATGAAGAAGATGATTAGTAGAAGTGCTGTGTGTTAGAGGACGAGACCCGCGGGACGTAGCCGCACCGCGTGGAGTCCAAGTAGGAGAAAGGAAGATTGTTTTAGAGGGAAGAGACGGACGGTATGTAGACACACCGTGCGGAGTCCCAAGTAGATAAGACCTAGATGGCACTAGCACAAAGGCAGCTCAGTCTTGCTTGCCCCCTTGAGCAATAATCCGCACTCATGTACTTCGTCAAGATTATCAAAGACTTTTACTCACTCTCCTCTGCGTTCACCACCCCACTGCCCCTGTGCATTCGGTAGCTCTTGGACTCCTGTCTGCAGACTGCGGGATTGTTTGCGTGAAGAGCCGAAAGCCCGGATGAAGTGAGCTGCCGGTGGTACCTTTGCTTGCACATGTCCGTGGAACGAGGATTCCGCTGAGAGGAGCTGGAAGCCACGAGGTGGCATGCTCGCGTGTGGCAAGAAGTGGACCGCGGAGTGTCATTCATCGGTGAGGTTCGGGTGCAGAGATCCAGAACTACGGTCCGCGGAATTGTTAGTAGCTTAGAGCTGATATCGGTGTTCTGCTGTTTGCGTAGCCTGAGCAATTGTGGTTGTAAGAAGTACATAGTCCGCGGATAGCGCGGAATAACATTTGCGCGGAGAGAGTCGAGGGTGCGGCAAAATTGGGGGTCTCACATGTATACAATGACAATAATCATGATGAGTTAAATGTTGGGTTATTGGTGTTGATGCCAAGCGACACGTGCGATGTCTTGCCGGAAGTGGTAACTTTGATGAACTATGCCGAGAAGTCGTGTGTTTTGGGAATGGGTGAAATAGCTTGCATACCCACAAAACACAAAGTATGACTCTCATTCGCCAGTCCCTTGGAAGAAAAGAAACCATCCGCCCGTCATTCGGTATAAAAGCAACCATCTGTCCATGCTGTTCGCACAAAACAACCATCCACCTTTGGCAGTTTCAGTTATAATCGACTACCTGTACCTGCATTATGTATCCTGGAGCGTGGATACATCCTTGATTTTTTCATATTGAACAGAAACATTGCGCTTGTTTTCCGGAGTCCGTATATTCTTGCGGAGCATGTCTATGAATGCGACTACTTATCAATACACATTTTTACATGAAGAGTTGGTTCGGCGGTCTTTACAACCCCTGAGCAATGGGGACGGTCGTCTTTTTGAACCATGCACTTCATTTCACTTCTGCGATGCTTCACCTATGCCATGCTGACGTTTGTTACAGCTGATTTTCTTCCAAAGAAACAAACACGCCCTATGTGCCTCAAACCCAGGCTGGCTGCCAAACCTGCATGTACACGAAGAGCGCGGTCGCAGTCCTATACTTGCCGGTTGTCACATGAGACGTCTACGGGGATTGGCTGAAAACCACTTATGATGTATGGATCCATGGCATGTCAACGCCAACCAGAGAAACACCGTGGACATGCAGAGGCCTCCATTTGGTTGCAGGATCACGGGTGCAAATGAACAATGATGTACTGTTGACAGAGACAGTCCCCCCCCCCCCAATTCAGCTGTGAATCAGTCTCGGAGTCTCCTGTGTACACCGGCGACCATGCAAGTGTTGAATATGTTTGCCCCTTGTTCAGTATTGTACGACGGATCAGGAATGCTCTGCCCCTTGTGGAGGTATGACCCCTGGATTTGTTGTAGGGTGACTCAACTATGCTCTGTCTCATGTGAGATATGACCTGTGAGTACACCATGTAGGTGAGTGGTTAACTTGGCCATTTTGTTGANCAGACAGCTATAAAAGGACTTGTCTTGCATGCTGATCAATCAACCCTTGCTTGATGCTCTCTTGCGTATTGACGACTTGAGCTCTTCTTGAGATGTAATGCTAAGGCGTTAGTACTCTTGAAGGTGAAGTGTATGCCTGATTAAGTTTGGGGTGCACGACACATACCTGCAAAGGAAGAAGATGTAAAAACCTTTGTGAGCTTTTTTGGTTTCGCGGCTTCTCTGCCGGAGGTGGTTAGCTCAGTAGCTAACAAAGGGTTATGGGCCCACTCCTCTGGTTAGAGAAGTTTCACGCACGCAACCGCCAAAGTCACAAGCAGTGAGAGCGCCTTCGCTCTCACCCATCCTCTCTGTTTGCAGGTCAATCATCAGCCGGAGGGGAATGCAACGCATCTACACCTTTCTGCCTTGGGAGCTGACATCAGCCTACATCAGCCTACATTAGCCTACATCTGCTTGCATCTGCCAACGTGAACAGGGCCAGCAGTTGCCTCTTCTCACCAACAGCCTACAACGGCCTCAAACACAGGTGCATCGGCATCAACAACAGGTGCAGCAGCTATAGCAATTGTAGGTGTAGGGATGGTAGGGACAGGGGAACCAGGGAATCATTCTCCCATCCTCAAGTTTGATGGAGAGGGGTTTGCTCTCTGGAAGTGGCAGTTTGAGATCATCATGGATGATAGAGACTTGCTAGGATATTTTGACGGAAGTATCCCAGCACCAAAGGAGGAGGGTGCTGACCTTGTGGCATGGGTCAAGCTCAACAAGAAGGCTCTTGCCGTTCTCGTGTCCTCCATACAACCCTCAGTCCTCTCACACATCAGCGGTTGTACAGTGGCAGCCGCGGCATACGCCAAACTGGACAAGGTGTTTCAGTCCTCCTCACTTGCCAACCGTCTCTTCATTCTACAAAACCTCATCAGTATGAGGCTTGGTGAAGGGGAGGATGTCTCCGCCTTTATGCAGAAGTTTGAGACTCTCTTGCAACAAGCCAACGGCATGGGGTGGGACCTGAAATCGGATATGCAGGCCATGATTTTTCTGATGACGCTGCCGGAGAGCTGGGGTCCCATGATCACAGTGATTGGAGG
>SZWC01001162.1:141331-178344 GCA_023375785.1 Penium margaritaceum | reverse complement strand
AGGCCTAGGACTATATGTACTAGGCTCATTCCTAAGGCTGCACACAAATCCTTGAATTCGTAAATCGGTTTCACAAATCCCAAATCCAGATCCGGATTCACGAATCCGGATCCAGGGTCGGGTCTCATTCGGGATTCGGTAATCCAACAACGAATCCTGGAATGAACAAAGGGTGCGGGAGGGGGGGGGGTGTGAAAAGATAGAGCTGGTCTGGCTCACGTCCAACTATCAAGCGAGGACGCGGATGAATTCAAATTTTGAAGTTTTGAATCTTTGGAAGCTGACAACTACGCTAACTTGCAGGAATCGTGCATGTGCCAGGTCATCGGCCTGACACATGCACGAAGCTAGCGACAAGGAATTCGCCACTCGCAGGTCTTCCACCAGCAAGCGGCGATTCAGTGCGCTTCACCCAAGATCTTGAACTACATTTGGCTGGCATGCAAAGTCCTTACGCGTCCGTCGGCCAAGCCAGGTCATCCAAGCCTGGCGTCGAGCGAATCAGGTGTCAGGCCTGACTGCAGGCTTCGCTTCCACAGCAATTTGGGCACTGCCACATTGCTAATGCAAAGAATGGGAGTTGCACCAGAGGTCATCCGATATTCTTTAGCAGACATACATTTTCTTGGACACCCCCAAGGATTCGCCAAGATTCGTGAATCCACAAGGATTCGCGAATCTTGAATTCGGATTCGCGAATCCGAATCCAGCAGTGGATTCGGACTCTCGAATCCGAATCCACCTTCAGATTCGTGAACCGGATTCGGTGTGCAGCCTTACTCATTCCTCATTCTAATCACACAATCGGGCCTTAGATGCTCCTCACAGAGTTGTCCAACTAAGCAACACTATTAAGAAGACACTGGTTGGTCTAAGCCCCAGGAGTTAGACTTTGACAAGCACATCGTGCGAAAGTGACCAAGTGTTAAGTGGACACAGTTGCTAGCAAGTGATTGCCTAGGAACTGCTCAGTGTGGAACCGTGATCCTGAGGGTCATATCTTCTCCTAGCTGAAATGCTAGGAGCGGACGGCAGATGCTACTGTGTCGGCCCTGTTTTCTAGTCCGTTTGCCTCAGGCCGGTCGACAAAGGGTTATGGGTCCACACTGACCAGTTGAAAGGCACGCTTTGCTCAACTCTGGTACTCTCTCTCCAGGTGCGTATGCTAGCTTCATCAGCTCCATCAGCTCCATCTGCTTCATCAGCCCCAACGGCTGAACTTGCACTTAGTACACAGGGACCAAGGAGAAGCTCTGCCCTTGGAGGCACGACCCTTTGGTCCCAACCAGGACAAGCTCTGCCCTTGGAGGCAAGACCTGGGTGTGCTAGTGTGATATGTCTTCTCTGTTTACAGGTAAACATCGGCTGGAGGGGTAAGCAATGGATCTGCACCTTTAAACCGGTAGCAGACATCAGCTAACATCAGCTTACATCAGCCTCAACATAGCAAAGACGCAGATTGCAGAAAAGGGCAGGTAAAATGGCTGGCCCATCAGGAGCAGTGGGGGTTGCCGCAGGGCAGTCCTCAAACACAACAGAGGCTACCGCAAGGAAGTCCTCAAACTCAACAGTGGCTACCACAAGTCAGACCATTGGAGCAACCGTGAGCGCTACCGCACTTCCACAAGGTCTTGGATCTTTGGGAGGAATCCCGGTCTTTGAGGGGAACGATTTTCCACTCTGGAGATGGCAGTTTGAACTGGCAATGAAAGTGTGAGCACGTTCCTGCGGTGGGCTCACTAGAGCACGAGGCATGGATGGAACAGAATGATTTTGGCATGTCGTTCCTCAGCAACACAATTGCTAAGAAGTATGTTCCCATCATTGCCAGGTACACACTGGCTTCCAAAGCTTACGAGAAGATCAAGCGCGTGCACCAATCCACCTCCCTCGCAAATAGATTATTCATCCTACAACGGCTGATCAGCATGCGGGTGAATGAGGGAAAATCAATCCCTGATTTCCTACGGGATTTTGAAGGTGAGGCTTGCCAGATGAATTGGGACCTTGACGAAAACATGCAAGCCATGATCCTCCTCATGGCGCTACCAGAAAGCTGGAGCCCAATGATCACCGTCATGGGCGGTTGGAAGGAGGATGACCTGACGTACATGGCAGTGTCCGAGTATGAGCGGAACGAGGCCATGCGCCGTAGCGGAAGTGAGGCAAACTTCTCAGCCTATGCCGCACGTTATGGTGGCCGCAGGAGCAAAGGGTCAGCCTCTGGTCAGAAAGGTGGCAACGGAAGTGGTGGCGGTGGAGGCAACAATGGTGGCAAGGCTCCCAAGCAACAGGAAAACTGCTACAACTGTGGCAAACCTGGGTACTAGGCAAGAGAGTGCAGGTCACCAAAGAAGGAAGACGGCGGAATCAGTGGGAAAAAAGGCAGAAAAGAGGGTGGCAAAGAAGCCACCAAGATGATGGCATAGAGCACGCCTCCGGTAAAAGGAGTGGCGCTGCTCAGGCCAGGAGCTTTCGGGCTCGACTCGGGCACCGACCATCACTCTAGCAACGACCAGGCTGGATTTTTCTCCATCGGCCCCACCGAGCGGCGGTTTAGATGCGCAAACAGTAGCGTTGATAACACAAAGGGCGTGGGAGACAAGCTGGTGAGCATCAACCTCAATGGTGCGCAGAAGGATCTACGGTTACGTGACGTGGTCTACATGCCCTCGTTTGCGGAAACCCTCCTCTCCGTCCAAAAGATAACGGACAACGACATGACGGTGGTATTCACGCAGAAGAAGGCGGCCATTGCCAGGAACGAGGACATCATGGTCCTCTACGCCAACAAAGATCTCGTGGCACAGGTCTCACGGGTTGACGGGCTCTATGTATTACAGACAACTGCAACAAAGAGCTCGGAAAACGAGGGTCATGCGGGTGCGGCGGAGGCAGTGGTCTCGGCACCAACGCAGGAGAGCACACCTACGGAAACTGAAAAGGTATCCTCTGCCACAAAGGACAAAGACGCTGATCTGTGGCATAGATGCTTTGGGCACGTTGCAAACAGCACGCTTCAAGTCATTCAGCAACAACAGCTAGTCCGCGGTATGGATGGTTGCAAGAAGGATGCAGTTGGGTGTGGCAGCCAGTGTGAACCTTGCCTCCAAGGCACGACCAAGCGAACGCGCTTTGAGCACAACAGTGGCCGCGCAGAATCAACCCTTGACCTGATTTACACCGATGTGTGTGGACCCTTTCGCCTAGCGTCAAACGATGGTAGCGAGTACTTTTTGACCTTCGTCGACGACCACAGCCGCAAGGTGTGGATCTTCTTCCTCAAAACCAAGGGAGAGGTCAGAGAAAAGATGCAGGAGTGTGTCGCCATGGTGGAACGGCAGACTGGAAAGAAAGTATAAGCAATACGAAGCGACAATGGTGGAGAGTATGAAGCATGCAAGGGCTGGTTGCGCCAACACGGGATCAACCACTAGTCCACAACTCCTTACACACCGCAAAGCAATGGTGTGGCTGAGCAGATGAATCAGACCATCCTCGGCATGGTGCGCAACATGCTCTTCGATGCAAAACTTCCACCACGCTTTTGGACGGAAGCGGCAAGAACGGCATGCTACATTGTCAACCTGACTCCTGCGGCTGCTCTGGGCAGGCGCAGGAAGAAAAAGGGCAAGCAACAGAAGACGCCACAAGAAGTATGGTCAGGGAAGAAGCCAGATACATCACACCTCAAAGTCTTTGGCTGCACCGCATGGGCAAAGGTCCAGGCGGGAGAGGGTGGCAGCAAGCTAGATGCAAGAGCACGAAACTGCGTGATGGTGGGCTATGAGACAGCCCACAAGACCTATCGCCTGTGGAACCTGGCAGCAAGAAGACTCATCACCAGCCAGGACGTGACCTTTGACGAGAGGAAACCAGGCAAGGAAGAGGTGCTTGATCCCACACAAGCTCCAAAACAGGGAGAGTGGTTGGTGCTCCTGGAGTCAGGAGATCAAGCTCCTGAAAACTGGCAAGTGGTGCCAGTGCGGCAGGCCATGAAGGAGAGTGGTGTGGCAGGGAGAGCGGCTGCGCAGGCTGACGTAGCGGCAAGCTCCGACAAAGACTCGGAGACATCCAAGCCCTCTGAAACCAGATCGGAGGCCAGTGGCTCTTCAAAAGAAGAAAACTTAACTTCAGAGCAGCCAGCAGCATAGGAGCAACAGCATTGCAAAGATCCACTAGCAACGTAGCGTCGCAGCACACGACAGAGAAAACAAACTCCAAAGTACGACGCTGACACCGGAAGCTGGACTGGACTGAGCTGGTTCTATTTGGCTCAGGGAGAGCCGCTCACTGTGGTTGAGGCGCTGGCAAGGCCCGATGCGGCCAAGTGGAAGGCGACGGTGGACAGCGAGCTTGCATCCATCAAAGAAAATGGCACATGGGTGCTGGTGGAAAGACCGGCTAACGCTCACGTGGCCGGCTCAAAGTGTTGAAGCGGAAGCAAGATGATAGCATCGACAAGTACAAGGTAAGGGTCATGGAAAAAGGATTCTCATAGCGCGCAGGGTCTGAGTACGATGAGACATTCGCACCGGTTGTCACGTTTGCCTCCATCAGGTCCTTGCTCGCCGTCGTTGCCACCAAAGACCTTGAGGTCCACCTTGGATGTGAAGACAGCCTTCCTTTATGGGAAGCTCAATAAGGAGGTGCCAATGGAGGTATTGGAGGGTGTCAAAGCACCCAAGGTTAAGGTGTGCAAGCTGGTGAAGGCATTGTACGGGCTGAAACAGTCCCCACGGATCTGGTACAAGGAGATGGACAGCTTCATGGCTGAGATCTCGTTCGCGCACTGCAAGAATGATCTAAGCTTCTATGTGCGGGAGGACGAACGTGGCTTGCTGCTCGTGGCATTGTACGTGGACAATTTTATCATGTGTTCTTCCTCGCAGGAGGCCCTTACGGACCTCAAGAAAAATCTGGCCAGCAGGTTCAAGATGAAGGATATGGGACCTCTCGAGTACTACCTCGGCATTTCTGTTCACCGCAACCGCAAAGCAGGCACCATTGAGCTCAACCAGACCAAGTACATCATGGACGTCTTGAAGCGGTACAAAATGGAGGACTGCAAACCCGTCAGCACCCCCATGCCCTCTGACTGCAAGCTCTCTGCCTCCATGTCACCAAGCAACGAGGCAGACTGGCGGGAGATGCAAAACATTCTGTACCAGTCCGCCGTTGGGAGCCTGATGCATGCGAAGGTGGGAACGCGACCTGACATTGCTTATGCGGTTGGCTAGGTGAGCAGGTTTGTGGCAAACCATGGGCCAGAATATTAGCAGGCCGTGAAGCGGATTTTTTGCTGCCTCAAAAAGACTCGGCACCTGGGACTTCGGTTTGGAGGTCTACAAGGATCAGACTCGCTGCGACTGACATGCTACAGTGACGCGGACTGGGGAGGGCGCATTGACGACAGGAAGTCCACCTCAGGGTTTTTCTGTCTTCTTAACAGTGGTACGGTCTCGTGGACAAGCAGGAAGCGGGACTGCGTCTCGCTTTCAACTGCTGAGGCAGAGTACATTATGTTGGAGAGATGCTCCTCACCATGGCAGGAGTGACTCCAAAAAGGAACCTAAAAAAAAGGACAAGCCTTAGTGGCTTAGTGGTTAATGGTGTCCACCTCTAGAGGCAGGAGCCCGGGTTCAAGTCCCACAAGATCAATTTCTGCCCTGCCTCAAGGGAGGTGAAAAATAGATGCCTGGAAGCTAGCTCAAAATCTAAAATTCCTCCTTGCATTTCTAGAAGGCCAGGTGAGGGTACAGGAAGGTGGCACACCTTCTAGAAGGGGTGACTTGACCTACAAGGCATCAAGAGGTGTCTTGGTCTTCTGGATACCTTCCCTCCTACTAGAAGCAAGCTGAGGAATCTAAGAAGGGGCAGAAACTTCTAGAAGAAGGAAGGGATGCCTTCCTAGGTGGGAAAAGAAGAGCATACCAAGGGCCACTCTAGAAGCCATAGAATCTGCTAGGAAGCTCCAAATCTGGCATGCTTTGATTTTCTGGAAAGCTTAGATCAGTGGCTATAAAATGACACTTCTTTTGGGCCTTGATCAAGTGTTTATTCCCAGTCAATTGGGGCCAAAACTATTTCCTCACTCTCTGACCATTTTTTTGCCATCCTTGGAACCAGTTGCCTCTACAGTTTCAGTCTCTCCAAAAAGAGTTGGTGGTGTGAACCAGCCACTGCTAGGGACCCTCCAGGGTGCACACTCACCCTCAGGCCAACAAAGGGTTATGGGCCCACATCTCTAAGGGGTTCCAAGCCAGCTTGAATTCACGCTTCCAATAGCAAGACATGGCGACTAGCGAGCAAGAGAGCACCCGTACTGACCTTAAGTTTGATGGGACATGCTTTGCCTTGTGGAGGTGGCAGTTTGCGGTCTTCCTCCACAAGGGACTGCTTGAGACTCAAGGGTGATGAGACTGCTCCGCCGGAGACTACAACGGCTGAGGTGAAGGAGGCATACAAGAAGCGCAACAAAAAAGCGGTGGCACTCCTTGTGTCCGTGTTATGCCCACCACAACTTGGGCACATCCAAGGATGCGCCCTGGCCGTAGATGCATGGTCAAAACTCTGCTCCATCTACCAGTCAAGCAACCTTGCCAATCAGCTCTTCATCTTCAAACGGCTCGTCATCCTCCGAGCCAACGAAGGCGACAACATCATGGAGATCATGCAGCATATTGAGTCACTCACCACGGAGTGCGTGGCTACTGGTTGGGAGGTTGACTCTCAGTTGCAAGCTATGATCCTCCTTCTGGCCTTGCCGGACAGTTGGAGTCCCATGATCACAGTCCTTGGTGACTGGCCTTACGACGAGCTGAAGTACCCGAAGGTTGCTGGGTACGTGCGCAACGAGTGGATGCGACTTGGAGGTCGAGAGAGTGCAGCGACATCAAGTTCAGCTTACACGATTCATCCTCACAGTTGAGGCCGAGGCGACAAGTGGAAGGGTGCAAAACAGGGCACCAAGAAGGGTGACAAGAAGGGGGAGTGCTTCAACTGCGGCAAGGAGGGCCACTATGTGTACAACTGCCCCAAGAAGAAGTCAGACCGATCGCAGCGGGACGGGAAGAAAGACGAACAGGCCCTTACGCATACAACTCCACAAACTTGAAGGATCCGGGAGTTGCCGTCATTGACTCCGGATCAGGCCGCCACACGCAATGCAACAGGGCGGCATTTGTCACCTACGGTGCCTCGAAAAGGCGTATGATGGTGGCCAACGGCAAAACAGAGGTGGCCGCCAGTGAGGGTAACGCCCGCATTGAGTCCGTTGTGGATGGCAAACCTGTCACAAGTACAATCCACGACGTGCTCCACATGCCCAACTTTGGGGCAAACCTGCTCTCCGTCAGCCACCTTACCGACAAGGGACTTGAGGTGCTCTTCACAAAGAAGGAGGCCATCATCCGCAAGGAGGGCAAAGGCGAGGTTATTGTGCGCTCCAAGAGAGAGGACGACTTGTACCTGCTACGCGCAAAGGTCCTCGGAAGTCGGGCAGGGTCCAACGCCGCCAATCTCGCAACGAAGGATGAAGGAGACCTGGACCTGTGGCACTGCCGACTTTGCCATGTTTCTCCATTGTTGGTGAAAGAGATGGCAAAGAAAGAAGTGGTGCGGGGTCTCCAAATCAGTGGCCCTGATGGAACCAAGGAGACCATGTGTGAGCCATGCGTTATCGAAAAATCAATGCGGCAGCCGTTTGTGGCAAAGGGGACGCGTGCATCAACAAAGTTGGCAGTGGTACACACAGATGTGTTTGGACCACTTGAGAGCTCCATCGTTGGAGCTCGCTACTTCCTCACCTTCATCGACGACCACAGCCGCAAACTGTACCTCTACCTCATGAAGCAGTAGAGCGAAGTCCTTGCATGCATACAAGAGTTTGTGGCAGACAGAGTTGAAGGTGAAGGCGTTCCAGAGCAACAACGGTGGTGAATATGCGGGCTGCCTTGGGTGGATGAAGAGCGAGGGGATTGAGTGGCAGAAAAAAACTTCACACTCCCCGTAGCAGAATGGCGTCGCTGAGAGAGCAAATCACACAATCCTTAACATTGTGCGATCAATGTTGAGCGACGCCGGCCTTCAACAACGGTATTGGGCGGAGGCGGCACGGACAACGGCATACATAATAAACCTTACACCGACCAAGCCGTTGAAGGACAAGGAGAGCAAGGCGTGGAAGACGCCACAAGAGGTATGGAGCGGGAGGAAGCCGACAGTGGGTCACCTCCGCACGTTTGGTTGCATTGCACATGTGATGCCCCCAATTTTGCCGTGCCCTTGACTTTCTGCACGCGGACCTTGTTCCGCGCCGTGTGCGGACCGTGCACTTTCACCTCGTATCTAGCGGAACATTGACAATAATTCTAAGCTGCTTGACAATTCCGCGGACTGCAGGTCCAGACCTCTATGCATGAACCTCACCGATGAGTGACACTCCGCGGTCCATTCGTCGCCACACGTGAGCCCGCCACCTTGTGGCGTCCAGCTCCTCTCCGTGGAATCCTCGTTCCGCGGACGTGCGCAAACAGGGGCACCGCCAGTAGCTCACTTCACCCAGGCTGTTGGCTCTTCACGCACTTAGTCCCAGAGACCGCGGACCAGACACCGCGAGCAGTGGGAGGCAATGGGACGGTGGACTGAGAATACAAATGAGAGCAGGTAAATGTCTTTCATCAACTGGCCAGATTACATGGAATTGCGGAGTATTGCTCGAGAAAGCAAGCAAGTCTGGGCCACACTTGTGCTATTGCTACCTAGGTTCTTATCTATCTGGGACTCCGGACGGTGTCTCCACGCCGTCGGTCTCATCCCTTTCCTCTTCTTCCTACTTGGACTCCACGCGGTGCGGCTACGCACCGCGGGTCTTGCTCTCAACCTCACACAACACATCCTCTATTGATCATCTTCTTCATCTGCGCCTCGTGCACGTGGTCTTCGTGTCCTTCCTTGAATCTTCGTCTCCCGCGGTGCATCTCGAGTGATTCCTCCGTGATTGATGCGACAAGTTTCATGCCGATTGGCTGTTGCTCCCCTGATCGCCCGCTTGTCCACTGACCTGCCTGCCCCTGTCTTAGTGACTGTGTGCTTCCCCGCGGCTCGTTCCTTGTTCCCTTCTCACCGCGGATCTCTTCGCCGTTGCTTCCCGCCTTCTCTTCACCACCACGGGGTTCCGCGCCATCCCACGCTCAATCGCTACAGCGGGAGCCAGCGTTCCGTGCGCGGTTCTCATCTCGCCCAGGTTTTGGCCCCCCCTCCGCGGAGCAGCGGCAAGAACATGCATGACACTGATGCCCCCAACCCCCCTTTTTCAAAAGACTCTGTCCCAGAATCTGTCATTGTATTAGGCGCTTGAAGTTCCTGCGCGGCCGGGGATGGTCTTGCTCCTGGCAGGGTCCGCAGTACTTCTCCACTCCTCCCCCTCTTCGCTGGAACCTCGCCGCGTACTTGTCGTGGACGAAGAGTCTACATCCATCACACCGAGCGTCCCTAGTGGGCGCGGTCACCTGCTTTTTGCATGAGGAGCAATGGGGTGCTCGCTCGTACTTCTTGTAGCCGGAGCACCGGTAAATCTTTTTACCCTCCTCACCCCGTCCCACTTCCTTGACACACGAGCCATGAGCAAGCTTTCCGGAATGTTCGCAATGGTAGACCGTCCCTCTCAGCGGCCCCATGCAGTTGTCTCTGCTGCAGACGACCTTCATGAGTATGTCTTCGGGCATGCTTTCTCTGCACAACACACAGGGGTCCGTATATGTGGCCAGTTTGCGGGGGCTCATGGGTGCGCCTTTCTGCGGACTGGCGGTGGGCGTCCTCGGGGTCGTCTCCCCACTATTTGTCAGCTGCTGCCCCAGCTGTACTGGCCGCTCCTGCTGCTCCTGCTGCTGGACTTTCCGCTCTCCCACTTGTCGCTGCAGCCCCGTGTGGATCTCCCCTGTGGAGACTTCCTATATGTCAGAGCCCTCCATGCCTTCTTCCGCCCGTGGTTCTTGACTCCATGCCTATTCTTGCTCTGACACC
Organism: Penium margaritaceum; assembly: GCA_023375785.1. Taxonomy (NCBI): domain Eukaryota; kingdom Viridiplantae; phylum Streptophyta; class Zygnematophyceae; order Desmidiales; family Peniaceae; genus Penium; species Penium margaritaceum. The sequence goes on along the minus strand of SZWC01001162.1, from coordinate 168,318 downwards.
TGAGCCTCACACTGGGACAGTACCTCCTCCGCTCGCCAACCTCTTGACCCTTTGCGCTCCTCGAGCGGAGGAAGCGCCCCGCCCGTGCCTGGAATGTGCGTCTGCCAGGCCGGAGGAAGGAGGACGAATTCGGTGGCGAGGTGGGTTCGCTCGCTGAATCCCTCTGGTCCTTCCAGCCAAGCATGCCTTGCATCCACGGTGGCCACGCGGTACACCTGCCGCGCCTCCTCTACTTCACGCGCTGCTCCAGGAAATGGGCGGAGGTAGACCAGGTTTCCCTCCCATATCAGCCGGTGGTTGAGACGTATGTTTGCGGCGTCGCATCCGCACCAGGCTGAGACGGAGGCGCGGAGTCGTGCCTCTGCCCTTGCCGCGTCCGTTTTCCGGCACCGTTCCCTGAACCCTGGCTGCCTCCTGCTCCTCTTCCGAGCGACCATCAGGCTGCTCCTCTCGTTCCAGTGCCAGATGCAGCGGTGTTTGCGGCATGCCCAGTGCCATGCGCGGCGGCTGCCCAAAGAGGAGGGCGTGAGGGGGAATGAGGTGACACGGCTTGGTGTTGTGTTGATGAAGTTCGCAGCCTTTTTCAGATCTTCCACCCTGTCACCACTCTCCGCGGTAGCCACCGCCCGTTCCAAGATGTCGTGCAGCCTCTCCACCTGCCCCTGGGACTGGGGCCGATACCGCCCGGAGTGCACGTGCTACACGCCCCATTCCGCGAGTTCGGCGCGGAACGCCCCCGAAAATTCGGTGTCGTTGTCACTGTGCACCACGCGGCATCCTCCAAACCGGTAGAGAATCTCTTCCCGGATGAAGCGAGCTGCTCGATCAGAGGACTTGTCGGGGACGGCGAGGACCCAGACGTACTTGGTGAAGTGGTCCACAACCGCTATGCAATATCGCTGACCCTGGGCGTGGCGGGGGCGAGGTCCGTGGAAGTCAATGATGACGCGGTCCAGGGGCTCCCCGATGGGAGAGGGCAAAAAGAGGGGCATGTCTCGCGGCGTCACCCTCCGGTTCCGTTCACAGGGGGTGCAATGTTGCACCACCTCCCGGACCAACGCCGCGAGTTCTGGCACGTGCAAGAGGTGGGACATGCATGCCTTGAGTGCTTGCACGCCGGTTTGGTGGTGGCGGTGGTACGCTTCGATCACTGCCTTCTGCAACGTGGGTGGAGGCACCCACAGCACCTTCGGCGAGGTCCGCCATAGCCGTCCGCCCTCCTAGGCATATTGCTCACAAAGGCGGGTGAGGTTGTCCTTCCTTCGCTCAAACACCACCCCGAGCTCTGCTCCCAGTGCCACATACACCTTCCGCACTTCCTCCTTCTGCTGCTGCTTGGTGGTGGCGTGGAGCAGGATGTGCGCCGTCTGCCAAATGCGCCAATCCTGCGTCTCCATTGGTCCTTGTCGCCCTGTCTTCTCCCCCGACTTCTTTTTCGCCTCTTTCTCCTTTGCTGGCAGCCCTCGTGCCCCTCTGTCATCCTGTTCCGCCTTCATCACCTGAAACCGCCTGAGGTTCTCCTCGTCGTAGACGGGAGGTTCCCGGTCCCAGCTGTCAGGTGCGGGGAAGAGGCGGAGGGCGCCCACTGCATGCAGCTCACCCTCGTCCCACCGGTCCCGCAGCCCTACCTCTGGAGGTCCTCCGTGCCGCCTGCTCTGCCTTTCGCAGACCTCGGTTGTCTCCGCCTCCGGTCGCCGAGGTACCGCGGCCTCATGTAGCCGCAGCAGGCCTGGTCCCTTTGCGATGGGCTGGTCCTCATCATCTTCTTGTAGCGACTCACTGAGCTCCGAGATCACCACTGCCCCCGCCTCCTTTCTAGCTGCTGCAGCCACACTGCTGGCGCCGGGCCCTGTTCCGCGGGTAGCCGCGGTGCCGGTGTCCCCGAGGATGGGCCGAAGTTGGGCCGGGACCACGTCAACTGGGATAGGTACGCTGTGGAATACCGTCAAAAGCAACTCCGTTGCTCGGGCGACGTCCTGCTATGCCTGTGCCAGTTGTGCAGGGTCGATGCTGGGAAGAGTGCCCTGCGGCTGTCGGCGCGGCTTGCTGTGTTTAGCAGGAGGCTCGACGGCAGGGCTGTCTTCCACCGCCCGCTTGCCTTGATCTTGGTGACGGGATGTCGGCGTGGTCGCGGTGGAGGGTGCAGGATCCCCGGCGGTCTGCCTCTTGAGTGGAGTGGCCACGCGGATAGCCCCCGTGACGTGAGATGGGGCGGGCTGCTTGCCGGCGGCCGCCGATGCCGTGACTCTTCTGGCTGCCTCCCGGAGCTTGGGTTGCTTCTTGCACATGGTTGCAGATAGAACCGGGCGCGACTCATCCTTCTGCTCCCTCTTCCTGGGTGTTACCACTTCTGTCTTGATGCGAGCGTGACTCCGCGTCTCTCCCGCTCCTTGCTCTGCTGCCGACTCCACTGTCGCTTGTCCTACTGCAGCTCGTTTAGCCGTTGCGACCACCTCCTCCTCCGCTGCCTTCTCCTCTGTTGCCCCCGCGGTTGCCCTTTCCGCAGCTGCTTGTCCCTCCACCACCGTCCCTGTCTCGGTCCCTCCTGCTTCCGTGGTGGCGGCTACTTCCCATGTTCCGGCGACTGCGGCTGCCACCGCTTCCGCTGTTGCCTGTCTGGCAGCTTCTCCACGCTTTTCGGCTTCCTCCTGCTCCTTCATTGCCTTACGTTTTGGAAACACATGCGCAGTCTCCACTATCTGCATTTCTGCCTCAAGTTCTTCCACCACACGGTCCGCAACTGCCTCAGCCTCTTTCCGCCGTTCCTTCTCCGCCTGCTGCCACATAATCTGCAGCTTACTCCGCATTCAAGAGAGCTCGGGAGAGTCCTGTAGGTAGTCCTGAGCCTCTTCCGCTTCCATGAGGATGCGGTTCTTCTCCTCGCGGCAGACGTCGACAGTTTCCCTGGCCCAGTGCCGCAGGGCCTCCTCTTTTAGTGGCTGGTCCACCACTTGCAGAGCCTTGCCCAATTCCTCCGCAACTGCGGTCGCAATCCTCTGGCGGATACCGCCCCCCCAGGTCAGGCGCCAACACTTTTCGATGGCCAAGTACCAGCCGTGATTCCGCCGTTCCGCTTCCGAGAGATGTGCCAGACCTTGGGCCGCGTGCCGCGTTCCCCATTTGTTGCCAGCGGCACGTAACAAGTAACCCCACCTCCATGCCTTTGCTCCAACCTTTCTGCACGGTGCTTCTGCCATTCCTGCTGGCATCTGGTAGGCATGGTAGATGGTGAGGGCCCGGGCTCGCTCCTAGAGCAGGTGCACATAGAGTTGCGTGGGATCCTTGTGTTGGTCGCGGCGGACCTGGAGCCACCATTCACGAGCAACGTTCACCGCGCGATCTGGTTGCTCCGTGTCGAGGAATTCTGCCATGCTTGCTATGTCATGGTCTCGTTGAGAGTTGAGGACGTCGTTGAGTGCCGAAATGAGGCGTTCCGCGCTTGCCGTCTCCAGCAGTTTGTCCTGTCGTCCCTGCTGCCCAAGGAGTAGGGCAGCCTTTGCCGCGCCTTTCAATGCCAGTTGCCAGTTCTTTTCAAAGAGGGAGCGCGCCACCTCCACGCGGATTGCCTCCGGAAGTTCTTCATGCAGGTGCGTGATGACACTGCTGATTATGTCCAACAGACGATTGGTTCTGGGCTGGTCACCACTGTCGCCCGAGCTCTCCTCCAGATCGGTGCGTGCGCCCTCCATGATTGTCCCGGCGCTGATCACGGGTTGCGGTGTTCCGCACGCCGGGCTGCCGCGCAAGGTCGGTGGCAAGGAGGAGTGCGCAGTCAGCACGGAAGGACCAGTCGGTGGAGGTGCGCCCGATGGTGCAGCCGCTGTCGCTGGGGACGCGGCAGGGCCGGAGGCAGGAGGTGCGGCCGACAACACCACGGGTGCAGCTGCCGCTGCTGCTGATGCAGCTACCGCTGCTGGGGATGCAGGAGGGCCGGATGGTTGGGGAACGCTGGACAGAGGTGTCGCTGCCGATGATGGCGCGGAGCGTCCTGCAGATGTTGTAGCCTGCCCTGTGGTTTTTCGCCGAATTGGACGTCTCGTGGGACCACCACTCCCCCTGTTCGAAGGCGCGGACTTCGCGCTTGAAGGGCGATCCATCGCGGAGGCGGTGTTAGGGAGCACTCCCGAGCTGCGTGTGACACGGCGTGTGAACTGACTGCCGGCGCCGAGCGGGGCAGGAACCAAGGTGGGTGAGACCAAGAGCGGTCGAGGTGAAGTAAAAAGTTGAGTGAACGAACGAATGCCGGAAGCCGAAGTGAGGCTGAGAATGCCAGCGCCGAGCAAAACATCCTCCTGGCGTGGCGCGAGCCAGTCCGCCGCCAAGAGCATGTCATAGGTCCGGACGTTGCAAACCTGGACTGTGTGCGGTGCATGAACGTTGGCAACCTGCATGGGAAGACCCGGGATTTGACTGATGGGTGCATCGATGGCACCAGTGGAGATGGATAAGCAGAGGCGGGTGGGTTTAAGAAGATGATAGAGGTTCAGGACGTCTACCATCCACAGCGCAATGGTGGTATGTGTGGCACCGGTGTCGACGATGGCCACAAACTTGCGACCGCAGAACCAGACATGGCACCAGGCCACGTGGACGGTGGAGGGCGCGGTGGTCCGGGGGTAAGCGGGGCTGGGGTCCACGTGCATGACGCGCGGCGAGTATCTTCCCGGATGTGGGAGTGTGTGGTGGCGATGGCATAGGCCACCATGCGGACGCCCGCATCGCGGTTTAGGGTGCAGGAGAGGCGAATACCGACAGGAGAGAGGGAGGGGTTGAAAGAGGAGAAGAGGGTCTGGAGACGATCCGCAGTAGCGGGGGAGTGAAGAAGGAAGTCCACCAGTGGTAGGGGGTGACGTGGCTCGAGGAGAGGGGAGGGAGAGGGGGTGGTAGGCAGCGGTGGAGGAGATTGGACGACCGGCATAGCGGGAGTGCGGCGGGTCTGAGGCATGGAGGAGCGAGGGGGAAGATGGGTCGCGATTTCTTCTTGCGTCCATCCGCGGATCGTGGGGTTAAAGCGGCTGGCAAGCTGGAGGCCGGAGACGGTGGCGGGGTGAGCCGGAAGGGTTTCCGCGGAGCCCATGGACGCATTGGGCTCCAGCTCTGACAGGATTTGGTGAACGACCGCAGATTCCTCGTCTGTGAATTCACGGGCGACGCCCTCCCACTGGGGCTCAGTGTCTGCCAGGAGAGGAGCAGCTTCAGGAGGGGAGTTCGTGGGGCTGTTTCGCGGTTCTGCGAGATGTGGCCAGTCCGTGCGAGGAAGGCGGCTGAGAGCATCGGCGTTGCGATTGGCGAGCACGGGCTGGTACTTGATTTTCATATTATAGCCCTGCGCAAGGAGAGCCCATTTGGCCAAGATCCCCTCATGATTCTGGGTCGTGAGAAGCCATTGCAGTGCCTGATGGTCAGTAAGGACGGTGAAGGGCTTGCCGTTCTTGATGTAGTCGCAGAAATGTTGGAGGGCCCACAGCACAGCCAAGTACTCGCCCTTCACTGGTGGGTAGTTCCGCTCACTGTCAGTGAGCGTGCAACTGGCATACGCAATCACCCGTTGGACGGTTTCCTGGATCAACTGTGACAGCACGGTACCAAGGCCTTCCCGTGACCAGTCGGTGGTGATGGAGAAGGGAAGGTTGAAATCAGGGAACTCAAGCATAGGAGCAGTGACGAGTCGATGCTTGATCTCTGCCCAAGCAGTGGCGCACTCCGTCGCCACTCAAAGGGGATGTCCTGATGAGTCAGCTGCTGCAGTGGGTGGATGATGCGGGCGTGATCGCGGACGAATTTACGGTAGAACAAGACGAAGCCGAGAAAGATCTTGACCTGCCCCACTGTGGTGGGTTGGCGCCACTCTTGGACGGCCGCGATCCTCTCGGGATCCGTTTTGATGCCGTCGGCACTTTAGACGAAGCCCAAAAACTCCATCTCCATGGCGCCGATGCAACACTTAGCAGCCTTGAGCTTAAGGTTAGCTGCGCGGAGGGCAGCGAAGACAGCTGTGAGGGAGGAGAAGAGTTTCGCGAAGTTGTGGGCCGCGACCATGATGTCGTCGATGTAACAGCTCACGTTGGGAATGCCGCAGAGGGTGGAGTCCATGACGCGCTGGAACGTTGCGCTGGCATTGCGGAGGCAAAAAGGCATGCGGGTGAAGGCGTAGAGGCCCTTTGGGGTGACAAAGGCGGTCTTGGCCATGGAGTCCTTCTGCATAGGGACACCGTGGAAAGCTGCTTTGATATCCAGTTTTGCGAACCATCCGCGACCCTGCTGGCGATCCTGAATGTCGACGATCAACGGCATCGGATAGGCGTCTTTCTCCGTTACTTGGTTGAGATCATGGAAGTCAACACAGAACCGCTTGGACCCGTCCGGTTTGCCGATAATGACCACGTTAGCTCGCCAGGGGCTGACAACAGGGACGATGACCCCCTGTGCTTTTAGTTCCGCGAGTCCCTCGTTGATGATTTGCTCTTGGTCAGGGAGTATCCGGCGGACTTTCTGCTTGATGGCGGTGGCTGTGCCGGTGTTGATGACATGGACGGCATTGAGCGCCCCAAGGTCCGTTCCGGAACCTGCGAAGATGTCCGCAAAGGATTCGAGAAGGTCGCGGAAGTCCTGCTTCTGTGCTGGTGAGAGACGAGAGTGCAGGATGTGATCCCAGCGGGGAGGCGGAGGTGGGGATGGATCGCGGATGGGGTAGAATTCCTCATCCTCGTCCGAGGGGAAGCCCTTACCAAACGCCTGTTCGCTCCACTGCCACAACCCAAGAAGGTTTGCCCGTGTTCCTGGTTCCGACTGGTCCGCTGCCATTTCTCGCCATTCCTCGGCGGGGACCTACTCTGTGTCCAGAATGGCCTGCGCGGGGGTCTGGCCGCACTGGGAGCGGGTGAGTGAATCTTCCTGCGCGGCATCTGAGAGGGAGAAGAGCGCACCGCCGGTCACTGGTACCGTCACCCGGTCGCCCACAGTGATGAGGGCGTACTCTTTAGTGCCTGCAGCGGAGGTGAGCTGCATGACGCCCAGAGAGAACAGCAGGTTGCCTTGGCGCGGAAGGAGGTAGTCCATGCCCAGGAACACGTCATAGGTCCGTGCCTGTGTGATTTGGACATTGACTGGCTCATGGAGGGATCCCACCTGCAGGGGCAGTCCATGCACTTCTCCATCCCCATAGTCCATCCCTCCTGCCTCGCATCCCTCGTAGAGTGGCACCATGGTGACCTCGTCAAATAAGAATGCGCCGTCTTCTTCCATGAGTGTTTTGCCTACACACCCGTGGCAGTGTCTTGCCTAGGGTGAGCTCCCTGTCACCAAGCAGGCCTGATGTGTGGTCCTATCACAGTTGGTGCAACGGTCGCCCTCTCGCACGGCTTTGATGCGGGTGGGGCACTTCGTAGTGGACGGCATCCCCTCCGATGGACCCTGCTCCTCTTTGTCCTCCAACTCCACCTCCTCTCCTTCCTCGTTCACCCGGGGCGGTTTCCAGACTCCGCGCTTCATCTCTATGCCTCGACTGCATTTCCCACATACCCTGGGTCCGCTCCGTCCTCCTTCCTCATCTCGCGGTCGTTCCAGGCATTTCTCACATATTTTGCGGAGGCAGACCCTGCAGTCTGTCACCGTCACGCCCCAGCTGTGCCCGCATTGAGCACACGTCTTGTTCTCCTTCTCCTTCCGTGCCCGGTCCGCGTCCACCAGTCGACCTTCCTCTTGCCACCATCTCATGGTGGCCCCTGAGACCGTGCGCGGGCCTCGCCGCACTCCTGCCTGCTCCTCCTCCTCTTCTTCCTCTTCTTCCTCCTCTTCCTCCTTTGGATCCCATCGTTTGCGCACCTGTCCTCCTCCCGAGCCTGGGCCTGCTCCGTCGTCCTCCTCATCCTTCTTCTCCGCCTCGTCCTTCTTGGCCTGGTGCACGCACCATAAGCAGGTGCGGTTCAGTCTGATGCAGCTCTTCGCGGTCCCTTGATGTGCCGGATTGCCACAAATGCGGCACACGACTTTCAGGAGCGGCTCCGCAGGGAGATTTTCTCTGCACCACACACAAAGGCCGGTGTAGGCGGCCAGCTCGTGGGGGCTCATGGTTGCGCCCTTCCGCGGACGTGTGCCGGGTGCCTTTGGAGTTTCCTCCCTGGTGGTCGTTTGTTGCTGCTCTCGCTGCTCCTGTTCTAGGCCCTCGCGTCCTTCCGCTCGCCGTTGCCGCTCCGCCTGCCTCTCTCCCGTGGACACTTCCTGCACGTCGGAGCCCTCCTCTGGTTTAGCTACCCGTGGCTCCTGACTCCACTCCTGCTCCTGCTCCGACACCTATGCTTCGCACAGGTCCAACACTTCCTCCACTTTCCAGCCTCTCGACCCCTTGCGCTCCGCGAGCGGGGGAAGAGCTTTGCCTGTTCCAGGGATGTGCGTCTGCCAGGCTAGGGGTAGGAGCACGATTTCGGTGGCGAGATAGCTGTGGTTGCCGAATCCATCTGGCCCCTCCAGCCAGACGTGTCCCGCATCCACACTGGCCACGCGGTACACCTCCCGTGCCTCTCTAGCTTCCCGCCCCGCACTTGGGAAAGGGCGGAGGTAGACCAGATTCCCTTCCCTGATCGGCTCGTGGTTGAGCCGTCGGTTGGCAGCATCGCATCCGCGCCATGCAGAGACGGATCCACGCAGCCTTGCCTCCACTTGTACCGCGCTTGTCTTCCGACAGCGCTCCTGGAACCATTCCTGCACTTCCCTATCCTTGGCGGCTTCCCGTTCTTCCTCCGTCCGTCCATACTACTTCTTTCTTTGGTTCTAGGGGTAGCTGCAGCGGCTTCTGCGACATGCCCAGGGCTGCACGCGGGGGTTGTCCGAAGAGGAGGAGATGCGAAGAGAATGATGTTGCACGGCTGGGTGTGGTGTTGATGAAGTGCGCCGACTTCTTCAATGTTTCCACCCAGTTATTGTTCTCCGCCGTCATCACCGCCCGCTCGAGGATATCATGTATCCTTTCCACCTGACCCTGGGACCCGAGCCGATACCATCCGGAGTGCACGTGCTACGCGCTCCACTCCGCGAGCTCCTCATGGAAGGCCCCCATAAACTCAGTGCCGTTGTCGCTATGTACCACACTGCACCCACCAAACTGGTAGAAAATCTCCTCTCGGATGAAGCGTGCAGCTTGGGCCGAGGACTTGTCGGGGACTGCGTGGACCCACAAGTACTTTATGAAATGATCCACTGCGGTGACCCAGTACCTGTTGCCTTGGGCGCAATGAACCCGTGGCCCGTGGAAGTCGATGACAACCCGCTCCAGGGGTTCACCGATGGGGGAGGGCTAGAAGAGCGGTATGTCCCGCGGTGTGATTTTCCGGCTCCGCTCACAGGGTGCGCATTGTTGCACCAACTCCTTGACCAATGCCGCGAGGTTTGGCACGTGCAGGATGGGGGTCAGGCGGTCCTTGAGCGCCTGGATGCCAGAGTGGTGGTGACGGTGGTAGGCCTCAACCACGGCCTTCTGCATGGTGGGCGGAGGCACCCACAGGACCCGCGGCGTGACCCGCCAAAGGCGGCTGCCCTCCCAGGCGTAAAGCTCGCAGAGGCAGGCGAGATCGTCCTTCTTCCGCCTGTCGAATTCCACCCCCAGCCTCTTTTCCAGGGCCTCATACACCTTCTGCGCCTCTACCTTTTCCTGTTCCCAGGTGTTGGCGCGGAGTAGGATGTGCGCCGTCTGCCAGATTCGCCCCTCTTGTGTTTCCATCGGCCCCTTCCTCCTTCCCGCCTTCTCCGCGGCAGCCTCTCCTGGTTTTTTCTTTGTCTCTGGCTCCTTCCCTGGCAGCCCTTTCGCCCTCCTCTTATCCTGCTCCGCCTTCATCACCTGCAGTCGCCGTTGGTTCTCCTCGTCATAAACAGGAGGCTCCCTATCCCAGCTATCTGCTGCTTGGAAGAGACGGAGGATCCCCACCGTGCGTAGCTCTCCCTCGTCCCACTGGTCCTGCAGGCGTGTCTCCGGAGGTCCAACATGTCGTCCCCCCCGTCCGCCGCAGATTTCAATTATCTCCGTTTCCGGTCGCCGTCATGTCGTAACCTCAGAGAGTCTCAACAGACCTTGCCCATTTGCGATGGGCCGCTCCTTATCGTCTTCTCATGGTGACTCGCTGAGTTCCGAGAGCACCACCGCGCCTGTCTTCCTCTTGGCTGCTGCACCTGCGGTGGCCTCCTTGGGGCCCGTTTTGCGCGAAGCTGCTGCGCCGGCTCCCTCTTGGATGGGCCGAAGCTGAGCTGGGACCATGTGGGCTGCCATTGGGACTTTGCGCAACATCGCGAGGAGCAATTCTGCCACCTGGGCGGCTTCCCGCTGGGCCTGAGCCAGCTTTCCTGGGTCGATGCTCGGGAGGGTATCTTCCGGCAGGGGGCGTTACTTGCTGCGCTTGGCGGAGGATTCGCCAGCGGTGCTCTCCTCTGCCGCTCGTTTTTCATGATCCCGTTGGCGAGATGTCGCAGTTGTCTCCGCGGATGGAGCCTGTCCACCTGGGGCCGGCTCCCTGTGTGGAGTAGCCATGCGGCTGCCAGAAGCGTCATGGGACGGGGCAGCCTGTTTGCTAGCGGCAGCAGATGACGCGGCCTTGGCCGCCGCCACCGCTGCTGCCTGGAGCCTGGCCTTCCTGCCGAGTGAGGCCTCCGATATCATAGCTCGCGGTGCATACCCCCGGCTCTCTTTTCCTGCAGCCGCCATCCCTGTCGTGATCTTGCCTCGCGCCATCTTTCTTGTCTTGTGTCCCTCTGCGCCTGCCTGTTCCATTGTGTCTTTCTTGGTGGTTCCTCTGGTTACCGCCGCCTTTTCTGCCTCCACTACTGTCTGTTCTTCTATTGTTCTTTTCTTCATGGCCCGTCTAGCAGTTGTCGCTGCTGCTTCCGCTGTCACTTGCTCGACAGCTGCCTTCTCTTGCGCTGCCTCTCGTTCCGTCGCTTCCCTTCGTTTCGCCTCCACTTCTTGTTTTGCTGTCGTTGCCGCCTTCTTTGCTGCTGCTTCTGCTGCTGCTTGTTCAGCTGCCGCCTTTTCTTTTGCAGCCGCTACCGCTGCTGCCGCTCGTTTGGCTGCCGTCTTCTCTTCTGCAGCCGCTACCGCTTCCGCAGCTGCTTTCTCCACCGCCTCCTTGCTTTTCACTTCCGTTTCCTGTTTTGTTGTTTCCTCCGCCGCTGCTAGCTCTGATGCCACGCGGTCTGCCACTGCAAGCGCTTCTTTCCTCTGCTCCTCCTCCTCTTGTTGTCACAGTGCTTACAGTCTGTTCCGCGTCTGTGTGAGTTCGGGCGATTCCTGGAGGTACTCCTAGGCATCCATCGCCTCAGCAATATTGCGATTCTTCTCCTCCCTGCACACCTCTGCGGCTTCCCAAACCGAGTGTCGCACCACCTCTTCTCTGAGTGATTGGCCCGCTTGTTTGAGCACTGTCCATAGTTCATCCATTACTGCGGCTCCAATCCAGTGGCACGATACGCCCTCAAGGGACAAGCGCCAGTATTGTTTGAGGGCCGTATACCAGCCGTCGTACTGTTGTACTGATGCGTGCAATCTCCTGGGGCATGTACTGTGTTCCCCACCAAGCAGTGGTGAGTCGGAGCAGGTAACCCCACCTTAACAAATTCGCTGCGGACTTCCTACGTGGCGCCTCCGCCGTTCCAACTAGCATCTGGTGGACGTGATAGATGGCTCGTTCCTGGAGGAGATGCACATAGCGTCGCATAGGGTCCTGCTCCTGGTCCCGGCGTGCCTAGAGCCACCACTGGCGGGCGGCGTTTACAGGGAGGTCCGGCCGGACCGTGTCGAGGAACTTCACCACACCCGCCATGTCGCGTGTTTGTTCCGGGTGAAGATTCAGGACATCATGGAGCGCCGTAGTGAGACGTTCCGTGCCTGCCGTTTCTAGCAGCTGCTCTTGTCGCCCATTCTGCCCGAGGGCCAGGGCACCCTTGGCCGCACCCTTCAAGACCACCTGCCAAGCTCGAACAAAGAATGATTCCGCCAGGTCTGTGCGGATCGCCTCCGGGAGCTCGGTCTGTAGGTGGAGTATGACACTGCTAACCACGTCCAGCAGGCGAGTGGCCTTGGGTTGGTCTCCGCCATCGCCAGAGCTCTCCTCTTCCAGCTGGGTCCACGCGCCTTCCATCACCATTCCTGCACTGAGCAGAGAGTAACGTGAGCCCTGGGCTGGGCTGTCTTTTGATGTCGGTGGGGAATAGGAGTGCACTATGGGTGCGGAAGGGCCAGGTGGCGATAGTGCGCCAGCCGGTGCCTTCGGCGCGACTACTGCTGTTCGGGGTGCAGCCGCTGATGATTTCGCACCTGCAGGGGATTGTCCTAGTGCTGGTGTCATGGCAGGAGTGGGTCGTGCGGCGGCCACTGCTGTGGGGGATGGCGTCCTGTGTGTCGCAGAACGTCCTGCGCCCGCAGCAGGTGTCACGGTCTGGCCCACAGAGTTTCGTCGCAGCTGGCGTCTCGATGTACCACCCCCCTCGTCAAAGGCGCGGTCTCCACGCTGGAAGGGCGAGCCATCTGGGAGATTGCTCCGCGGTTCAAGCCTGAGCTTCGTGTGAGGCATCGAGTGAGTCGAGTGCCGGTGCCGGTTAGTGCAGTCACCATGGGAAGAGAGAGTACCAGTGGTCGAGGCGAGGTGAAGAGTGGGGTGAAAGAACGAATGCCGGAAGTCGAAATGAGACTGAGAACGCCGGCTCCTAGTAATGTATCTTTTTTGCGCGGCGCGAGCCAGTCCGCCGCTAGGAGCATGTCGTATGTCCGCACATCGCACACCTAGACGGTGTGTGTTGCATGGACATTCGCTACCTACATGGGACGGGCCGCGATCTGGCCGATGGGTGCATCGATGTCGCCAGTGGAGATGGAGAAGCGGAGCCGGGTGGGTTCGAGAAGATGGTGGATGTCCAGGGTGTTGACCATCTGCAGCACGATGGTGGTGTGTGTAGCACCGGTGTCCACGATGGCCACGAACTTGCGTCCACACACCCAGACATCACACCAGGCCACGTGGATGTCGGTGCGCGCGGGTGGTCCGGGAATCATGGGAGCGGGGACCCAAGTGCGCGGTGCTTGAGCAGCGGCCGTTCGTACACAAGAGTGAGCGGTGAGGATCTCTTGAGAAACCATGCACACTCCCGTGTCGCAGTTGATGGTGCAGGAGAGGCGGATATTGACGGAAGAGAGGGAGGGGTTGCGGGAGGAGAAGAGGTCCCGGAGGCGGTCCACGGATGCCGGAGAATGAAGAAGAAAGTCCACCAAGGGAATAGGGTGGCGGTCATCAAGGAGAGGGGAGGCAGAGGGGGCAGTTGGTGGTGGACTATGGACGACAGCAAGGGGGACACGTTTGGGTTGTGGAAGAGTAGAGCGCGGGGGGAGGTGCGCGGCAATCTCCTCCAAGGTCCAACCGCGGATTGTAGGGTTGTAGCGGCGGGCAAGTTAGAGGCCGTTGTCCGGGAGGGCAGGAAGGGTTGCCGCGGAGTCCGAGTCTGCGGAGTAGTCCAGTTCGGATAGCAGCTGCTGCGCGACATCCTGCTCGTTGTCCGTGAATTCCCGGGAAACACCCTCCCACTGAGGTTCGGCATCAGCAGGTAGTGGCGCGGGTAGCCCCTCCGCATGCTCCTCGTTTTGGTCTACAGGGGTTGGCCATGCTTCGCGGGGAAGGCGGCTGAAGGTGTCCGCGTTACGGTTGGGGAGGGCAGCCTGATACTTGATTTTCATCTTGTTGCCCTGCAGGAGAAGGGCCCGCTTGGCCAGGATGCCCTCATGGTTCTGGGTAGTGAGGAGCCACTGGAGTGCCTGGTGATCAGTGAAGACGGTGAAGGGCTTACCGTTCTTGATGTAATCGCGGAAGTTCTGGAGAGCCCAAAGACTGCCAAGCACTTGCCTTTCACTGGTGGGTACTTCCGTTCACCGTCTGTGGACGCTCGGCTCGCGTAGGCGATCACCCGTTGGACAGGCTCTTGGGCTGTTTGCACTGCGCTCTGGCCATCTCTTGACCAGTCAGTGGTGATGGAGAAGGGGAGGTTGAAGTCAGGGAATTCCAACATGGGCGCGGTAACCAGACGATGCTTGATCTCCACCCATGTTGTGGCACACTCACCTGTCCAGTCGAATGGTGCGTCTTGATGGGTATGGAGTTGTAGGGGGCAAATAATGCGGGCGTGGTCGCGGACAAACTTTCGGTAGAAGGAGACGTATTTCGAGGAAGATCTTGATCTGCGCCGCAGTTGTAGGTTGTCGCCATTCTTGGACTTCCGCGATCTTTTCCGGGTCCGTCTTAATGCCGTCCGCGCTCATGATGAATCGCAAGAACTCCATCTTTGCTGCGCCGATGGTGCACTTCGCGGATTTCAGCTTGAGGCTGACAGCATGGAGAGCATAGAAGACAGCAGTGAGATATGAGAAGAGTTCTACGAAGCTGTGTGCCGCTACCATGATGTCGTCAATGTAACAACTCACATTAGGGATGCCGCGGAGTGTGGAGACCATCACACGTTGGAAGGTCGCACTGGCATTGCAGAAGTCAAAAGACATGCGGGTGAAGGCGTAGAGGCCTTCCGGTGTTACAAAGGCGGTCTTGGCAATTGATTCTGGATGCATAGGGACAGCATGGAAAGCTACCTTGATGTCCAGCTTCGCAAACCATCCGCGGCCCTGCTTGCGTTCCTGGATGTCGACGATCAGCGGCATGGGATAGGCGTCTTCTTCAGTGACTCGGTTGAGATCGCGGAAATCGACACAGAACCGCTGGGATCCATCAGGCTTGCCGACGATGACCAGGTTGGCGCGCCAGGGGCTCACAGTGGGAACGATTACCCCTTGGGCCTTCAATTCCGCGAGACCTTCCGTGATAATCTGCTCTTGGTCAGGGAGGATGCGGCAGACCTTCTGCTTGGTGGGGGCAGCTGTCCCGGTAGAGATGACGTGGAAGGCATCAACTGCCCCTAGGTCCGTCGCTGAGCCAGCAAAGATGTCGGAGAAGGAGTCGAGGAGGTCGTGGAAATCTTGTTTCTATGATGGAGATAGACAAGGGTGAATAATGTGGTCCCAGCGAGGGGGCGGTGATGGGGCCTGGGCGCGGATGGGGTAAAATTCTTCTTCGTCCTCCAGCGGAAGGCCGTTACCGAATGCTCGTTCTCCGTGCTGCCATAATCCAAGGAGGTTACTCCTCACACCTGGTTCCGCCGAATCCGTCATCAGCCCATGCCATTCCGCGGTCGGGACTTACTCCGTCTCGAGGACGTCCGCCGCGGGGACCGGGTCAGGCTGGGAACGAGAGTGGGAATCTTTTTGTACGGCATCGAGGAGAGAGAAGGGTTCACCGTTGGTGATGGGCGCCGTGACCCGGTCTCCAACTATAATGAGGGCATATTCCTTGGAGCCTGTTGTGCATGTGAGTTGCATAATGCCAAGTGAGAAGAGGAGGTTGACCTGATGCGGAAGAAGGTAGTCCATGCTCAGGAGAATGTCGTATGTTCTGGCCCTTGTCACCTGAGCGTCCACTGGTTCGTGGAGGGATCCCACTTGCAAGGGACGCCCCTGTACCTCTCCATCCCCATAGTCCATTCTGCCCGCAGCATTGCTAAACAGCCGGCGTGTGGGGAAGATGTGATCTGCCCATCCCACCACAAAGAGGACGCAGAGGGCAACCGTAGTGTGGGTTGCTCCGGTGTCAATGATGGCAAGGAATTTTTGCCCGCAGATCTAGAACACACAACAGGTGACCTCGTAGTGACGGTCGTTGTGGCGGGGTGGTTCCAGCGGTTGTGGCGCCCATCCCCAATCCCATTCCGTTGTGGTCAGGGCTAGTGGGGCTTCTGAAACGACTCGACGAGTGTTCTGGGTGCCGTGGGACGTGGTGCAATTGAGGGTGATACCGACAGCCTGGAGGCGGTGATTGGTCCTAGTAAATTCCTCCTTTGGCCGCGGAGCAATCTCAGGGTGGATGCGGAGGAAATCGAAGAAGTTTATGGATGCGATGGGGGTGGTAAAGAGCTTCTCCACTGGGTCTGTGGTCTCGGCTACAGCATTTGGAGTACGGGGATCAGATGAGGGTACCGCGTCAGCTGGGCCCTTGGTATGCGGTGGGTCAGCGGGGCTACGCTTGTCAGCAGCGCACACGGAATGGGTCCTGATGGCGTCCTGTAGCCGAGCTTCAACAGCTTCTTCCCGTCGTCGTAGATCGATTCGCACCTGCGCTACTTCCTACATGTCCCATCCGCGGAGTCCGAGCTTGCACGCTCGTGTGATGAGTTCCGCTTCCTCAGCGGTGGGGGGCGTCTCCGTAGTTTCATTGTCAGCCATGGGTAGTCCCAGCTTGACATTGCGTGCGCCATCGGCGGAGTTCGGGGTAGGCTGTGGGTTTGGCAAAATGCCCTGGCCAGTGCCATGTCCCATCTAAGGCTGGCCGGTTGGTGGCGGACGCGGTGGCTGCTGCTGCAGCTGCTGCGGACTTGGCCATGGCTGGTTGTAGTATTGTTGCCACTGTTGGACCATGGGATCCTGCTGAACCTGCTCAGGGCGCGGCGTTGCTTGTCGCCGGTGAGGACAGTCATGGGCAATGTGTTCCAGACTCTGGCAGGTATAGCAAGCCCTTAGCTTCTGTGGTCGAGGCTGAGTCTGCGAGGAGGAGGGTGCATGGGTGTCTCCGCCCTGGTGTTGCCGCGTAGACCGCTGACAAGTGGATATAGCCGTGGCATCTTGCACCGCGTCCTGGAGAGAACAGTAGCGGTCGGCGATCATGAGGCTGCTGACCTCATCTGGGAGCGCGCGGATGAGGTTCTGCAGGAGGACCCACAGCGGAAGGCCTTCCCCTTGAGGGTTTTTGGCCATGGAAGCCCAGGTCAGGAACTGGTCCATGAATCTGCGGATGTCATCATCTTTGCGAATGACCTCCTTCTTGATCTTCCTCAGAGCTTCCTCCTTTGTCAGATACTTGAAGCGTTCAATGAGGGCGTTGCCGAAGTCTTCGAAGGATGGAAAGGGTGCGCGTGTATTGTACCAGTCTACCGCAGCCCCTTGAAGATGGAGTTCCACAGTGGCAAGGCATAGATCGGGCAGGATCTGGCCAATGTTGGCGTAGAGGGTGATTTGTTTGAGCCAGATCCAGGGGTCCTCCTCCGGGGCGCCCTTGAAGGAATCCAGCCGCGGGAGGTTTGCTGGCTCAGAGCGGATGCACTGCAGCTGGGGCACTGTGTTGCAGGTAGTCGTCAATGCAGTCATAGCATGTGGAGGAGGGAGAGTTGTAGGTTCGGCCGCGGAGTAGCCAGCATGATGAATCTGCATCGGGGACTGCCCCGCGGGCATGTGAGAGCCTGACTGCGTGGGTGGCTGGGGCACGTACCAGGAGGAGGGGGCTGGTATTCAGGTGGTGTAGGGTGTGGAGAAGAATGCCATCCCAGGGGACGGGGCCTGAGTCCCTGGTGCCAGTGGTGCCGTCGGCTGCGGCATCCAATAGGCCTGGGGGGGCAGGGATTACAGTGGCGGAGCTGAAGGGAGGCATCAGTCCAGTGGCTGGGGCTGGCGCAACTGGGAGGGAGTGGGCTGTTGTTGCCCCAGTGGACTGCTGAGCCCCTGCCATTTGCTGCAGTAGCGGATGTGAGTGACTCTGTGCCGTTAGCTGAGGTTGTGGCGCCTGCAGGATCATTCCTCCTTGCATGGCTCCGGCTGGCTGCTGTGGATAGAGGTGCTGGTATTGGGTCACCCAAGGCTGCAAGAGTGTTGTGGAGGGTGGCATCATAGATCCCATCTGCGCCATGCTTCCGAACGGGTGTTGCTGATACATTACTGGCTGAGCCCCCGGTGGAGGTAGCTGAACCGTGGTTCCCCCTGGAACAGTGCCCTCGAGGGACTGGGCCATCTATGGAGCCATAGCGGAGTGCTGCACTGTCGAACCTGCGTGCACCATTGTCACAGACGGCTATGGTTGGTGCATCGGCTGCTGCATCCCTGATGCCGGAGGAGGCATCGTGATTCCTGTCTGGATGGCGCCCGGGACCGCTTGCAACGAGATCACTTGCTGTTGCAGTGCATTCGTCGCAGCGTGCGGCGTCGTGATTCCTGCCTGCAGGATGCCTGGGTGCGGCTGAGACTGACCCATCTGCTGTTGCGCCGGACGTGACGAGGAGGGTGGTGTCCTTATTCCTGCCAGCACGATTCCCACAGACTGCTGCGACGGGCTCATCTGTGATTGTGACCATCCTGTCACCAGTGGTTGTGCCGCTGGTCCCACTGGTACCGCTTCTGCGGGCAGTTGTGTCTGGTTCACGTGCAGCTGGTCCACCGGCGGCTGCACGGAACCCGGTGCCGATGTCCCCTCCTGCATGGTCCCCGAGAACTGCTGCTGCGAGAGCATCTGCTGCTGCTGCAGGCCGGACACCGAGGGCTGCGCTGTCGCGTCCACTTGTACTGCCCCTGTCGTCGGCTGATTCAGTCCCTGCTGCATTTTGGCTGCGGAGGCCGTGCACCCCGCCTGTGCAGTTTCCATAGGCTGCTACAAGGGGGTCTTTGACTGCTGTCTGTCTGGCACAGATGGCTCCGGGGTCCCTGACCCCCCTGGACTCCACAGCCCAAGCCGTGGGTGTGTCGAGGGTGGTGGATGCTGAAGTTCCAGATTGCCAGTTGCCGGCGGCTGCTGCTCGCCACGACGCTGATAGACCAATCCGCGGTAAGCCTCCAATTCTCCACCAGCGGAAGACTCTTCCACCACCGGCGAGCCGTCGGTGAACCACGGTGCTCCCGAGACCATAGGCTCCCGTCCCTCCCACTCTTCTTGAGGCTGAACAGATCCGCGACTGCCATGATTGTGGACACTCTCCACTTCCACATGTTCCCCGAGCGCCTCCATGATGCGTCGTCAGTGCAGCTGTTCCAGCCACTCAGTTACCCTCCGGTGTTGGGCAAGCGGGTCAGAGCCTGGGAAGAGCTGACAGGGGTGCGGGAAAGTGCGGGGAAGGAGTCCCGGCTGCCGGCATAGGTAGTGGCTTTGCGCGGTAGGAAGCAGCGCACTGGTACTTGCCGCTGCTGTTGTTGTTGATTCCGCTGCCTTATGTCTTGATGCACGAAGCTAGCCGCCGACATCAATGACTGATCTGAAGGTTACGTGCAGTTCTGCTGAACAAAGAGCAAGGAACTCTCCACGCTCACCGCACCATGACACTGATACCCCCGATTTTGCCGCACGGTAGACTAATTCCACGCTTTTCTTGCTCCGCGCTTGTATTGCTCTGCGCTCACACAGTTCCACGCTATCCGTGGATTATGAGATTTTGACACGGTTTATCACTTGTCTGGATTCTTCTTCAACTGTTCTTACTTAAGCGCTATGCCTAACAAGTAGACAAGTCCACAGCTCACTGGTCTGGACCGTATGCTCGAACCTCACCGATGAGTGACACTCCGCGGTCAACTTCTTGCCACACGCGAGCCGAGCACCTCGTGGCTTCCAGCTCCTCTCCGCAGAACCCCGTTCCACGGCCGTGTGCAAGCAAGAGCATCGCCGGCAGCTCACTTCACCCTGAGTTTGGTTCTTCACAAACTCAGTCCCGCTGACCGCGGATAGAACACCGAAGGCGATGGAAGGCACGGGAGCAAAACACTAGGAGCACGTGTAAGAGCGGATAAATGTCTTTGATGATCAGGAGCAGGGTACATGAAATGCGGAGTTCCAATCCAAGACTGAGACCAGATTGAGACAATCAGTCACATCTCTCGCTATCGCTATCTCTGCCTTTATCTATTCAGGACCCCGTACGACACGTCTACGCGCCGTGGGTCTCGTCCCTAACCTGTCCTCCTACTTCCTCCTACTTGGACTCCACGCGGTGCGTGTACGCACCACGGGTCTTGTCCTTCAGCACACAGAGACTCATCTTTCTTCTTCCTTCATCTACTCAGTTCTACTTCTGCATCCGTGGCTCGTGCACGCGGACCTCGTGTTCTTCCTTGAATCTTCATCTTCCGCGGTGCGTCCCCCCGGTACTTTTCCTTGATTAGCGTCGCTCCCCTGGTGCTGATTGGTTGTTGCTTTCTCTCTTGCTCTGCCCGTCCGCCGTCGTGCCTCTTTCGCTTTATTAGCCTTGTGATTGCGCTACCTCCTGCGGTTCGACCCTTGTTCCACTCCTAACACGGATCTTCCCGCCACCTCTTCCCGCTTTCCCAGCCGTCGCGTTCTGTGCCAAGCGCTTGAGATAGCCGTAGGGAAGTCGCCGCAGATGACCATGTCAACCTACGGCGACCTTCCGCCCATTGGCCCGCCTTTATAATTGCTGGATTCCGCGCTACCCCATGCTCTGTCAAAAAACGGCCCCCGGGTGGAGGCAGTTCCAACGTGGCCCAACGGGTCTACTGTGTGTTCACGGCTATGTTTTGCGGGTGGTTCTGAGTCTAAGCGTGAGCTTTCTGGTCGCCTCACGCTATGTTTCTAGGAGTCGAAGGCATTTGCGAGACAGTCACTTTTGCGAAGGGAATAACGCGATTTTGCATTAGTTTTTGAACATGAACATGATTTCAACATTTATAGGGCTAGTCATGAGCTCTCCAAAGCACCAAACAGTGTGCAATTCCAATAACCGTAGCTCCCGCTACGTCAGTCGAAATGCAGCACCCCAAACCAGCCGCTCACTCGGCGGCGCGCACCACGTCGCCCGCCGAGGCGCCATCACACATCAAGGACCCATCAAAAAAACGCCATTTCGGAGGCGCAGATGTCCCTATGCATAGTGGCGGCGCCCCTCGTGCCTTTGGGGTCTGTTTCGATGAGTTAATCATCGAGTTTGGTGATGGGGATTGATGTGAGTCGAAACCTGTTCGCGGACTTCCAGTCGGAATTTTGACTAAGTCCCCGAGTAACAAACTGTACTACAGAGTTTCGGGCTCCGAGCCAGGATTTTGGCTAAGTCCCTCAGTAACAAACTGCACTCCTGAAATCCGGCGGATCATCCACCGGACGCCTCGGCAGTCCTTCCGGAGCAAAATCCCCAGATGGCATTTTGTTACTCGCTCCGGTCAATTATTCACCAGAAGTCGAACCGCGGCCGGCTCCCAGAACCGCCGCGCACACCCCAACTTTGGATGCCCATATCTCCCTCGTTACTTGTCCGATTCCAAAGAAACAACTTCCACCGGATTTTGCAACTTGTCAACTTTTGGGGGCAATCCTCCATTTTAGGATCTGAGTAATCCTCAAGTCGCCAGATTTGTCGACGAGGATTTTCCTCTCTGGCGGCTCGTCGGCGCCTCCCGACGCCGCACTTGGGCATGCAGAGGGGCAAATCTTCAACATTCTCCCCCTTGCACCTGCCATGCCCGCTGCTCCTGCTTTCTCTCACTTATCTTCCGCTGCGCCCTCCAGCCCATCATAGCTGGTCATCCCAAGCCCAGCCACGCTCAATACGTGCCGGTCGACGCGTTGCACTTTGGTCAAGCAATCCGCAAGCATGTTGTGCGTGCTGCAATGCTGCAGCACCACCTGCCCCTTTTCAACCATGTCCCGTGCGTAATGGTAACGCACGTCAATGTGCTTCGTCCTCCTATGCTGCGTCGGGTTGTTGGTCAGCGAGATTGTGCCGGTGTTGTCCTCTTGCACCACCGTTGGCTCCTGCTACGGTACGCCCAGCTCCCCCAGCAACCTGTGGAGCCATACCGCCTCCTTGACAGCCTTGGCCAGCGCGATGTACTATGCTTCCACTATGGAGGTGGCAACGCAGTCTTGCTTTCTGCTGCACCACGAGACCGCTGCACCAGCGAGGAAGAACATGTAGCCGGATGTGGACTTTTGTTTGTCCACATCGTCAGCGTAGTCTGCGTCCGTGTAGCAGACCAGACGCAAGGGGTCCGCCCGCCCCTTGCCGTCGAACCTCAAGCGCGCATGGCGCGTCGCCTGCACGTAGCGGAGGATGCGCTTGACCGCCTGCCAGTGTAGTGGCCCTGGATCGGCCACATACCTGCTCACTTGGCCCACCGCGTAGGCCAAGTCTGGTCGAGTCGCCACCATGGCGTACATGAGGCTGCCCACCGCCGATTGGTAGGGCACCCCTGCCATATCCTCCCGCTCTTCTTTTGTTTGCGGCGCCATTGCCGCACTCAGTTCACAGGTCGTGGAGACTGGACTGCCAACTGGTTTGCAGTCCTCCATGCCGTACCGCTTCAGCACCTCAGCCACGTATTTGGCCTGTCCCAGCTCAAGCGTGCGCGCCCTCCGGTTCCGCGTAATGCTCACCCCGAGGTAGTACTCCAGCTGCCCCATGTCCGACATCTGGAATCTGCTGCTCAGCTGCTCTTTCAACTGCTGTAGGCTCGGCAAATCCGTCGAGCACACAATCAGGTCGGCCACGTAGAGTGCAACGATCTGATGGAGCTCTTTGTCGCGCCGCACGTACACGTTGTGATCCGCTTCACAGCGCTCGAAGCCGAGTTGTGCCATGAAGCTGTCCATCTGTTGGTACCAGCATCTGGGCGATTGTTTTAGCCCGTACAAGGACTTCTGCAGCTTACACACCTTGCCCTCCGGCGCCTCCACCCCCTCTGGCACCTCCATGTAGATCTCTTTATCTATGATGCCGTTGAGGAAGGCCGTCTTTACGTCCATTTTGTGGAGCTCCATGTCCTTCGCGGCCGCCACCACAAGGATCGCCCGGATGCTTGTGAACTTGGCGACGGGAACAAACGTCTCATCGTAGTGCTCCCCCTTACGCTCTGCGTAACCCTTCGCCACCAGCCGCACCTTGTATTTGTCAACCACACCCTCCTTTGTGAACTTGGTCTTAAAGACCCACTTTGAGCCGATGACCTTGGCATCTTTTGGCCTGTCAACCAGCTCCCACGTATCATTTTCCGTGATGGACGCCAGCTCCGATTTGATGGCTGCGTCCCATTGATCCCCTTCAGGCCGTGCAAGCGCCTCTTGCACGGTAGTCGGCTCCGTTGATGCAGCCAGCATGCACCGCATCATGCCAATCCATCGACCGGTGCTTACGTCGAAGCGCTTCCCCACCTTTCGCTGCCTCCCGCTGCGGCGCGGTAGTTTTGGTGACGCATTGTCACTCTGCTACAATCCCTCCGACTCAGCATGCTCCGGTGAATCATCCACCGGACGGCTCCACGAGGATCTCTCTCGTTCTGGCAAAACATCGCCCGAACGACCGGCACGTCCGATGGATTTTCCACCGACGCCCGATGCACACTCTGCCGGGAGTGCGCGCCTCGGCACCCTAGGTGCGTCATCCGCCGGATCCTTCCGGTGGATCTCCTCATCAGCTTGATCGTCATCGGAGTCCTTCGCGTTGGCTGCCACCGCTGGTGCACCTTCGCGCTCTGATGCCGCATCCTCAACTTCGGCGTCCGCCGGCTCCTTCTCGTAGTCAAGGAGCTGGAACCACTCCCCCGTCTTTGGAGAGTCCACCACGCCCACTTCGTTGCTGCTGATGTAGCTCTGCTGCTCGTCGAACTCAACGTCTCGGCTGCGGATTACCTCCTCCTTGCGCATGTCGTAGAGGCGGTATGCCTTATGCGCGCTCTCATAGCCAAGGAAGAGATACGAATTTGCCCGCGGCTCTAGCTTGCTGTCACGCCTCTGCGCAGCCTGCACCACCGCGTGCGCCTTGCACCCGAATACCTTCAGGTGTGCCACACTTGGCTTGCGCCCGCTCCAAACCTCCTGCGGCGTCTTCCAGCCGCTCCTCCCCTTTAGCACTGCTGTGGGATTGAGGTTGATGGTGTAGCTCGTCGTACGCACAGCCTCAGCCCAGAAGCTTCGCGGCAATTCCGCATCCACCAACATGGTCCGTACCATGTTCAGCAGCGTCTGGTTCGCCAGCTCCGCCACGCCATTTGACTGAGGCAAATACGGCGTAGTTTGTTGCCATTTTATGCCCTGCTGCTTCATCCACCCGCTACAGCCCACGTACTCTCCGCCGTTGTCGCTGCGTAGCGCTCTGACCTTCTGGTCAGTCTGCCTCTCCACCACGGCAACATACTCCTTAAGCCGGTCCAGGACCTCGCCTTTCCGCTTCATGAAGTACACAAAGACTTTTCTGCTGTAGTCATCAATGAAGGTGACAAAGTAACGCGTGCCCCTCTTTGACGCCGTCTTGAATGGTCCGCACACGTCGCTGTGCACGACCTCCAGCAGGTCCGAGGCGCGATTCACGTTCTCGTTGAACGGTTTGCGCCGCTCCTTGCCCAAAATGCAAGGCTCGCACTTTTTGTACACTGCTGCATTTGTCGCCTCTTCCGCATCGTTGATGACGAGGCCGCATACCAGCTCGCGCTTCGCCATCTCCTTCACGACTGTGAGTGAGGAATGCCCCAGTCGTCTGTGCCAGAGCTCCAGATCAGCTCCCCCTCCTTTAGCCAGGTTGATGGTGCGTTCCTGCAAGTCTGCTGAATCTGTCGCCGCGGGGATCACCTTGGTCTCCACGATGTAGAGGCCTCCCTTGCGCTTAGCCTCCAGCACGGGCTCACCGCCACCGTCCTTCCGCACGACTACCCCTCTTCTCCTGAAGAGCACCTCGTATCCCTTGTCAGTCAGGGAGCTAACACTTAGAATGTCAGCCAAGCCGGGTACGTGCTGCACGTCCTTGATGACGCGCTGCACCCGCTTTCTCCCAACCACCACCTCCACGTCCACGTCTCCTTGGCCAGCCGCCGGCTCGACCTTGTCGTTCGTGACCACCATGGATTTGCTAGACTTGGTGTACTTGATGAACCTGACCTTCTTGACCTGGGTATGCTCCTCCGCTCCACAGTCAAGGCATCGCCGGTTGGCCTTCTTGAGGTAGTGGTTTTGAGTGCCGTTGAGGAGCGCCTTCTTGCCTTTGGCGTCCTTGCCGCCGGCCTTTGCCTCCTCGGTGCACTCACGGGCCCAATGGCCCTCCTTGCCGCAGTTACGGAACGCACCCTTCTTGGCGCCCTTCTTGCCGCCGTCATGTCCGCCACCTCCCTTGGCCCCGCTTCCGCCACCACGCGTTTTGGTGACGAGGGCCGATGAGGACGACGAGGACTCCCCGCAGCTCCATTGCTGCGCCTCGTTGCGGATGTACTCTGCAACCGCGCCATAGGTGAGCTTGTCCTCTGCCCATCCTCCCAAGACTGTAATGAGAGGGCTCCAACTGTCAGGAAGGGCCATGAGGAGGGCCATCGCCTGCAGCTGCGTGTCGATCTTCCACCCCACGTCGTTGCATTGTGAGGCGAGCGACTCGATCTGCTGCATGGCGGTGATGACATCATCTCCCTCCTCGATTCTCACTGTCAGGAGTCGCTTCATTGCGAAGATTTTGTTCGCCAGCGACTTGGATTGATGGATGGCACAGAGTTTTTGCCAAGCTTCGGCTGCCAGCTTGCAGCCCTGGAAGTAGCCCCACTGCGACTCGGCCGTCCCGGACACCAGCAGCATGAGCGCCTCCGTGTTCTTCTTTGCGAAGGCCTCCTTCTGCGCTTCCGTCGCCGTCGCTTCGTCGAGGACTTCNCCCTTCTTGCCGCCGCCATGTCCGCCACCTCCCTTGGCCCCGCTTCCGCCACCACGCGTTTTGGTGACGAGGGCCGATGAGGACGACGAGGACTCCCCGCAGCTCCATTGCTGCGCCTCGTTGCGGATGTACTCTGCAACCGCGCCATAGGTGAGCTTGTCCTCTGCCCATCCTCCCAAGACTGTAATGAGAGGGCTCCAACTGTCAGGAAGGGCCATGAGGAGGGCCATCGCCTGCAACTGCGTGTCGATATTCCACCCCACGTCGTTGCATTGTGAGGCAAGCGACTCGATCTACTGCATGGCGGTGATGACATCATCTCCCTCCTTGATTCTCACTGTCAGGAGTCGCTTCATTGCGAAGATTTTGTTCGCCAGCGACTTGGATTGATGGATGGCACAGAGTTTTTGCCAAGCTTCGGCTGCCAGCTTGCAGCCCTGGAAGTAGCCCCACTGCGACTCGGCCATCCCGGACACCAGCAGCATGAGCGCCTCCGTGTTCTTCTTTGCGAAGGCCTCCTTCTGCGCTTCCGTCGCTGTCGCTTCGTCGAGGACTTCCGTTCCCTTCATGACCTCCAGCAGGCCGTTGTGCGCGAGGTGCAGCTCGAAGTTCCACCTCCATAGTCCGTAGCCAGGACCACCTGCATACTTCTGGATGGGCTGCGTTTCCTTTTGCGCCATTCGTGCAGTCTTCAACTCTGGGACCTCAGAGCTTGACGGCGATGTCGTCCCTGACGTCAGTCCCGTCCGCTACGAAAGCCGTGAGCGATGTGCAGACCGGTCAGGGCCATGGGCCCATTACCCTTTGTCAGAAAACGGCCCCCGGGTGGAGGCAGTTCCAATGTGGCCCGACGGGTCTAGTGTGTGTTCACGGCTATGTTTTGTGGGTGGTTCTGAGTCTAAGCGTGAGCTTTCCGGTCGCCTCACGCTATGTTTCTGGGAGTCGAAGGCATTTGCGAGACAGTCACTTTTGAGAAGGGAATTACGCGATTTTGCATTAGGTTTTGAACATGGACATGATCTGAACATTTGTAGGGCTAGTCATGAGCTCTCCAAAGCACCAAGCCGTGCGCAATTTAGATAAACATAGCTCCCGCTACGTCAGTCGAAGCGCAGCACCCCAAACCAGCCGCTCACTCGGCGGCGCACACCACGTCGCCAGCCGAGGCGCCTTCACACATCAAGGACCCATCAAAAAAACGCCATTTCGGAGGCGCAGATGTCCCTATGCATAGTGGCGGCGCCCCTCGTGCCTTTGGGGTCTGTTTCGATGAGTTAATCATCGAGTTTGGTGATGGGGATTGATGTGGGTCGAAACCTGTTCGTGGACTTCCAGTCGGAATTTTGAGTAAGTCCCCGAGTAACAAACTGTAATACTGAGTTTCGGACTCCGAGCCAGGATTTTGGCTAAGTCCCTCAGTAACAAACCGCACTCCTGAAATCCGGCGGATCATCCACCGGACGCCTCGGCAGTCCTTCCGGAGCAAAATCCCCAGATGGCATTTTGTTACTCGCTCCGGTCAATTATTCACC